>CP136065.1:239651934-239995602 GCA_032622095.1 Siphonodentalium dalli | reverse complement strand
ATCTGAAGGGATGTTCAGGAAATATAAGCAGACAACAGATAGGCAAAATCATAATACAACTCAGAAGGATTCCTATTCAATGGTGGAAATGTCCACATAATAATTAAATTCTACAAACATCTGAACATTTCCTATGGGATAACTACTCATCATTGATGCTTTAGTATAGAGAGGGTTAAACTTATTATCTGAACATTTCCTATATGATAACTACTCATCAATGATGCTTTAGTATAGAAAGGGTTAAACTTATTATCTGAACATTTCCTATGGGATAACTACTCATCAATGATGCTTTAGTATAGAAAGGGTTAAACTTATTATCTGAACATTTCCTATGGGGTAACTACTCATCAATGATGCTTTAGTATAGAAAGGGTTAAACTTATTATCTGATCATTTCCTAAGGGAACTACTCATCAATGATGCTTTAGTATAGAAAGGGGTTAAACTTATTATCTGAACATTTCAGGATTTAGTCGGAAATATGTTGCCATTCATCGGAAAGCTCTCTATAAGGAGTCGATTATTTAGAGCATTACTGTATATTGTGTGTTTATTTCTATGAATGAAACTGATAAGCATGAGTACGAGTACCCAGGCACTTTGCACACTGAAAGAGCTAAATAATCCAACCATTTTCAGACATACAAACTGGGCATACCCCTTTAACGCGTTCACTGCCGACGCCCATATCAAAATACATGCAAAAAGTACGAGATAACTCGCAGTCAGCAAGAACGTGTTAACCCTTTACCCAACAGAACGGCCCTGTGCCAATGCATTCTCTTATATATGCGAGTCGACCATAGGTTGCCTCGCATATATAAGAGAATGCATTGGCTTAACACATATTAAAAATGATAAAATTGTCAAAGAATGTAGAAAAATATTATAAAAATTGTTAAAAAATGTAAGACAAAATTGTTAAAGAATGTAAGAAAAAATGGTAAAAAGTGTTAAAAAAAGATTTTTTTTAGGCCAATGCATTCTCTTACATGTATATATGCGAGGCGACCTATGGTCGACTCGCATATATAAGAGAATGCATTGGCACAGGGCATAACTGTAACCATCACAATGTGGTCAATGAACCGGTTCCAATGAGATCCATATTTGTATGGTGTTATTGAGACAGACCAAAGATATTTTAGGCTGTTGAAGCTTTATTTGGGCGTTTTTGGCCGTTTTGTTGGGTAAAGGGTGTTAAAAGATTGGAAAAGGGAATTCTAGATGAAAAAATAAAATGTTGTGTATAATTATTTTCAAACATTGTCTTGCATAACTCCTAGGCTCGTGTTTGATTGAATTTCATGCAAACGAACTAACGTATTATATGGCTGTCTAATTCTTGAAATTAGCTAATCATTGAGAAGATCTCAATACGCCAGCAAAGACTCGATTCCGCTGGGCATTAGTACTTCAAATTCCTCTCTCCCGAGCTTCCTTATCGACGCTTCGATTCAATCCGTGCCAGAATGGTCAATTGACCCCTCAGGCCTTGAAATAAACTTCAAGATTTGTTGCAATCAAGGCATGCATTAGGACGGAAAATTCAATTTGTAGATTGTATCACAGGCTTGTGGCACTCGGTCGATGGGACGATAAGACGCTGCTTCATTTTATACACATTCAAACATCTCTTGCCTAAATATCAGTTTCGACAATAATCCAAGTTTCTCTTGACTAATACCAGCTTGTTATATCGGTTGGTACATGTACATGTACAAGCCTAGATCATGCCATGAAGCTTTACTCTGGCTAACACCCGTAGAGATCATATTGCACCAGTACTAAACCCTTGGAACTTTTTAAGTTTTCACAGGAAACCTTATAAAGTCGAAAAATAACGCGGGGAATATATTGATTTGCTATAATATGTTCTTAATAATGTACTTAACTGCCGGTGAAGGTCCCCAACCTTCAAGTTTCATGATTTAATTGACTTTGTGATCAATTTTGCTTTGCGTTTCTTACAATTATGGAAGTTCTCCTGGATAATTAATTGAATGTTTATTGCGATATTGGCTCACAAAAGTCACAGAAAAGCATGCAATTTTGAGTTGGGTCCTTCACCTACAGTGAATTACATTATTAAGGAACAGATAATAATTAAGAAATACATGTATGTTCCCTGTGTTATTTTTTCGACTTTATAAGGTTCCCTGTCAAAACTTAAAAAAAAAATTTCAAGGTTTTTACTGGTGGAATATGATCTCTATGGGTGTTAGCATGGCATGATCTAGTACAAGCCTGGATATAGTGTGTCTGACATTTGAAAAATGAGGTCCCCATAGGGTGAATTTAGTGACACTATCTTGCACAGAGGGCTATACATGTAGCATAACCAAATTAACACTCCGGGGACCGCATTCGATCTGCTTAGGCCTCAACTGTCACACATTTATTCCAGACTTGGAACACAGTATGGCTGGCTGCATGGCTATCATGGATGAAAGTCACCATTATACAGTGATGCCCTGAATAATCGACTCCATAACCACAGCATAATTATGGGTAATTTTTCAGGATTTAGTCGGAAATATGCCTTGTTGCCATTCATCGGAAATCTCTCACTGAGAGCTTTCCGATGAATGGCAACAAGCCATATTTCCGACTAAATCCTGAAAAATTTCCCATAATTCTGCTGTTGTTCAGGAGTTGATTATTTAGGGCATTACTGTAAAGATCACACTGAGAGCTTTCCGATGAATGGCAACAAGCCATATTTCCGACTAAATACTGAAAAATTACCCATAATTCTGCTGTGGTTAAGGAGTTGATTATTTAGGGCATTACTGTAGTTATATACTCAATTTATTTTGGATACCCCCCCCCCCCCCCCCCCCCCCCCCACCTCCCTCCCATTATATACTCAATTTATGTGAAGTAGAATTGGCTTTCCTTGAATGACTTTTGCTGCTAAGACTTTTATTGGCTGTGATTAGTTGGTTTCATATGTCATTAGTTTCAATGGTTTCTTGCTTGAAAACAATTGGGCATATAGTACTATACCCTAATTGCAATTTTCTCAAGATATCTCCTGACAACTCAATGAAAGGAAGCTTGCAACAGCATCGGAATTTCACGCCTGCAGCTAAGCATTGCTATTTAAAGGAACACCCTTAACTTCTTGTTCTGTATGATTCTCAAACTCCATACAGCGCCCTCTACGCTATCGCTGCCACAATGAGTGTACTTTGCAGACGATAAATATATTTTTACATATCGTTGCGGAACTGTATTTACTACTATTTAGTCACCTATTATCTTGTTTTGACCACCAAATGTTTTTTAAAGTTTGCAATAATGGTAATTTTTTCGATATTGATAAGAACAATATGAACTGAGCCAGACATAGACAATTTTAATCCTAAAACATAAGAAATAAAAACACGTAAGAATTCCTTACCAATTAATGTCATTATGGCAGTGGTATCTCAGCGGAGCGATGGGAGGTAACTCTGCCTGGAGTTTGTATGTTTCTATACTAGTGACAGGCATCAGTGAGTGTCACAACCACAGACAATGGTTGTAGAGTCACACAAGAACACTAGAGCTTATTAACTGAACAAAGCAGTTGCTATGAACATCTGTTGAACTAATTATCCAGTAGTTAATTTATTGTGTTTAATCCTCATCAGGATTTCAATAGATGATCAGGGGCGCCGGAAGAGGGGGGGCAGAGGGGGCAGCTGACCCCCTGCCCTGGACCAAGGGGGGCGAGCGGGGGCATGACTTGCCCTTTTTCTGGAGACAGAAAATGCTTTTTGTGTGTTTAATCTCGTGTTTTTATAGCAAAATGTTAATTTTTGGTCCAAATACCACCAATTTCACAAGGAATATAATTTTTTTGTCAATTTTATCACAAAACGGCCATAAAAACCGACAAATACCATTAAAATAGGGATTTTTGCCGCAATGAATTTATGGTTATTTTGCGGAAAAGTGCCCTTTTTGTAGGCTCTGCCCCCCCTGCCCTTGGATGCTTCCGGCGCCCCTGTAGATGATCATCAAATTAACCTTAGTGTTCTTATTATCATGTTGGATATTTATAGGATTTCCACGTGTAGCCTGTCTCTGGATATGGAAACTTATGACTCTCAGGGCCCTATCCCAGATTGATAGAGTTACCTTCCTAGGCTTTATCTGTACATCGGGTCAATAGAGTTACCTCCCGCATGACATTTCTCAAAACTGACCCCGATAACATAAAAGATAATTTTTTTGTGGGTTTATAAAAAAAATTTGTGGTTATCAGCAACCACGAAAATTGGACCACCATGAATAAATGTACTTTTACAGTATGGGATTATTTTAGTCATACAGAGAATGAAAGGGCGCTTTGTACCACCCTGTGCCCCCCTTTGATGGAGGACAGGAGAGGGAGTTGCCCCCACCTTCTCCTGCACCCCTGAAAGTGAGCAAGAAAAGTGCTCCCTGGGGATTTTAATCTGTGCACAGCTGTACAAGTTTCATTTGTGTCCCCAGTTGCAGAGGCATGTCGATTAGACGCTGCAATCCCATTACTCAGCCAAAGCAATGATTTCTAGCCAAACAACATTATGAAAGTTTTAAAGCCATTATCTTCACGTACTTATTGGGAAAACGTCAGAAGTGACAAACATTGAACACGAAGACCTGTAAAACATCTGATAACTTCTTCTGGTCCTGATGGCCTAAGTGACATTACTATATGAGATGCAGTGTCACTGATATCACCCTTATGTAAACTCCCAATATCAGATGCAGTGTCATATAGTAATGCCCTAAGCAATCGACCCCCATAACCCTTTACCCAACAAACCGGCCAAAACCGGCCAAATAAAGCTTCAACAGCCTAAAATATCTTCGGTCTGTCTCAATAGAACCATACAAATATGGATATCATTGGAACCGGCTCCTTGACCACATTGTGATAGTTACAGTTATGCCCTGTGCCAATGCATTCTCTTATATATGCGAGTCGACCATAGGTCGCCTCGCATATATAAGAGAATGCATTGGCTTAAAAAAAATCTTTTTTTAACACTTTTTACCATTTTTTCTTACATTCTTTAACAATTTTATAATTTTTAATGTGTTAAGCCAATGCATTCTCTTATATATGCGAGGCGACCTATGGTCGACTCGCATATATAAGAGAATGCATTGGCACAGGGCCCTTCTGTTGGGTAAAGGGTTAACCACAGCAGAATTATGAGTAACTTTTCAGGATTTAGTCAGAAATATGGCTCTCACTGAGAGCTTTCCGATGAATGGCAACAAGCCATATTTCCAACTAAATCCTGAAAAGTTACCCATAATTCTGCTGTGGTTAAGGGGTCGATTACTGAGCGCATTACTGTACATATGTCACCCTCATGTATCACCCTCCTAATATCAGATGCAGTGTCACTGATATCACCCTTATGTAAACTCCTAATGTCAGTTTATTTGAAGGTCTGAGATTTTGTATATTGAAGATTTCATCACCTCGTCTTCTGTAACCTGTTTACCCAGTTTTTCTTCAGTTGGTTTATTATTTATTCCTCATGAATATATATGGCCCGGGTAAACGCTTTGACAAAAACAAGTCTGAGTTTAGTGTGCCTGTCATTTGCAAAATGAGGTCCCCAGAGGGTGAATTTAGTGACGCTATCCCACATAGTGGGATAGAATCACTAAATTCACCCTCTGGGAACCTCATTCTGCATGGCCTCATGGGAGACATAGACTCAGATTGAAGTTCCCAAATGGTGAATATTGTGATGTACACCCATTGAGAACCTCGATTATGTAATGTGTCGTCTGCCAATTTGGTGATATAGAGAAACTAAACTAAAAAAGAAATCGAATCTATGTGAAGAAGTTTCAATAGAAATTTGATAATAAATGAATTTTCCAGAGAAGATGAGGCCTAAGCAGAATAAGGTCCCCAGAGGTTGAATTTAGTGATGCTAGCCCGCTATGCGGGATAGCGTCACTAAATTCAGCCTCTGGGGACCTCATTCTGCATATGACAGCCACACTAAACTCAGGCTTTGAAAAAACCAATACTTACAGCTGGTGCCTGGTGCCATGTAAATTTATCTCTACGTTGTATATTGGTGAATTGACTTTGTTGTCAATAATTGTAATAAAGTTTTTGCTTGTAATGATTTTATTTCCCAGCTTTTATTTTAATTTGCCTGGAACTTATTCTGGTACTTTTGTACATGTGAGTATCGTAGCCAGGGAATATAGGTCATATAATCAGAAGAATAAAATGATGGTTATATAGCCCACCAAGTTATAATGATTGGAGATATTGATGAACTGTAAATTAACCCTTTGAGTGCCAGGGGCCGATCTCATCGGCCCTAAACCTACAAAATAAGTCTGTTAAAGAATATAGGAATAAATTATTAAAATTGTAAAAAAAAAAAAAAAAAAAAAAAAAAAAAAAAAAAAAAAAATGTTAGGCCAATGCATTCTCTTTTATATGCGAGGCGACCTATGGTCGACTCGCATATATAAGAGAATGCATTGGTACAGGGTATATGGGTTGATACAAAAATTGACCTGGCACTCAAAGGGTTAATAAAGGACCGAAAATGACCCTCTAAGAATGACTATAAGATATAAATTTGCCTGCTAATGAGAGGTCAGATCCGCATTTATATGGAGCATCCGGCGTCAAATAACACTCTTCCAAAAGGAAAAAAAATCACAAACCCATGTGCATTCAAATTATTTTTAGGAATAAAATCATATATATATTGATATATGTATTTGTATGAAATCAAACTAGCAAAAAATGAATACAAATTATGAAAAAAACAAACAAATTGTCTGCTAAGAAATATCTTTACAGTAGATTAAAGCATAAGAAGTGTGTGAGTGTATTTATTATAAATGTGTCATAAAATAGGGACGAACATGATATATTCCCTGACACTTTGACTCTCCCACCTGCGAAGATACAAAATATCCATGGTCTACAATTATAATAGAATAGAAAATCTTGTTTTGTTAAATTGAGCAAGGAGTTCAATCAAAAATAAAAATAAAAAAAGTGAATTGTTTTAAAAAAAAAATTAATATTCCTAAAAGATAAAAAATGTTCTCCGCCGCTGAATATATTATAAAGGACGTGTCTGTTTTAGCTCGTAATTGTATAAAATTAGTTTTGATGTCCCCAACCCCCATCCTGTGCCCCTCACCCCCCCCCCCCCTGATGTCTGGAATGCCACAAAAATCAATAAATTATGAGGTTTATCTTAAGGCTTGAAAATTATGTTGGTTTTATTTATAGAATGATTGAAAATACAACGTTAGTTTATGTAACAGGTATATACAGTCATTCTCCGCAGTAAAGTCATTTAGAGACATCGACTCCTCGAGGTGCCATCTAACGTGCCGTTCCATCAGTTATCTAATCCCCAATTCCAGAAACAGAGGCAAGTATAATCAGCAATCTACAACAACAAAATCAGTTAAACAACCAAATTTATTGGTTCCATTGGTTCCGGGGCTATTCTAATTATATATACAAATTGGAAGATTACATTTAAGAACCCAAACATGTAGATTAGGTCTGTACGTTAGCAACAAATGATTCCCGATCATCTAATTGGTTCATTTTTTGTGTGTCTCCAAGGCAATCGTAAAATTACGCTCTTCTGTCAAAAACCAAGCATTTGGAAACAGCAATTTTTGGAATCACCATTAATCACCACATTCGTTGGTGCCATTTCTCTGTATTCTCACCCGCCCGATTCTCATTCCAGACTATACCACCATCTCCTTTGAGCCAAATTTTCCGCAGAATTACCATCAGCGTTTTTTCTTTGCCGTTTTAATTTCTCTGTCTGAGAACACATCGCATGAAGGCTTAATTAAAGTGGGAGCGTAGATTGCCATTTCTGGACAAAACCCGTTCAATTTTGGGAGACGTTCTGCTCACAAGTTCTTTTAGTTGTTTTGAAGTTAATCAACGGAGCGGTAGTCTGCAGGGGAGTAATGGAAGAGGCTGTGTGTTGGTCTAGTTCCTAACCTTGTCTATCAATCATTTTAACTGCGGAGGTGCCATGACGAACATTGATAGAAGACATTAGATGCATCCTATCGTGTTGTTCCCATCTATTCTATTCTGCACTTCCACTCTGGCTCAATTGATGTCCTCGCTAGTGTAGTAGTGTGTCTGTCATGCGGAACTTTAAAATGATCCTAGGTCTCCCATAGCCATTTGTATTCATCAAAATTCTGGAATTGGAACAGAATGTCCAGAAAAGATATACAGTAATGCCCTAAATAATTGACTGCTTAACAACAGCAGAATTATGGGTAATTTTTCAGGATTTAGTTGGAAATATGCCATTCATCGGAAAGCTCTCACTGAGACGATTCCGATGAATGGCAACAAGCCATATTTCCGAATAAATCCTGAAAAATTACCCATAATTCTGCTGTAGTTAAGGAGTCGCTTATTTAGGAAATTACTGTACATGTATGTTTTGAGATACCTCCTACCATTTTATGTACATGTGTACATAATTTGGAGGTCGAACGAGCCATGTATGTTTAAAGTACTGGCATTTTGTGATATTCCTGGGATCGCAATACTTGTGTATGATATATACTTATACTTTTATCACAATATGAATATAAAACATTTGTACAGAAAATTTAAAACAGCTATTTAATAAAGTTTTTTATTACACGCTTGTTCCTAGAAGTACAGTGTTATTGCTGTTCCATATTTACAAATCCGTATGGAACGTACGTTCCATATGCATCTCGTTGATGTAAAATGACGTACATGACGTTCGCCTCAACCATGAAACTGGAACTATTTAAATAAAAGAAACATCACACATGACAAACACGCCCTGTATGAGCCTAAATAAACCTTCTAATCCTGTATTTTTAATTCACGGATTCTAGGACGCGTGTAATAAACACAGAACGACACGATGTGTAAATGGGTGTGTTGATACGGCACTCGTGTCGTTCTGTGTATGTATCTTCAGGCTGGTCTCTTCAATAATGTTTTTCAAAGTATATGCAGTTTGTTAGCTCAACTTGATGAATTCAATATTTGAGCTATTGCCATTGGTTGGTGTCCGTCTGTCAACAATTTGCTCCAGCACACCCTACGGGCCACATTCCGCATTCGATTGTCACTAAACTTCATATGGATCTTCGGGTTAACCTCTAGACGGGAGCCATTAATTTTTTTCGGAAATTTGTTAAAAAATATGTCCGCAGCAGCCATATTGGATTTGAGGACCATCAAAACCACAAAAAATACATAAGTTACTGAACCACGAAAATTGATACCAATGAAATTAAATCCATTTACATCTAGGAATGACAATAGCTGCTGAGTGTGATGTTAAACTCTAATTAACCAACCGCTATAGTCATTGCGTTAATATATATTTACACCCACACATGCATTCATTCTGTGGAACTTGAATGCAAGACTTTGGTTGATTGAAATCATGTCATGTGACTTTGCACGCTGGCTCACAATATTTGACTTATTGAATGGAACCATGCACTTTGCAATGCACTAGCTATAAAATATCATTGAAATTTTGGTAATAAATGCGTGTTTAATCGGCCAGTTGAGTGTAAATACATGGAATTGATGTTGATTTTGTTGCATTCCATGGAGTATGGATGCACGCAGGGTCCGCGCTGGCCTGCGCTGGCCAGAAATTTACTTTTGCCAAATGAAAATAATTTTTGCCAAATGCTGTTAGAAGTTGCCAAATGCTGTCAGTTTCTACAACATTGTGTCTTTTATTTTGATTATTTCCACAATCGCTGCTTGAGCGACCTTTGATATCGATAGGAAAGCAGTTCATTATTAATAATTCTCGCCTCTATACTTGGGTTTATCATAGAACAATAAACCAACAGCATAACAATGAAATTGTAGAAGGGTTTCTTCATCAGAAAGGCACATCGAAACAGAGGATTAGCTATGTAAACACCACCACCAGACATACTAGCAAACCATCCACTCTTCGATACTAATGATATCAATTAACTGCATCTTGATAGAGGTGTTAACTTTTCATAACCATATAAATCACCACCGATAATATCATTAATGAAAGAGTGGTATTGATTGACAAATATTATTAAACTTTTTTGAGGAATCAAAAGTGACTTGCCAACATTTTTGCCAAATGAAAATATTTTTTGCCAAATGTGAATTATTTTTGCCATTGGCAAATTTGGCAAGTTACAGCGCGAACCCTGGATGCACGTTGCCTTGACAATTTGTGTGGGATGCGAAATAAAGATAAATGTATTATATTCAAGCCGCTTGTTGACGCCTGAAAATTATATTATTTCAGTTCATTGCTCCAATGAAAATAGGACCAAAATAGACCTGACCTGGAATGGAAGCTTCAGTATATATGAGCACGTCTACAACGTAATTAGTTTTATCACCTCAACGAGATGAAACAGTTTGTCTTGTCTTCTTCGCTAATGCCATTTGACTTGGCAATCAATTCTATTCGAAAATATTGCAATTTTTAAATAAACGCATTGCATGCACATGTCGAACAGAGCCATCCTAGGTTAACTGGCCCAAGTCTGGATATAGTGTTTCTGACATTTGCAGAATGAGGTCCCCAGAGGGTGAATTTAGTGATGCTAACCTGCATTATGAGCTAGCGTAACCAAATTCACCATCTGAGGACCTCATTCTGCTTAGGTCTCATCTTCTGGGAAGTATCTATAGTTAACAACATTTTCAGTTACTTTTTCCCTTCTGTTCAGTTTCTATATCCCCTATTTTCAGAAGATAAAATGTATATATTGGAAATATTTATGACATAAATGTATATGGCTTAGTTAACATTGTTCCTGTAGCACTATTTCTGTTCTGTATTCTTAGAGCATAGATTATTCACCCACACATGACATACCATATCATACTGGTACCTCAAACTCTATGCAGGGTTTACCTCCCTTGATGACTCGGTAAAGCTGCTGCTATCGGCGACATTTTCCCCACATTTGGTGGACTTCCTCGATATTAAGGTATATACTAAGTGAACAGAGCAACATGCCGCCCTTGTTAAACACACAAAATATCCATTAAAATTTGTGTAATTTCGTACCTTAAGTTTGGAAAGTCCCACTAGAAGCAAAGAACTATATTTCGAAATGGTGTGATTTGGTTCTCCGATTATTTTATCAACACAAACGTATAAACGCACATGGACGACAATGTCACGACAACACGCATGGCAAGGCAAATACAACAGTTCTAATTTACTGCAATTTTGACTTCTGTCATTAAGTTTTTAGTGCGGGAATTGTTCTCAAAGCATGCACATAGGAAATTTGACTTTCGGGGTGATCGGTTTTTGCCATTTTTGCTGGAAAACCCCGCGCTAAATATAGAAACCACAGACCAGTACCCAGCTGGTTACAGAGTCATAGAGGAAGTATGACTGGTGCGCTCTGGTAGAGATTGCTGGTACCTGTGTAATTTGAGCTATTTATGTCCCCCGGAATTTTTTTTCGGAGGACTATTAAAATAGCCAGTGTCCGTCTGTCCGTCGTGCATGTGTGTGTGTGTGCGTGCGTGCATCCGGAAATGTTTTTCGGATGATAACTTTAGTTTCGGTTATTAGATCAAAAGCATACCGGTAGGTGAGTTTATCAGACCAAAATACAGGTCAAGTTCGAATATGGGTTTGCTCGGCCCATTTTTCCGAGAGTTATGGCCCTTTTTTTACTTAGAATCTTGTAATTTTCTGGTTTCTGGATGTTAACTTCAGTTTGTGTGATCATATCTGAACCAAATTTGGTTTGTGAGTTTATCAGCCCTGTATACAGGTCAAGTTCGAATATGGGTACAATCCATGCTAGAGTTTCCCTTACCAAAATGTCCTAGGATATCCAAGGAATTTCTAGGATATCCTAGGAATAAAAGCTTGGAAAAGTTAGGAAAATTCCTTGGAATTCCTAGGATATCCTAGGATCAGAGACCTTGGAAAAGCTGGGAATCGTTGGGGCGGTATTGGAACGTTTCAAGTGCGGAAAACCTTGGAATACCTCAGCAAATTAAACCGAGCTTATCCAAGGATTTCCAAGCTTTACAAAATCTTAATCATAACTTTACCAAGCTTTACCAAGGTTTCCAATCTAGCTTTACCAAGGTTTACCAAGGTTTACCAAGGTTCCAGCCTAGCTTTACTAAGCTTTTCCAAGCTTTACCAAGGTTCCACCCTAGCTTTACCAAGCTTTACCAAGGTTCCAGCCTAGCTTTACCTAGCTTTACCAAGGTTCCAGCCTAGCTTTACCTAGCTTTACCTAGCTTTACCAAGCTTTTCCAAGCTTTACCAAGGTTCCAGCTCAGCTTTTCCAAGCTTTACCAAGGTTCCAGCCTAGCTTTACCAAGCTTTTCCAAGCTTTACCAAGGTTCCAGCCTAGCTTTACCAAGCTTTACCAAGGTTCCAGCCTAGCTTTACCTAGCTTTACCAAGCTTTACCAAGGTTCCAGCCTAGCTTTACCTAGCTTTACCAAGGTTCCAGCCTAGCTTTACCTAGCTTTACCAAGGTTCCAGCCTAGCTTTACCAAGCTTTTCCAAGCTTTACCAAGGTTCCAGCCTAGCTTTTCCAAGCTTTACCAAGGTTCCAGCTCAGCTTTTCCAAGCTTTACCAAGGTTCCAGCCTAGCTTTTCCAAGCTTTACTAAGCTTTCCAACCTAACTTTACCAAGCTTTACCAAGGTTGTAAATGACCTTGGCCAAGGTTGCAACCCAGCTTTACCAAGCTTTACCAAGGTTGCAATTGTTTTGTATTTAAAAGGTGAAAATCTCTAATGACACTGCAAAGGCTTCAACTTTGACAATATCATCATCATTAATGATACAATCTCTTGAAATTTACAAGTCATGAACCATGCCATTGCCATATAATCATTCAGGATATTATTCATTCAAAGTTCACTTTTCAGTCAGAATTTTGTTATTCTATTTAGATTGAGATAAATGGTACCTTATACCATGTAAAATATATAGAATAATATTCACAGGTATATATGTTTATGGATCTGAGGTATTTGGAGTGTGATAAAACAGTTAAATTAGATAAATTAGCTATAAATAAATAATGATAGGGATAAGCCTTTTGAATGAAAAGGTAGATAGTGGTCCTTAAGGTCAGTCTTGGAAATGGTAAAACAATTGTTAAAATAATATCATAAATAAAAATATCACTACATGTACAGCCATATTCTATGAGTAAAATAGAAAACATCATGGCCACACAAACAATAACTTACCTGAAAATTGTTGTGATAAAGCATGGATTTAAACTCAGTGCAACAGTTAATTCAAAATGCTGCCACAGACAACAGTGACGTCTGCATAGTCATGTGACCCAGCCATGTGACTTACAAACTTTATGTAAGAACCTTGGTAAAGCTTGGAAAAGTTTAGTAAATATTAGATCCAAGCTTTACTAAGCTTTACCAAGGTTGGTCAATACTGAGTCAAGGATTTCCAAGCTTTTCCAAGCTTTTCCAAGCTTTTCCAAGCTTTTCCAAGGTTTCACTTTATGTGACAACCTTGGTAAAGCTTGGTAAAACTTAGATCCAAGCTTTACTAAGCTTTACCAAGGTTCCAACCAAGGATTTACAAACTTTGTTGAAGAGTAAATTTTTTCATTCAAAAAGCTTGGTTCAAACCTTGGAAATCCTATGAATTCCTAGGATTCCCAAACGTCTTTTAAAAAGCTCGGATTTCTTTTTGCAAGGGTATGGCCCTTTTTCGACTTAGAATCCTGTCAATTTCTGGTTTTCGAATGATAACTTTAGTTTTGTGTGATCATATCTGAATAAAATTTGGTATATGAGTTTATCAGCTCGAAATACAGATCAAGTTCGAATATGGGTACAATCCGCCCATTTTTGTCTGGTTGCTTCGGATTTAGGGTCCTTGTTATTTTTTTCAGAAAAGCTGATGCCCCAATGAAGCAACTTTTTCGGGGGACACTGGCCAGATGGCCTTTTATTGACATACAATATATATGGCTAGTTAACATTTTTCCTGTTGCACTATTTCTGTAATATTTGTTCCACTCACACATGACATACCCTATGATAATGGTACTGGTAAACAATGTATATATTGGAGCTCTTTTTGACATACATGTATATGGCGAGTAGCACTATTTCTGCATTATTTGTTCTTTATTCATGGAGTGTAGATTCACCCACACATGGCATATATGTGACCCGCCATATCAAATCCAGTCGTAAGTCGGAATTTTTTTTACCCTGTACCAATGCATTCTCTTATATATGCGAGTCGACCATACCATGTATAAGAGAATGCATTGGCCTAACAATTTTTTATCATGTTTTTTAAATAAATGTTTCTTACAATTTTTAGGACATAAAATAAAAAACATCCATTACCCTGCAGGGAGCCCCACACTTATATAG
Source organism: Siphonodentalium dalli (assembly GCA_032622095.1). NCBI lineage: Eukaryota > Metazoa > Mollusca > Scaphopoda > Gadilida > Siphonodentaliidae > Siphonodentalium > Siphonodentalium dalli. The sequence goes on along the minus strand of CP136065.1, from coordinate 239,981,158 downwards.
AAGCATATAGAAGAGTGTCGTCTGCTCATGTTTGTCTGGGGCCCTGTATGGGTGAAATTATAAAATTCTTAAAGAATACAAGAAAAAATTATTAAAATTGTAAAAATCGATAGGCCAATGCATTCTCTTATATATGCGAGGCGACCTATGGTCGACTCGCATATATAAGAGAATGCATTGGCACAGGGTAAAAAAATCCCGACTTACGAGTCATATATGATAAGGAAGATTCCTTGCATCAATTATTCAAGTTTTCATCAAAAGTCTCTGTAAGATTCTGATGTGATAGTGTCTCTGCTCATCAAATCCAATTATGGTATCATCAATCTTTGCTTTATGTCCACTGATAAATATATAGACTGATTTAATACAAGCCGTCTTCTCTACACATCAAGCCTTGAAATAGTGTGTCTGTCATTGTGTCTGTCATTGTGTCTGTCATTGCAGATTGAGGTCCTCAGAGGTTGAATTTAACCCTTTACCCAACAGAGGGCCCTGTGCCAATGCATTATCTTATATATGCGAGTCGACCATAGGTCGCCTCGCATATATAAGAGAATGCATTGGCTTAACACATTAAAAATTATAAAATTGTTAAAGAATGTAAGAAAAAATGGTAAAAAGTGTTAAAAAAATATTTTTTTAGGCCAATGCATTCTCTTATATATGCGAGGCGACCTATGGTCGACTCGCATATATAAGAGAATGCATTGGCACAGGGTATAACTGTAACTATCACAATGTGGTCAATGAGCCGGTTCCAATGATATCCATATTTGTATGGTTCTATTGAGACAGACCGAAGATATTTTAGGCTGTTGAAGCTTTATTTGGCCGGTTTTGGCCGGTTTGTTGGGTAAAGGGTTAAAGGTACTCAATCCGAATTAATGCTCGCAAATTACTATCGAGAAACCCACCCATCAAAGCTCAGATTGATCAGATATCGATGTTTGAAATCTATTAGTTTAATTTTAAGTGGCCCAGTAAACAGTCGACGGGAGGAATTTCTCTGACCAATTGCGGATGAAGTGTTTTTTTTTGTGTCATATATTTGACAAACCGGCAAAATTTCATTGACCAAAATGTTGATAAATAACAGGTTTTATGCAATTTAATACTATAGTTGACCGTTGTTAGCATTATTGTTGTGCAATTAATCGATTCTGATAACTGAAGCGGCATTTAAAAAAATGTTGTTGTTGGAATCTGATGATAAGGGGACCATAGAATCAGATTGAGTACCTTTCATGATGCTATACCACACAACAGGATAGATACAGGCTAGCATCACCAAATTCACCCTCTGGGAACCTCATTCTGCTGAGGCCTCAACTGCTATTCCCGGGAAACCTAGGATCAGATTGTAGTTCCCCAGTTGAAGTTGGTGATGTTCACCCATTAGTCACCTCCATTATGCATTTTATCTACTGCAATTTAGGGGATCTAGAAACTGAACTAAGAACTAAAAACAAATAGAGATTCTTCCCAGAAGATGAGGCCCAAGCAGAATGAGATCCACATAGGATGAATTTAGTGATGCTAGCCCGCTGTGCGGTGTAGCATCACTAAATTGACCCTCTGGCGACCTCATTCTGCAAATGACTGACAAACTGTGTCAAGGCTCGAGTCAGTAGCTATTTTGTGCACTTAATTAGTTAATTAACTCTTTCTATATTAAAACTCATAGATGAGTAGTTACCTCATTAACCCTTTCTATAGTAAATACTCATTTATGAGTAGTTATCCCTTAGGAAATGTTCATATAATAAGTTCAACAAACGACCATAAAAGTGGTAATGTTTCAATTTGACATGTGGGTACTTTAAGTATGCCAGCACCCGAGGTGCAACTTCGTGTTGATTCAGTCATTTTGTCTGTGTATAAATTATCCTGGGAATATACTGAGATGCTGGTTGTTGAGATCCGGACTGCTTGGATGTCTTAAGTTTATTGTCCCCGACATTACATCGGATGACTAGTAACGACCCTCGGTCATGTGTCCATGCGTGTGTCATGAATATTGTCTGAGCCTGTATTCTGTCTTTTTCTGGTCAAGTTTTAAAAAACTTGACACATATATCAACCAGCATGGGAAACTGCGCACCTGCAATTTTGAATTCGGTCGGACTCATTTTGGCAGAGTTATTGCCTTTTTCGACATAGAATCGTACATCCTGGGACGGATCTTTTTTCTGAGCTTGTATTCCATCAATTTCCAGTCAATTATTTAAAAACTTGACACAGATGTCAACCAGAATGGGAACATTGAGTTCAGTTGGAGTCATTTTGGTAGATTTATTGCCATTTTTGGACATAGAAATGTTTTATGTTTTTTATTTTGGAATTATTGACCCTTTCTCGACACATTGAAGATTGCAACATATTTAGTGAATATGCAATTTGTAACATATTGGTGTAATCAGTTCCTCCTACAGTTGGGGGATATTTTTGTCAGTGACCTAGCTTTTATTATCCATTGCAACTTTTGAATTCACATTGATACATACAGGCCGGGCACAAAAACATATTATGTCAGTGACGGCTAACCCCAAATTCCTCTCAGCTAAGTTTTGATTGGCTCTGATCAGACTTGTCATAGTTTGCGGTTGTTGAATTTGCAGTCTGACTTATCGCGTTGTTAGTTCAAATATTTGAAAACATGTATAATTTTTGCAAGAACTGTGACAAAGCCTAATCGCAAAATGTGTAAAATGCAATTTCTGGAAAATTTCTCATGACTATTAATGTTGCTACAAGCCCTCTGTGCACCACATGTACAGTAATGCCCTAAATAATCGACTCCTTAACCACAGCAGAATTATGGGTAACTTTTCAGGATTTAGTTGATTATTTAGGGCATTATTGTACCTGGAATAAAATGACCTCACTCCCCAAAGAATATAACAGAGATGCGTCTCTTCTTTTGGGAGTGGGGTCATTTTGTTTGTGGTACCTGTACTGTGCTGCACATTAAACACTGTTGGTAATTGACGTTCACATGTAGCTGTTTGTACGGAACTCACATAGATAAGAAATGGCTTCCTTCTTTGATAGGACACATCATCGGGAAGAGTACGTAGGTCTGTAATTGACGTTCTTGAATGAAATCTGGTAAATGTTGTAATAGCCAAAGTTAGAGTTAGAAAATCAATAGTTCGTCACGGAATGCCTCTGAAAGGGGCTTCAGTGCTATTTTATTGGACGTTTCACGGAAATCTTCCGATTGTCAGAAGGAGTATTTTAGTGCACAACACATTGCCTTGAGTTACAGGATATAGCTTCCAGTCATCTGACAATGCTTCTGTAATATCTCTGCTGGCGATATCATATTCTATAGAGTACAAGGCTGGCCAACCTTTCTTATTATAATGCAATGATTTAGCTACATATGATGACCCTACTGAATTATCTATGATGTTTGTGGGTCCTACTGATTTTAGCCTTATGTTGGTAGGTCCGACCGATTTAGCTGCATATGATGTGATGTTGGTGGGTCCGTATGATTTTAACTTTATGTTGGTAGGTCCTACTGATATGTGATGTTGGTGGGTCCGTGTGATTTTAGCCTTATGTTGGTAGGTCCGACCGATTTAGCTACATTATGATGTTGGTGGGTCCTACTGATTTTAGCCTTATGTTGGTAGGTCCGACCGATTTAGCTGCATATGATGTTGGTGGGTCTATGATTTTAGCTTTATTTTGGTAGGTCCGACCGATTTAGCTACATATGATATTGGTGGGTCTATGATTTTAGCTTTATTTTGGTAGGTCCTACCAACATAAAGCTAAAATCATTTTAACTTACTGAATTATCTATGATGTTTGTGGGTCCTAATGACTTTAGCTTTATGTTGGTACTTTATGTTGGTTTAGCTACATATGATATATGTGATGTCGGTGGGTCCTACTGAATTATCTATGATGTTTGTGGGTCCTAATGAGTTTAGCTTTATGTTGGTACTTTATGTTGGTTTAGCTACATATGATATATGTGATGTCGGTGGGTCCTACTGAATTATCTATGATGTTTGTGGGTCCTAATGACTTTAGCTTTATGTTGGTACTTTATGTTGGTTTAGCTACATATGATATCTGTGATGTCGGTGGGTCCTACTGAATTATCTATGATGTTTGTGGGTCCTAATGATTTTAGCTTTATGTTGGTACTAGTAGTTCCTACCGATTTAGCTGCATATGATATTGGTGGGTCCCACTGAATTATCTATGATGGCGAGTCCTACTTATTTTAGCTTTATGTTGGTTGGTCCGACCGATTTAGCTACATACGATGTTTGTGGGTCCTACCGATTTAGCTACATACGATGTTTGTGGGTCCTACCGATTTAGCTACATACGATGTTTGTGGGTCCTACCGATTTAGCCACATACGATGTTTGTGGGTCCTACTGAATTATCTATAATGTTTTTGGGTCATAATGATTTTAGCTTTATATTGAGTTTCTTTACTTATATTAATAACTCAACCACAAAAGACAGCAAATGAGCGATGTATAAATTTTGCTAGCTCAATATGAATCCCGTCCCAATATAAATATGACTGTTGAGAAGATACAAGTGTTCAAGTGACTTCGGCCACCATTTTTCGAGGTTGTGAAATTTTTTAACATCAAAATCTGCATTACAAAATCTATGCAATATCCGTTTTTCGCTGTATCTGAGATGTGTTGTAGGGATAGCTTATTACTATACAGTAATGCCCTAAATAATCGACTTCTTAACCACAGCAGAATTCTGCTGTGGTTAAGCAGTCGATTATTTAGGGCATTACTGTAGTCTTATAGTTTGCTGATATCTTTGGAAAATACAGAAAAAATGAATGTTGAAATTGCCATACGTGATAACTTGCCGCCATTTTCGACATAAATTCCTGACCCTGTAACCAGTCTATCTTTGTTCATATGAAAATGCTGATTTTGGGTACATCTGTCTGAGTATATCAGTCAGGTTATAGGTATGCCCACACTAGGCAGTATGCTACAAGGGGGTCTGCACCGGACGGCAGTCCATCTCTTGTTCTCAAATATCTGCTGTATGTGGCGATGTTCATAATGGAAACTGATCCTTTCCACTCAAAATTGTGGCAATGTCGCAATGATTCAGATGTCTGCGATTGGCTGCAATTTTGAGTGGACCTATCGCCACATTGAGTGGAATGAGGCTGTTTTGTCTTTGACATACTGTAGCACAATTCGCCAAGGCTAAAAAAATGCCTATGCCACATATAAATCCCCTGGCTAGAAAGCCTAAATGTAGGATCCACAATTCCACATGGTTGCATGATCTACACCTATATCTTCAGTTTATAATTGGAATTTGGTCAGTTATCATGGAGAACTTAGGTTGGGTTTAAAATTGCTGAAAATTTGTCCGTAATATCTCAGTAGTCTTTGACATCCAACAATGATTTTTTGCTGTTTGCAGACTTCCACTGTGTGACATTAAGTGAACGTTCAGATGACCACGATTCAAATGTAAGTGGAGGAATTGGGCACTTCAAAATCATGGATATTTTGTTCACATGATTGCGATGTCGTCGTGGATGACGATATCGTGTGTTGTTCTTAAGCAATATGTGATTGACTACCGTAAGATCTTTCCAGCAATGATTTTACATACACACGACTGCTATTATTATTGTCACAAATGAAGGTATCCAAAGATACGCCACGATTTTGAATCTAAATTCAAACAGTGCTTGATAATATTTTTTTACTTGCGATCTTGACGTGAGCATGCGCAGTCCAACTACCTGTTACTTCCTACAATGGAAATCTTTCCACCTACAATTGAATTGTGGTTGTCTGAACGTTCACTAACACACTGTCTTCTGCAATCTGTTTCAATTTTGCACACAAAAAAAAAAACAATGGCAGGTTTGGAAATTTGCTCAACTAAAAAATAGCCAGCGGAATATCTTTTTGCCGTGGCTCATCTGATATCTGACGCTAATTAAATGGGCTGAGTCTATTGATCATGAGCCGAGATATTAACGAAGCCTTGTGAGGCTGGCTGTTTCATGTCATTCTGACATCTCACATTGACATGCACATGCATGCTGTGAGTGCAAGTTTATCATATCAAAGTGTGTTAAAATAACATCGTCTCTTTGATTACTTTGATTTGTCTGGGACCTTGCTTTTTGATTGACAGGTTAAGATAAACAATTGAGGGAACTTTTGCCTCTTCAATGTTGAGGCATATAGTTTAATAACCAGCAGTGTTAATTAATTGTGGCATGCAGGACAAGTTATTGGACAACAAAACAGTTGTAACCCTTTCTTTTGTTGGAGATGGAGATTTAACACTATTCTCATCCTGGAATGACAGTATAATTCCCTTGCAAAAAGAAATCCGAGCTTTTTTAAAGAAGTTTGGGAATCCTAGGAATTCATACGATTTCCAATGTTTGAACCAAGCTTTTTGAATGAAAAAATGTACTCTTCAACAAAGTTTGGAAATCCTTGGTTGGAACCTTGGTAAAGCTAAGTAAAGCTTGGATCTAAGGTTTACCAAGGTTGTCACATAAAGTGAATTAAACCTTGGAAATCCTTGACTCAGTGTTGACCAAACCTTAGCAAAGCTAAATAAAGCTTGGATCTAAATTTTACCAAGCTTTACCAAGCTTTACCAAGGTTGTCACATAAAGTGAAACCTTGGAAAAACTCGGAAATCCTTGTCTCAGTGTTGACCAAACCTTGGTAAAGCTAAGTAAAGCTTGAATCTAAATATGACCAAGCTTTACCAAGGTTTTCACATGAATCTTCGACTGACCCACAAGTTGACCAAAACCTTGGTAAAGCTTAGTAAACCTTGTATCAAAGTTTTACCAAGGTTTTCACACAATATGACACCCTTTCGACTCATTGCAGAGAGATTATTGTGAGAGAGAGAGATGAATTTTAGAAAAAGTGTATAAATTATACAAGAATACATGAAGCACTGTTACACATGTAACTAAAATTTAGTTTTGTAGTGTATATGATCAGTTATATTTCCAGTTGAGGGTCGAGATATAGAAAACTACATCACACTGACTATCAACTGGGGTCAGCATTACCTCGTTATTGGCTGTCTTCCTGCCCACCTTATCATATGTTTTGGATCAACTCTGGTTATGGCAAATTTGAGATGTTTATTAGTATACATCGAAATTGGCCAGTGGGATCAAATCCAGTTAGAACATATCGAAGGGGATGGAATGGGTTGGATTACATGTATATAGAGGTCTACAATGAGTTATGTTGGGATATAAGATTTTTTAAAACTAGTTCGATAAATTTTATAGACGAGTTGTGAATCATATTTATCAAACGAGTTTCATAAAATCTTATGATAATCCAATTTCACCGAATAATCTATGTTATCAGCACTTAGCAATTGTTTTATGCGATTTTTTTGAAATTAGTGGTTAAAATGACTTTAATCCTTATCACTTCAGATTCTGTCATTGCATTGCAAAGAAAGACTGAAAGTTGCCATGAAAGTGAGTCTAACGCAGCTCTCCAATTTTCTGTCATTTGATGCAATATTTTAACGAAGATTACAATTTTTACTCCAAATTTTTTGTTTTTCTTGATATCGATAAAATATACGTATTTATAGTTGTACTGTATTTCAAGGTGTAGAAAGATAAAAGAAGTTGAAACATTTGAGGAGAATTATGTGCAAATACCTGAAAAATAGCCACCAAAAGTTGCTTTCCTCATATCGGTTGTGCGATAACCTCTATTTATATGCCAATTTTATCCCGGAAATGGATTCTGACAGTCCAATGAGGAACATCCCAATTTCACACAAACGAGACGCAAGATTTGTTCTCAAATAGCTATTCATCCGTGTCTCGGCATAAAATCACACCGAACCTGGGCTCTATAATACCTTCAGCTATCACCCATGATGCATAGATGTTGAAATCTACATGACATTATAATTTTATAAAATCGTTTTCTGGTGACCGGGTGTTTGTCGCCCATCGTATCGACAGTATAACAAACTCCACCTCAGACTACATGTACATTACTATGAAAATGCGTACAAATATTACTTTTGTTCATCCAAAGTGGTATGGATATTTCTACTATGTATGGGCAGATTATCAATTGATATAACTTCAAAGTTTACCCTAAACCTTCCGTGACTGGTGCTTCCTGTAATTTTGCGAAAACCCTGTATCAATATTCTTTTATATGCAAGTCTCCCATATGCCACCTTTTATATACATGTATAAATTAATACATTGGCCTAACAATATTTATCTTTTCCTTTTAAACCAGTTGGAGACTCACATACATGTATATATAAGAGAATGCACTGGCACAGGATCTTTAATGCTTCACCAGCACAGCTCCCATCATGAAAGCATTAAGCTGCCCTCGCGCCAAGCATCAATTAATATAACTTCAAAGTTTACCCTTAAGGTGTTCGATGCAGACTTATTTAAAATTTATGAATGTTCTGTTTCTCTGATCGTCCTTTCTGATTTTGTGTCTCTGAGTCGGCATCCAAGATTCTAAAGATTTTCATCTATGTAAATATTGCAAAAAAACAGTATTCTCAATGCAACAAAATCAATAATTAAGTCAAGCATATATGCATGGGAATTCTATATTGCCAAAATGCGTGTTCCCATACACTTAAAAACATTGACTTGTGTGCCTCGCTTAATCAACATGATATCGGCAAAAGAATTGTTGCCGTGAACCTAATATCCTGTTCCTTTAAAGGCGAGCTGCGTAACAGGAAGTGAAAAATCATTTAGGGTTTCTCATTAAAGAACGTGGGTCGACTATTCCAACCACATTCTACACTGATCTCTCAGTGTCAATACCACGCTGTCCGATGCTCTATCTCACGACCCAATCACACACCAGATTTCCATTGTTTCCTCTAGTTAATGCATTCATGCCCGTAATTTCCCGTTAGTCTGCGGCGTCTGAATATTAATCCCATGGTTCTTCACGATTCTGAGCTCTGCCCCCATGCATAATTTTCTTTATCTACTTGTCTGACGTAAATATCTTTATTTCACCACTGGGTCAGAAAACAATTTAGTGGCTTTATTTATGTTTGAGGTTCGTCAATGGAATCCCATATCGTTTGTTGAAACCGCGTCTTGCATTCTGGGTAATTATTGTAAGTGATGAAGTAGACAGTGAACTATCATCTTCTTCGCTGTAAATTACTTCCTTTTGCGTAATAATTTTCATGTCTATGGGACATTGTGATCGCTAACTGAATGTGTGAACATAATGACGTAACGGCAGTAATCTTTGATGAATGCCATCAGACAGCTATTGCTCCGAAATAATAGTTATCAGAACTGGACTGTCCGGCCAAATTGGACTCTCATTCTTATGCATCTACAGTAATGCCCTAAATAATCAACTCCTTAACAACAGCAAAATTATGGGTAACTTTTCAGGATTTAGTCGGAAATATGGCTTGTTGCCATTCATCGGAAAGCTCTCAGTGAGAGCTTTTCGATGAATGGCAACAAGCCATATTTCCGACAAAATCCTGAAAAATTACCCATAATTCTTCTGTAGTTAAGGAGTTGATTATGTAGGGCATTACTGTAACTGGGCAGTTGTTAGCTTGTGTCAGTGACAGGCCACAGAATATGGTGCTAGATTTAAGTTCCCAGATGTGAAGATTAATTGTGATGTGCACCCATTGGGAACCTCGATTATGCAATGTGTTGTCTGCCAATTTGTGGATATAGAGAAACTAAACTAAAAAAGAAAACGAATCTTTGTGAAGATAAATACATGTCCTTGATCTACCTTCCTACATGTACCAATATAATAGTCATTATATTTCATAGAAAGATGCAATGAAGTCACAAAGAATACAACTCGCGCACAATATACCGCCACCGTACAAAAGCGGTGCCATTTGCATTAATCAGAATTATAGAATTGCAAAACGGAATGTCCAGAAGAAGAAAAAAATTGTCAAAAAGAAGTGACTTCTCCAGCTGACATCTCTCTAATAAACCAGCATTCATATTTTCCCAACAGCATGTTTAAAGTATACCGGTACATGTATTTACTGATTATAATGGTGTTATTACTCAATATAATGATGTTATAAATGGTCTCTTGTGTTGCATAATACTTATTGGATCACAGAAGGTTGCATGATATTGGGGTGTACATGTGAATTGAACATCAGCCTTATGACTTCTCCCAATTTGTATCTTTTTGGCTTGTTCCTGGTGACAAATTTGAGTACAAAAACAGATGAGCAGATTTTCGAACGGCAATATTATCAATACACTGAGGAATTAAGTTCAATACATATATGTCGGAATATCTGTTTTGAATGGTCTAATTTGTTCGATTCACCAAGAATAAGTTATTTATTTCATGAAAATACAACTCGTCAGATCACTTTCTGACAACTTTTGCTTCTGCACCATATTCAAGTAGCCGGAAATATGGCTTGTTGCCATTCATCCGAAAGCTCTCAGTGTGAGTTTTCCGATGAATGGCAACAAGCCATATTACCGACTAAATCCTGAAAAGTTACCCATAATTCTGCTGTGGTTAAGGAGTCGATTATTTAGGGCATTACTGTACTTGATGTGTACATAGGTCATTTTTACATAGGTCATTTTGACCTAAAGTTAAACCCTTTGGAAAAGTGTAATCAGACTTTGATAATAATTAATATCAGCTGGTTGATGTTTGGTCGATGATTCATTATCATATACTAGATATTATATGAGGCAGACTTGATGGCCGCCAGTCTCATTTTCATCTGATTCACCGAGGAAAGCTGCCGCTTTGGCCGAAAATATTTACCATAAGAATCAATTTCCTGTTGGTCTTGTGGATGAAATGAGTTGGCCGTGGCTGGGTGTTATGTTACTATATGAGTGATTGTGGGGGGGTTCACTGCTTTATGATGTTTGAATAATTATAGTCTGTCTGGGCGGAGACTGTTGACACATTGGTAGCTGAATATAGGAAGTTTGTACTTGATGTCAAGTCAGTTTGTTTGTTGAAGCCAATCTATATTTAGAGTATAGTGAGATAGTTACTCAAATTTATAAAAATTATTATAATAAGCAACAACCATTTTATTTAACCCTTTACCCAACAGAACGGCCCTGTGCCAATGCATTCTCTTATATATGCGAGTCGACCATAGGTCGCCTCGCATATATAAGAGAATGCATTGGCTTAACACATTAAAAATTATAAAATTGTTAAAGAATGTAAGAAAAAATGGTAAAAAGTGTTAAAAAAAGAATTTTTTTAGGCCAATGCATTCTCTTATATATGCGAGGCGACCTATGGTCGACTCGCATATATAAGAGAATGCATTGGCACAGGGCATAACTGTAACCAACACAATGTGGTCAATGAGCCGGTTCCAATGATATCCATATTTGTATGGTTTTATTGAGACAGACCGAAGATATTTTAGGCTGTTGAAGCTTTATTTGGCCGGTTTTGGCCAGTTTGTTGGGTAAAGGGTTTATTTAAATGCCTTTTTAGACCAATAATATACCCAATCTTCAGTTTTATCTGTATTTTATTCACGAAATCTTGAAATCAGGATTTATAAAAATTATGTGATTGATGTAATTGTGGCCCAGAAGAGATAGATCATATATAAATATGAATCGAAGACTCCTGCCCGGAAATGCTTCTATCAAATTAATATTGATTATATTGCGAATATTTTCTGGTCTAAAAAGGTGTGGATGTTTAGTTAACGAACAATAGTGGTTACTTTTAACAGAGACCATAATTTTATTGTGTAATTCTGTCACAAATAAACGTTAATTGAACTCATTTTCGCTTATAACTATGTAATGAAACAATACAAACAATTACTCTGGGACATTTGACATTCGGATCGTAGGAACACCCTAATGATCTCTATCGCCATATGGATTGGTCTGTTCTAAAAATATAACAATAAAGTGTTCCACTTTATCATCTCATTTTATAATGACATATTCGGAATAAAATCATTATTAATTGATAGATGCTTTTCCGGACCCATGTCTTCAAATCATATTTATTATTTTATACCCACGAAACTATTTAAAAATTGTTATATGAAGAGATAATCCATCTTTAAAGAACAGAAATATAATATATATTTTTTTTTTTAGGAACTCATGCTGACTTTCATGCACTTAGATAAATTCTCTGATGATAAAAAACTCTGCCGCAATATCGATATGACTTGATTCTAGAAGCAAATGCTCTGGCTGATGGTAACAAACAAAACTGATTGCTTCTAAATTACGATTGTTAGCGGCACTGTGACTATCAATAATAACGAGATATCTCTATGGCGATATTGCGCTCCGATCAAAATCGTTTTCTTAAATGAAAAATTTCATATGTCATTCATGGCTTTACCATAGTCCGATACAAAGTTAACTTCTATTTGCTTAAATTAGTTTCCGTAATGAAGTTTGCGACTGTGTACTGGTAAAGGGATTGGCATATAGAGACTGTAACGGCTCAGCCGAAATCACTTCCATATGAGGCGTCTTATGTGGAAAAATCTGTAAATATTAGAGGGAATTGAGTCTGATCCTCGTTATTGCAACACTTTGTGAACCGCACTATTGAATCAATGATCTATCACATTGCTTAACCCATGGCTTGCTTGTCAGTCTGTTGAAGGCTTAACCCATGGCTTGCTTGTCAGTCTGTTGAAGGCTGAACCCATGGCTTGCTTGTCAGTCTGTTGAAGGCTGAACCCATGGCTTGCTTGTCAGTCTGTTGAAGGCTGAACCCATGGCTTGCTTGTCAGTCTGTTGAAGTCCTATGATATGATACAGTAATGTCCTAAATAATCGACTCCTAAACCTCAGCAGAATTATGGGAAATATTTCAGGATTTAGTCGGAAATATGGCTTGCTGCCATTCATCGGAAAGCTCTCCGTGAGAGCTTTCTGATGAATGGCAACAAGCCATATTTCCGACTAAATCCTGAAAAATTTCCCATAATTCTGCTGTGGTTAAAGGGTATATTTCTGGCATTGCTGTATAATGCAGTAAATACATGAAAAACTAATACACAGAATTTTATACTCTGAAACAACTTGACTTAAAGATGGTCTATCTCTTCCTATTATAAGTTTTGTATAGTTTCCTGGGCAGGGTTCGCACTGCCACTTTGCCAAATTTTCCAATGGCAAAAATAATTCACATTTGGCAAAAAATATTTTCATTTGGCAAAAGTCAATTCTCAATTCCTCAAGCAATTTGAAAAATATTGGTCAATCAATACTATTAATTTCAGGAAACTCTTACAACATAATTATATTAGTGGTGTTTTATAAGGTTTAAGGAAAGTTAACACCTATTAAAATGCAGTTAATCTTCCTCTGATGTGCCCTTCTGATGGAGAAACCCTTCTACCATTGTATTGTTCGCTGATTGGCTTATTGTTGTAAGATAAACCACAATAGAGATGCGAGTATAATTAATTATTAACTAACTGCTTTTCTATCGATATCAAAAGTCATTCAAACCGCGAGTGTCAAAACATAAGGTTGCAGAAAATGATACTATCAGGGATAGCAATTGGCAATTGCTAAAATAATTTGGGAAAAAATATTTTTATTTGGCAAATTATTTGGCAAAAGTAAATTTCGGTCCATCGCGGATCCTGTTCTTGGGTATAAAATAATAAATATGAATCGAAGACCTCTGTCCAGAAATGCTTCTAACAATTATTATTGATTTTATTTCGAAATTTCTTGTATAATATACATACAATCAATTTGGGACAATTTACTGCTCGCGTTCGTTCAGAGCATAGCATGTGGCATAACTAATAATTCTAAATATAGTAACAAAAATATGTCCCAATTTATTATTTCATTATATAAGAAAATATCGATATAAAATCAATATTTATTGAGTACTATTAGAAGCGTTTCCGGAGAGGTGTCTTCGAATGATATTTATTATTTTATACCTCAGAAACTATAAAAAACGTGTTTAGGAAAAGATAGACCATCTTTATATACTATTTATTTTACCCCAAGATTTACAATATGATTTAATAGAACATTTTGATGATGAAAACATGAGTTGAATAGAAAAGGTGGAAGAGGATCTACAGTAATGCCCTAATTAATCGACCCCTTAACCATGGAATTATGGGTAACTGAGAGCTTTCCGATGAATGGCAACAAGCCATATTTCCGACTAAATCCTGAAAAGTTACCCATAATTCTGCTGTGGTTAAGGGGTCGATTATTTAGGGCATATTACTGTAGGTTTAAGAAATTATTGTTATCATGGAATGAAGAGAGGGTGATATATTCATGAGGAATATGCTGTACATGTACATGTATAGGAGAGAAAGATAGAGAGAGTGTACATGTATGTGTGTGAAAGAAAGAATAGCTTTACCACTGCTTTTTGTTTTGAACATTTTGAACTATATACTAAGAACTCCGTGAGATATTGGAAGAAATCTTACCCCGGCCTTAGAAATTTATTAGACATTTTCATATTTCCACACAACAGTGATACAAACTCTCTTTATTTTTGTCACATGCTGTCTGATCTGTGCACAACAATTCAAAATCGTAGGAATGATTGTAAAAAACTGAGCTTCGATTCTTTTTATAATACACTAGCTGATGTGCCCGACTTCTTCCGGGCTATTTAGGGAACAACGTTGAAAAGTATTAGGAGAAGGTAAAAAAAACTATTGTTCGATCGTTCAAGAAACAGGCCTATATGAGCGTATATGAGCGAGGTCAAGGTCAAGGACACAGTCACACATGAAATTGGGCCCGCCCATATTGTTCCCGGGATCAAAGCAGGCCTCCATACAAAATTTGAGTCAGATCGGTCGAGGTCCAGAAAGGCCTATATGAGCATATATGAGCACGGTCAAGGTCAAGGATAGTCGCACATGAAATTGGACCCACCCATATTGTTCCCGGGATCAAAGTAGGCCCCATATTAAATTTGAGTCAGATCGGTCGAGCAGTTTTCGAGTCTATATAACACATACTAGTACATACACACATATTTACAGACATAAGTTTCAAAATATATAACAGACTACAGTGCTGTCGGCACATAAATTTTCAATGAGGCCAGGATTTTTATTTAGGTTTTTAGGTTGCATGACGCAAATTTGTCTGTAAACATTTTAATTGATACAAGTCTGGGTGACATCATGAAGCATTGTGATGTGTTAATTCTTTGTTTGATCTGCGATGGAAGCCAATATAAATCCATTCTGTACCATGTTTCGTCACCTGCATCCATTTTAATCTGAAGAATGCTGACAAATGGATTGATTTGTTCCTTAGACTCTTGTGTTTGGATACAGGGGGGCCCGGAGCTACTGTCAAATATCGGCAAACATTGTGCGATGTTCTACTAGACTGGCATCAATTGAAGCCAACAAACCACATATTTCAAAGGTTAAATTGAATCTCATTGTGTTTTGTGGAGTAACTGGATTGCATCTAAAATTGGCCTTGCATGTAGATATAGATGTTTGGCAACTATTATACCGTAGTTACTAGATGTTGTTTTATTCGGTTTATTTTATCGTGGTTTCAACTGCTACAAGCCATATAAGCCATATTGTCAGTTTTATGGGTGGAGACCATGCATTGGGTTCATATTTACCATAACATTACAGTAATGCCCTAAATAATCGACTCCTTAACCACAGCAAAATTTTAGGTAATTTTTTAGGATTAAGTCTGAAATATGACTTGTTGCCATTCATCGGAAAGCTCTCACTGAGAGCTTTCCGATGAATGTCAACAAGCCATATTTCCGACCAAACCCTGAAAAATTTACCCATAATTCTGCTGTGGTTAAGGAGTACATTATTAGGGCATTACTGTACAAGTCTGAGTTTAGTATGTCTGTCATTTGCAGAATGACGTCCCCAGGGTGAGTTTAGTGATGCTGTCCCGTCCCACATAGCAGGCTAGCATCACCAAATTCAACCACTGAGGACCTCATTCTGCAAATGTCAGACACACTACAGTATATTAACCCTTTACCCAACAAACCGGCCAAAACCGGCCAAATAAAGCTTCAACAGCCTAAAATATCTTCGGTCTGTCTCAATAGAACCATACAAATATGGATATCATTGGAACCGGCTCCTTGACCACATTGTGATAGTTACAGTTATGCCCTGTGCCAATGCATTCTCTTATATATGCGAGTCGACCATAGGTCGCCTCGCATATATAAGAGAATGCATTGGCGTAAAAAAAATCTTTTTTAACACTTTTTACCATTTTTTCTTACATTCTTTAACAATTTTATAATTTTTAATGTGTTAAGCCAATGCATTCTCTTATATATGCGAGGCGACCTATGGTCGACTCGCATATATAAGAGAATGCATTGGCACAGGGCCCTTCTGTTGGGTAAAGGGTTAAGGCTTGCATACCCGTAATATGAAGGCTCAAATGAGCCATGTCTGTTAACCATGTTAAATTGTCATTGTGGTGAAAATGATTTAAACACCAAACAGCATCTGGTCATGGAATACACCACTTGAATATTTTATAGAGATCATATTCCACCCGTTCAAAACTGGGAACTTTTAGATGTTCTGACTGGTAACTTTATAACATTGAACAAACAACATGGGTCAGGTGATATATTTCTTAGTTGATACCTGTTCCTTAATAATATATTTTATAGTAGGGGATGGTCCCAGCTCGAGATTACAATATTTAGGTGACTTTTGTGAGCCATTTTAACAGGGAAGTCGGTAGCCGAGAGGTAGCGTACTGGTCTCTCGTGCTAGCGGGCCGGGGATCGCAACCTGGTCAAGGGTATTCTGACAAAAATCAGGACTCGGACAGATACCATGTTTGTCAGGCTGAAAAGTCTCATTCGAGATCACTGAATAAAGATCTGAATGCAAAATGCCGACTCCCCCCCCCCATTACAACACTTGTCCAGGTATGTTGTCGTGGGTGCAGTACGCTGTCGATCGGACGCGGACATTAATGGCTGACCCGTGTACATGTATCGGGTGTGTGCACGTTAAAGAACGCTACTGGAGTCAGTCACCACAGGGTTATAAAGTTACTTGGCCATGGTAGCACCTGGACCAGTGCCTCTACAACCAGAATTGGTTCCTGCACTGTAATATCTACAGATACAGATACAGAAAAACATTGAACTTATTATACCTAGTGGAAACTTGATAAATGTGAAGGACACAAAGCAAAATCGGCTTAGAAAAGTTGCCTAAATGATGTAGTCGCGAGCCGGGATCTTCACCTACTGTGAAACACATTTTTAAGGAACATGTATTAATAATAAGAAAACATATTACATGCGTTGTTAGCCGTCTGAACATAAAAAAGTTGCGAGGTTTTGAACTGGTGGAATATGATCTCTACAGCTGTAGCTAGAGTGGAGATTCATTACTGGCATGAAATAGTGTGTCTGTCATTTGCAGAATGAGGTCCCCAGAGGGTGAATTTAGTGATGCTACCCCGCATAGCGGGCTAGCATCACCAAATTCACCATCTGGGAACCTCATTCTGCTTACAACTCAGCAGAATGAGGTTCCCAGAGGGTGAATTTGGTGATGATAGCCCGCTATGCTGGGTAGCATCACTAATTCACCCTCTGGGGACCTCATTCTGCAAATGACAGACACACTATTTCAAGGCTGGCATGATTTATAACACAGGAAGGTACCTCCTCTGAGTTAATGATAAATTTCAGTGCCACGATCTCGAATCTCGAATAATGGATTCCCCACCAAGCATTGATCATTTTTCCAAGTCCATGAAACTATCTGATTACCTGATAGACATCTGTAATATCTGTCATGACGTCTCCTCTTAACAGTTCAGTGACAGAGATGAAAATGTGACTGTCGACATATGTGAAGTTTGACATGCATCTAATGCATGTTGTTCTTGCAGTGAGTGCACTGAGGGCTTATTAAATCAGTGAATAATCCATCAAACTTTTGGTGCGGTTCATTGTCGTGATGTTCTTTCGGTCGCTAGGTGATATCACTACAGTAATGCCCTAAGTAATCGACTCCTTAACCACAGCAGAATTATGGGTAACTTTTCAGGATTTAGTCCGAGAGCTTTCCGATGAATGGCAACAAGCCATATTTCCGACTAAATCCTGAAAAGTTACCCATAATTCTGCTGTGGTTATGGAGTCGATTACTTAGGGCATTACTGTATGTTGTCAGTATTACAGGTGGAAGATGTACCAGAGGCAGATCAACAAGTCAGATTATCTTCCCTTTGCGTGGATCACATATCCATGCTTATTGTTCTTCCGAAACAATTTTGGAGGACTAATTTATAATCGGCATGTCCGTCCATCCATCTTTCTGGGTTGTCTAGATCATAACTTTAACAAAATATTAATCAGATTATGATGGAATTGGTTTGTACTGGTAGTTAACATTTGAGAACATGCAGGTCAAGTTTGGTTATGGTCAGGTTAAATTGTTCAGATTATAACTTGAGCATATTTCAACAGAATTCTTGATATTTTGTGCATGCATGGTTCACTATTTAGAACACAGAGGCAGTTCAAATTTGATCATGATCCAATGATTTTTGACAAGAGTTATGACCTTTTTTTGAAAATCACAGTTTTTTTTTATTATCGGATGATAACTTGAGCAATATTCAAAAGAATTTCTTGTTGGGATTTGAGTCAGCTACACCATTACGTGATGGCCTACCGGTATGTTGGCCTAAAGTATGCCATGCACATCACTAACTGAGCTACCGGGGTGGGGGAGGAGCCCATGATCCATCAGACAGCAGGACATAATGCATCACCATGACTGAATTTGCTTCTTTTTATTGTCAAGAAAATCATTAAATCTGAAAGATGATGCTCTTATTTAAAACACTTGGTTTAACCCTTTAACCAGCAGAACGGCCCTGTGCCAATGCATTCTCTTATATATGCGAGTCGACCATAGGTCGCCTCGCATATATAAGAGAATGCATTGGCTTAACATATATTAAAAATGATAAAATTGTCAAAGAATGTAGAAAAATATTATAAAAAATGTTAAAAAATGTAAGAAAAAAATATTTTTTAGGCCAATGCATTCTCTTATATATGCGAGGCGACCTATGGTCGACTCGCATATATAAGAGAATGCATTGGCACAGGTCATAACTGTAACCATCACAATGTGGTCAATGAACCGGTTCCAATGATATCCATATTTGTATGGTGTTATTGAGACAGACCGAAGATATTTTAGGCTGTTGAAGCTCTATTTGGGCGTTTTTGGCCGGTTTGTTGGGTAAAGGGTTAATAGTTCCATTAGATTCTTGTTTGTAGAAATTTAAGTGTTGTTTTGAAAGAAGTGTGAAAAATTGCTCTAACAGTTTCTTTACAGAAAATAGACCATGGTTAAATTGCACTGGTTGAGTCAAAATAAAGAAATACTATACAGAAATGCACCAGACTTTTTGCATTGTACATGTACATGTAGTTTATGTAATTGATACAAAGCCTGCAATGTTTTCTCTTTAAAGGAGACAATAAAAAGTATAACTCCACAGTAACTGTTTTCCTTCAGAAAAGATGGTTAATTATTTTTGTTGTAATTATAAAAATGGAAAGGAATTCAATATTTTTTAAATCTGCTGGATGACTGGTGAATAATTAGAGAGGTGTTTGTTTAACTGACTCGCCATTGTCGCTAATTTAGTCGAGTTGTCAGGTTTCCTTGTCAATAGACTCAATATAGTGCAGCATTTTAGTTATATTTGTTTTGTTAGAGGATCAGGAATGTTCAAGTCGCACAAATATTTTCAGGTAGGTCGGGAAACCGGAAACAGACATGTTTTTTTTGGCCTAATGCGGGTTGAGTTTGCCACGGTGGGGGTATGCTAGCACTCGAGTGCACACCTCTTGTTATTTTTGTTGTAATTATAAAAATGGAAAGGAATTCAATATTTTTTAAATCTCCTGGATGCTGTCCCCAATCTCATGGGAAATCATGATCAATCTCCAGGAAAATATTTTGTGAGGTTAACAGGTCTGGTATGAACCCTGTATATAGTTCTTACAGTAAGTGCACTGACGTTGCATATTACGGGAGCCATTGAATAATCCACAGACATCGGAGCAGGGGTACAAACTGCATTAGCATGACTGAATTTTCTTGTTTTAATAGCGGCTAGTTAGCAGAATCTAATTAAGTTCTCATGACGGGGCTCAATTTATAAGCGATGCCGAATGATGGAGTAGTGTCCCCCACAGAATTCTAGGTAACACGTCTAAAATTTTACGACGTTTGTTGGGCGATCAATCAATAGATTGGGAATATAAATGGGCCGTCCTTACGACTTGTTGGTGTCATTAACTAACCAGCAGATAAATTAGAACAATCCGTATTCATTAGTGATTAGTCCCGATAACCAGACTCAATCTCTACCAGTGCGCACCAGTCATGCTTCCTTTCTGACTCTCTCACCGGCTGGGTACTAGTCCGTTGTTTTCTATATTAAGCACAGGATTTTTCCTCCAAAAATTGTGAACAGGATCCCCCTCCAAAGTCAAATTTCCTACGTGCTTCGAGAAGAATTTCCTCACTAAAAACTCATTGACAGCACGGAGAATTAGAGCGGTATATATATAGTCTTGTTGACGATTTTCGCTGCTACTCAGCAAAATGACAGCCAAAACTCTTGTGTTTGGCTTGAATGATGTTTGCCATGTGTGTTGTTGTCCACGTGCGTTTAGACATTTGTGTTGATAAAATAACAGGAGAACCAAATCATACCATTGCATGAAATAGTTCTTTGGTTCTTGTGCGACTTTTTAAAATTAAAGTGATATGAAACACTCGGGTATTGTGATCAAATATAAATGGAGAATAATCTTGTTTAAAAGAAAAATTCTTACAAATAGTATATCCAACTTGACACACCGTCATTCTTATATATGAACTAAATGCAGTGACTCTCGATGGCGAAATTGTTTTCGTTAGTTTAGGTCCGATAGATGTGTCCCGAATCGAGTAGTAAATATTACAATTTGGCGTGGTTCTGATGATGTTTTCTATGAAGTGGTACGGTCGATTCGCTTCAAAATTTTGGTGATGATAATAGACTTTTAAATTCCTCCAGTTGGCATATGAGTACTAACTTATCAGTTTCAAGCACCCGAACAAGTACATAATATGTCTTTAAGGTACAAATTGGTAATTACACAAACTTTGTTCACTATTTTGTGTGCTTGATAAGGGCAACATGTGGTTGTGTTCACTTAGTATATATATTAATATCATGGAAGTCCACCAAATGTGGGTAAAATGTCAGCGGTCTTATTGAGTCAACAAGGGAGATAAATACTGCATGGACTTTGAACCCTGAGACTTTTGTCCTCAGTTCATCCAATAGCAATGTCATAAGTTTAATGGTGGATCAAAACACAATTTCTGATGCAGATCAATCATATGGAGATTTCTATTTAACTATCTATTACCCCCACTTTGCAAAGAAAACTGGATTGACTTTGTTAGCGAAAATTCTTCCCCAGCAATTCTGTGTAGTTCAGACATGTTTTTTTAAATGGTATGCTCTGTAATATTAATTGACTGCTACAATCTTTCTCTAAGTAAAGTGCCTGTGTGCTCACTTATTCCTTTGATTTACTGACATGAGTACATTTAGTTATCATGCCTTTAATTGTTTGAAACAATCCATAAAAAAGTACAGTATTTCTCCCCATGTTCATTTCTACAAGCTCCCTCCTCTCGGGATATCAGTTCTACAAGCTCCCTCCTCTCGGGATATCAGTTCTACAAGCTCCCTCCTTTCAGGATATCAGTTCTCATATTTGTTTTCTATATCACTAATCACAATACATTAAGTTGAGGAATAAACCATTTTCACATCTGGAATGTATATAAGTTTATAGAAAAAAAGATTGTTGTGCATGAAAATTCATGAGACGGCTCATTTACATAGCAACCATATTTAAACCTTTCACATGGGAATATAGATTTTATCATTCCTCAAAATTATATGCTGTTCCAAATGCGCAGCTGGCTGAAGTAATTTCTCAGCATTTATACAGATTTGTCGAAATATCACACTGACAACTGAGTAATGGGAACAGCCACTCCCCACCGCATGTCTGTCTTGGACGATTAACCCTTTACCCAACAGAACGGCCCTGTGCCAATGCATTCTCTTATATATGCGAGTCGACCATAGGTCGCCTCGCATATATAAGAGAATGCATTGGCTTAATTAACACATTAAAAATTATAAAATTGTTAAAGAATGTAAGAAAAAATGTTAAAAAAATATTTGTTTAGGCCAATGCATTCTCTTATATATGCGAGGCGACCTATGGTCGACTCGCATATATAAGAGAATGCATTGGCACAGGACATAACTGTAACTATCACAATGTGGTCAAGGAGACGGTTCCAATGATATCCATATTTGTATATTGAGACAGACCGAAGATATTTTAGGCTGTTGAAGCTTTATTTGGCCGGTGTTGGCTGGTTTGTTGGGTAAAGGGTTAACCCTTTATTTACTTAATGGATTTTCCCATTCAGTTATAAAAATATACATTGGAATGGTATATTATTCATGAATTGGAGGCATGCATTATGTTTTATTATAAGGAGGATTTTGGGGTTTATGGTGGAGACTTCTGTCCCGTCCGTCCATAACAAACATTTCACAACAAAGTTAATGTATAGATAGTCAAATTTGGATGTCCTATGGTATGCCGGAAGACCAGTATTGTGGAAAGGATCTCCACATAGTGCAGGTTTTGTCCGAACTTTTTTCGAGAGTTATGGTCCTTTGCTGGACATAGTGTAAAATACGTCAATGCGTCCATAACAAACAATATGCTTTGCACGAACATTTAAGCTTCTAACTTGGGCAAGGATCTTCTGATTCAGTTGTACTTTGGTATTTTGATAGCTCAGCTCTTGGGAAAGAATACCGACTTACTGCAGGTTTCGTCCATTCATTTTTTCCAGAGTTACAGCCCTTGTTTGACTAGCGTCAAACGAGACTCTAGCCTCACATGACACCGTAGCTGGCAACTAAGAGTCCTGTAATGCTTTTATCATGCTTTCATGGTGAGAAGTATAAATTACTGATTCAAAGTTTATCAAGATTCTGGTGAGCTAAACATGCCGCCTATATGGATATTAAATTATGTAACATCACAGTGACTCGCCATGGATGTAGAACGTCAACGCACTCAGTCAGTGGCTCATCACCTGAAGTTTGGTCACAAATTGAGTTTAATGAAGGTAGTTAATTTATGCATCTTTAAAACTAGTAAAATATAGCAGATGCAGGTATTGGTACCATGCAGTGCCTGGTACAATGTTTTTAAATTCGTAGAAAATGATTTCCGACAGATATCCCTTTTCTTTGCACCAAAAATACACTATATTATGCATGAGTTGCAAGAAAAAAAAAAGATTGCGTCTATCGACCCCATATGAATCCATATACCCCCTGGGGCTATCAATATGGGGTAGATGTCAATCAAGGTGAACCTAATATCCCCTCATCTCCTCTTAATAGATCTCCATTCTCATTGGTCGATCTAGCAGGACAGCATGATAATCAGTCATCTGGAGTCCGTACTTATTATCTGATCATCCCCCAATTGTATTTAGTCATCAAAGAATCAACTCGTTCTTTGCTATATACTCATTGACAAGTACACTAATTCCCTAAATAATCGACTCCTTTACCACAGAGGAATTATGGGTAACTTTTCAGGATTTAGTCAGAACTATGGCTTATTGCCATTCATCGGAAAGCACTCAGTGAGAGCTTTCCGATGAATGGCAATAAGCCATATTTCCGACTAAATCCTGAAAAGTTACCCATAATTCTGCTGTGGTTAAGGGGTCGACTATTTAGAACATTTACTGTAATTCCCCTGGGTTCATTGTTAAACTTGTTATCTGAACTTCCCCACCAATGAATATGCAATCCTTCTGGGCTTGTATTTGTTTTTCGGTCTGTCGTCTGCTTTTATGTCATGAACATATGGACCCCCCCAGATGAATAATAGACCATCCCAATATATATTTATAATATCACTTATGTGAAATGCATTTCTATATGTAACTGATGTTGTACTCAATAAATTCTGAATATAAACATGTGCAGTAGTGAGTTTATTCACAATGGGTGTTGCTGCATGTTCCAGGCTAGAAAATCGCTTTATTCTTGAACATTATACTTATTGGTAGATGATGATGATAATATAATATGGAATGAAACTAAAGTAAACAAATTAATATAGATGAAGCTCTGTATAGTCATTATTATAATTAAAGTCATGTGAAACACTCCGGTATGGTGATCTAATAGAAATTGAGAATAATCTTGCTCAAAGTAGTTATTTTTTACGAATATTTATCCAATTTGACAACAAACACCATCATTCTTCTATATTAATTAAATGCAATGACTCTGGATGACGAAATTCCTGAATCGAGATATAAATATATACAATTGAGCTTAGTTTAGACCATGTTTTCTATTGAGTGGTATGGTCGCTGTCTTTGAAATTTTCGGCAATGTTAGTACAATGCTACATTCCCCAGTTTGGCATTGTGCCTGTGTACTAACTTATCAATTTCACGCACCCGAACAAGTCCATAATATGTCTTTAAACAAACTAAATTGATGATAAAATTAAATGAACAAAACATAAAAAATACACTGTATTTGTAGACTGATTCTGGTGATCTGATAATGGCGTGGTGGTGGTTATTACGTGATTTCGGCTTAACCCTTTACCCAACAGAAGGGCCCTGTGCCAATGCATTCGCTTAACACATTAAAAATTATAAAATTGTTAAAGAAACGTAAGAAAAAATGGTAAAAAGTGTTAAAAAAAGATTTTTTTTAGGCCAATGCATTCTCTTATATATGCGAGGCGACCTATGGTCGACTCGCATATATTAGAGAATGCATTGGCACAGGGCATAACTGTAACCATCACAATGTGGTCAAGGAGCCGGTTCCAATGATATCCATATTTGTATGTTCTATTGAGACAGACCGAAGATATTTTAGGCTGTTGAAGCTTTATTTGGCCGGTTTTGGCCGGTTTGTTGGGTAAAGGGTTAATGCATATGTGACCCATCATATCAAAACTAGTCGTAAGTCGAAAAATATTTTATTTGAGTTACATGCTGTATGTTATAGAGTTTGATAAGAGCTTTACATAGGTCGCACACTTAATGTGTTGTTGCTGTCCAAAGTTATAGGATTTTGAATGTCAGCATAAACCTATTCCAGAGATAATCACAGATAATCACATTTAAGGACAAACAAATTAGCTAAATTATTAATAATTATACACCACTATATGTCCAATTTACAAAAGCACTTTAATAGCAACAAACTTCACTTTATACTACTTTATGTCGACAGAGTAGAACTATATACAAATGTGTCCAAATTTATATTTTATGTATTTACTCAGTATTAGAAATCCCGACTTACGACTGGTTTTGATATGATGGGTCACATAATCGGTTAATTGCCTAAGAAAAGCAATGCACTGACGCTATGCAATTAATTAAGTGAAATTGACTATATACCGATATATACTTTTACATTAAATCGGAGAATCTATTTATAAATTAAAGGGTTAAAAACAAATTAGGCTTCCTCCAAATTGGCCTCGAAGCGAGAATCTGTCATCAACCAAACTGTGAAAAGAGTTGTGTAAATTAGCGGCTTCCTGACGTTTTAAGGACCACGTTATTTCTTAGCAGATAATTGCTGTTGACCCTGGGTCAGTAGCGTGACAAATTTGACATTTTATTTGATAGTTATCTAATTGTGCTTAAAACTAGACACTATAAATATTTGAGTCGATTGAATCATGGGAATCGTAAGCGGCAGCGTGATGCATTAGCTCTGGTCACTGCCTGATAACCTCCCTTAGTACCCAGGAGACTGTGTGCCGATTGGCGATCATTAATGCGATGTGGGCAGGGGTGATCAGTTGTCTCAGCATCAAATTGAATTTCACGTCTCTTGTGGATTTATGGAAATCTGCCCAACATACTGTAACTTTTCCGCCTCATAGAGTCCTCCAGTATCAGATAAATTGAAAACAGTTCTGTTCAAAACTTATTTCACTGATTCTGCATTGCCTTATCTGCTCAGATTGAGGTTCCCAAATGGTGAATAGTGTACACCCATTGGGAACCTCGATTATGCAATGTGTATGTTGTATGCCAATTTGGGGATATGGAGAAATTTCACTTTTAAAGAAATCTATGTGATGAAGTTTCTATAGAAATTTGATAAAAAGGAAACTTTCCAGAGAAGATGAGGCCTAAGCAGAATTAGGTCCCCAGAGGTGAATTTAGTGCTGTTAGCTAGCCCACTATGTGGGATAGCATCACTAAATTCACCCTCTGGGGACCTCATTCTGCAAATGACACACTAAACTCAGGCTTGTCTGTCATCAACCAAACTGTAAGCCTTTGTAAACCATGTAAGCGAGTACATTCTCTTATATATGCGAGGCTCCCTATGTAAGACTCGGAAATATTAGAGAATGCACTGGCACAGGATCTTAATGCTGCACCAGTGCAGCTCCTGTCATGAGAGAGTTAAAATATTTGTAATACATGTGTCTGTAAGCCACTGTCTGTATGAAACATTCAAGAACATAAACGAATACATGTATTCATTTATGTTCTTGAATGTTTCATACAGAGAGTGGCTTTTGCTCAAATCGCTCGGATTAGCCAAACACCATAACAATGACAACTTCAAAAAAAATAACGGTACTTTTTCTTAATACATGTAGCATCGCCTTGTCCTCCCAACATGATAGCAGATGAGCAGGATCGAACACTTAACCAAGCGTGGATAAACAAATGTACATATACTCATTAATGTTTTATCATCAATCTTTTCATTTTCAGACCAGACCATACATGTATCAATAGGTTACTGTTTTTAGAATGCTTGAAAAAATATGATCGACAAATCTATCTGAAAATTTCTTAACCCTTTCACGATGGGAGCAGCACTGGTGCAACTTTAAACATCCTGCTCCAGTGCATTCTCTTGTATGCACGAGTAAGGTACGGTAGACGTAGCATATATAATAGAATGCATTGGCACAGGGTTTTCACAAAATTGCAGGAAGATCCAGTCATGGAAGGGTTAAGAGAACTATTATTTTGTAAATATATAGAATACACCCATAGTATCCAAGAGTACAAAATTTTCACCACGAGTGGAATTGTGGTTTTAACCACGAGCCTTTTGGCGAGTGGTTAAAACCACAATACCACGAGTTGTGAAAATTTTGTACTCTCGGGTACTATGTGTGTATTTTATTTATGCCATAATTATTATTTTTGTAATGTTGTTCGCGAATTCAACTACCCCGCTGTTTACTTTGAATGTGTATCCTCACCCAGAGACACAAAGACGACGCTATAAGGAATGTGCGTCACGCGTAGTGATGCTTACATTAACGTCATGACGTCATCCTATTTCTTAGCGATCGGTCACTTGGAATTATCATTCATATGTTTCCTAGTTAATATAGCACTAGCAAGCTACGTTTGGTTGAAATTCATGCAATTTTCCTCATATCTAATTGATATCATGACAACTTCCAATTTCAAATGAATGTTACATAGGAATTATTTTGCTAACTATGATGTAGTTCTACTATGGGTATACACATTTAACACATGAAATTACATTTGAAAATTTACACCCACAGTAGAAATGTATACCCACAGTAGGAAGCTGTATACCCACAGTATTCCAGGGTGTAAAGATGAAATTTACAAAATAGGTGTTATACACACAATAGAACAGATAATTATGGTATAAAAAGGGTAAAACTCAGTGAATAATATAAAGTGAAAGAAACTTTCCTACAAAACTTAGAAAACTTCAAAAACCCCTTTTCTATTTTGCTCAAATTAATCGGATTAGCCAAACTCTGCAACAATAACATCATTAGAAAAATAACGGTACTTTTAGTTAACAGCATCGATCGCCCTGCTCTTCCAGCATCATACAAATCAGCAGGAACACTTAACCAAGGGTGGATAAACAAGTGTACAATGTTTTATCATCAATATTTTCATATTCAGTTTGAAAGGGTACCTCTTCACCTCAAAGTCTGAAAGACCAGATCCTATCAATAGGTTACTGTTTTTAGAATGCTTTTGGTTTTTGATAGCCTTACAATGTTTTAATGGTATAGAGTTGAGGAATTTCTTAGAGTTACGCTGAATCAAAGAGGTTGTTGTAACATGTAGTTACTACTGTATGAGTCCCTTCTCAGATATATTACCAGTACTTTAAGAATTATGGGTCATTTTATATCACACTTATTTCTCTCTGGTTTGTTCTGTTTAACCCTTTCATGATGGGGGCTGTGCTGGTGCAGCATTAATGATCATGTGCCAGTGCTGAGAAGAACATTGAAAAATAGATCAACTTTGTTCATATTTTTATGAAGATTTTACATGTTTAATCCGATGTTATGTAAACAATGTTACTGTTACAGTGGAATTACCGATGAAGGTAAAATGAGATATCATTGTTTAACTTGACGGTAAATATTGGCGAAGGTCAAAGCATTCTGAAAATCATTTTCAGACTAAAATATTTTAACTTACTGCATGATTAGCAATGTTTGTTGACAAATCACTGTAACAGTTTTGTTTACATGCAAAACTTTTTTATTGGAGAATACACCCCTCATCCTAGGGGCGACTGGATGAGGAGTATTTTTTGCTATATTGGAATGAGTGACGAGTAGGGATAAACAATCCCTCCCATAATATTTACCCACCCTCGGGTATTTTCCTCCTGTCACCCATTCCTTCTGTTTGACAAATACTACCATTTCCAAATTTTCTTTAAATAGTCAACCTTCACGGCATAGCCACCGCTTATGTACCAGCTAGCTAGGCTTCAGTGCCAATTATGATGTCACCCATCGTTTAATGCTAGAAAAAAGTTCTCTCTTACTGTGAACTTGTTGAGGACAGGTCAATCACATCATAAGATGCATTGTTTATCCCGACTCGGAAACGAATGTTAATATGGGAAAAAACTATAAATAATGAATATTAACGAACAAAATTTATCTACTAATATTTATCCATGTTCTTCATAGTGATGATGTTTTTACAGTCTTTGATATTTATTGCACATTTAATTACCCACTGTGAGTGCCTTGTATCCCTTTAATCAATTTGAGAATGTGGTGGTCAAGATTTTCTGGTTTCCCCGTTCTGCAAATGGCAGGCATACTAAATTCAGGCTTGCTTTACAGTGTGTAGCAAATTGCTGTAAAAAATACAAACTTGCTTCCAAATTAAGAATTCACAAGATGTTGATGGAAATATACTCGGCTTTAATGAAGCTGAGAATGTGGTGATTAAGATTTTTTGGTTTCTCACTCTGAAGTGTGTCGGACACAGGATCAGCGCTCTCTGGAGTGCATTGACAAGCGGCCAATTTACTTATGAAATTACAATTCTGCATCAACAATTTATGTAATTTCTGTCTGGAGCAATCCCTAACACACTGTGGACAATTAAGATTGTTAATATGCACGATTACTCTCTGCGTCAGGATCGAGTTCCCGCCAATTCATAACTCCCGACACTTACCGAGCGCGTCACCTTTATTAGTATAATTGATTTGACAGTTCGGAGACTGGATTTAGATAGTCCCCGTTCAACGTGTGACCATAAAATGCTTCATTACGTTATTATTTCCCCTTACCTCTGAATCGGCCTGACAAAACGGAAAAAACTAATTTAAGTTCATCGTGGTCTGTGTGATGTATAAGGGTGTAATTTTATTTACGTTTTCCCCAGCACTGGAAATTGATGTTCGATTCTTTTGAATTATATATAAGTATCAAGCGGAAAATGGAAAATTTGCGACTTGATCTGAAGGGTGAGATGGTTTTATGGAATTTGTTTAATAATGCATGAAATATCATCAAATTGTTCTTTTATATGTCACAAGAGCTAAAAGATCAGCAAAGTGAAACATTCTCAATTCCCATTGAACTCTTTAATGGCAACACGACATTTACATACGTATGTATGTGGTTTTACGTTGGCGGGTGGAAGGATATTTATGTCATTTACCATGGTAATATCATGTTAACATGTATATGTATAATAGACCACTCCTAGGTATAATTATTTATTACATTCTTATGTGTGTTTTACCTTGATTTCTCGAGTGATTATAAATGATAATTTGAATGATGTCACTTTAACTAAGCGCGTTATGTATTCATACGCGTTATAAAAATTTATGCATCATGTGTATAACCAGTGTTATTCAGATTTCTGGTGTTTACACTTTAAAGTGATGTGAAACACTCCGGTAGGGTGATCAAATAGAAATGGAGAATATTCTTGTTCAAAGTAGTTATTTTTACAAATATTATATCTAAATTTACAACACACACCGACATACTTATATATTAATTAAATGCAGTGACTGCCGATGGCGAAATCGTTATCGTTATTTTATCGCCGATAGAAGCGTCCCGATTCGAGTAGTAAATATTTACAATTTTGCGTAGTTCATGCAATGTTTTCTATGGAGTGGTACGGTCGATTTGCTTGAAATGTTCAGTGATGTTAGTAGAATGCTACATTCCTCCAGTTGGCATAGCACCTGAATACTAACTTATCAGTTTCACGCGCCCGAACAAGTACATAATATGTCTATAACCCTTTACCCAACAAACTGGCCAAAACCGGCCAAATAAAGCTTCAACAGCCTAAAATATCTTCGGTCTGTCTCAATAGAACCATACAAATATGGATATCATTGGAACCGGTTCCTTGACCACATTGTGATAGTTACAGTCATGCCCTGTGCCAATGCATTCTCTTATATATGCGAGTCGACCATAGGTCGCCTCGCATATATAAGAGAATGCATTGGCCTAAAAAAAATCTTTTTTTAACACTTTTTACCATTTTTTTCTTACATTCTTTAACAATTTTATAATTTTTAATGTGTTAAGCCAATGCATTCTCTTATATATGCGAGGCGACCTATGGTCAACTCGCATATATAAGAGAATGCATTGGCACAGGGCCTTCTGTTGGGTAAAGGGTTAATACAGTGCAATATAATAAACAGAATAATCACTGCATGGTGACATGAAATAATTCATTTGAACTACAGTGTATTTTGTAAAACACTCGATTGCAATGTGCTGTTGTGTTTGTACAGTGTACATCCCTGCCTCTATATAACTGATGGGAGTATCTATGTGGTGAAGAATGGGTTAAAGATGTTATCATGATTCCCGCACTATTGTTTTTAGCCTTCCATTACTGCTGGTACAGCATTAAAGACCCTGTGTCAGTACATTCTCATTCCCAAAGGGAGCCTTACATATATAAGACAATTCAGTGGCTTAAAAGCTCAAGGTAAATACTTTTCAGCCAATGTATTCTCTTATATATGTGAGATTCCCTATGTACTACATGTATGTTCTTCATAATGGTTTCTACAGTATCAAAAAGATAAAAGGATTTACCGTAATCACTAAAAATATGTATCTCCGAAATATGATGAACATCTTGAATAAATAGTTTTTTTTAACCCTTCCATGACTGAAGCTTCCTGAATTTTTTGCAAAAACCATGTGCCAATGCATTCTCTTATATATGCAAGTCTCCCATAGTGAGCCTCCATTAAATAAGAGAATACTTTGGCTTAACAATATTTACCTTGACCTTGTAAGCCAGTGCATTCTCTTAAATATGTAAGTTTCCTATGGGAGACTTGCATATACATGTACATGACTACATGTACATCTTCAGGTATAATGAATGCACTGGCACAGGATCTTTAATGATGAACCAGTGCAGCTCCTGTCATCAAAGGGTTAAATCTGGTATACTAAGTTCTTCATAATGGTTTATACATGCTCTTATAGATCAAAGGATTTGCTGTAATCACTAAAAATATATATCTCCGAAATATGCTGAACATGTTGAATAAATATATCCGTCATTCTCGGTTATGACTGAATCACTATGATCAAACATCTTTAAAATCTCACACTCGAGACTATTATGATTTATCATTATGACTTCATCTATCGAATCTCGACAAAAATCTCAATTCTGCGATATGTTGCGGGAACACGTCACACATCTAATACCATAAAATACAGTTTTTCGTCCAAAAACTGCTGCGCGAGAGCCCGGCAGCATCAATTGGATCGCCATACTATAGCAATCACTCTAAACTTAATGTCACATTCTGTTGATTATTTTCCATTTTGATTGATATAGTGAATTGATTTTTGTCACCCTTGACCTCTGGCACGTGATGGATCTTGATGGGTTAGCGTATCACTGTATGCCGCTATCTCTGGCTTTAACAATGAGTTTTTTTCAAAACTATGATTAAACTATCGGATTCTCCAATATTACGATCCGTATGGCTCTGAATCGGTAGTTTATCACTGTTGTGTTTGGCTTAAGATTTACAGAATTAGTTCTTGATGGCAACATCAGGTGTCTGTTCGAGATATATGGGACTGATGTGGATTGGTGGAAAAAAATTATTTAACCCTTATACATCGACTCCTTAACCAATAGCATAATTATGGGTAACTTTTCAGGATTTAGTGAGAGCTTTCCGATGAATGGCAACAAGCCATATTTCCGACTAAATCCTGAAAAGCTACCCATAATTCTGTTGTGGTTAAGGGGTCGATTATTTAGGGTTTTATTATATATGATTACTGAATAGATTTTTGGTCAGCTGTATTTAAGTGCATATACATTGGAGCGATAAATTTGTAGGGAGGTTCAGAGACAGAATTGTGTAGGAATTCAAGCAAGTATTCAGTTTATCAAATCGATAATTGGGACCAAGATATTCAGTGGTCGTATATAGGAAAAATAAATTGGCAGGTTTGTTTTTGACAAGTTGCATGATATGTCTGTCGTCTGGTCATTTTTTGTGAACACCCCTCCAAATGAATAATATACCATTCCAATATATACTTTTAATACTGATGGGAGAATCCATTTAGTGAGGAAAAGGTTAACTGATGATGTCATCATTCACACATGTTCAATATCAAGCTGAGCTACTAGTTTAAAGGTAAACTCTAAACTTACTTCTAGAAATGTATAAACAAATGACTCAATTATACTGATGTTGGTACCTTGAATGCTGTGTTTTTATGTCATGTGTTGATACAAATAATTGACTGTTGCCATGGTTGTTGTTACCTAATGGCATTTAAGTAGTTATGCAAGTTGCAATAAAAAAAATTGACACAACAAGACCAAAGTTGTGAACAGAAACTGCAGCCATCTGACATTAAGGATCATTTCCTCAATGTACATACCATTGTGCTTTCTACTTACACTAGGGGATTGCCCGTCAAAAATGAAGTATGACATACAGGAACATCATGTGAAGAATTTGTTAACCCTTTACCCAACAAAACGGCCAAAAACGCCCAAATAAATCTTCAACAGCCTAAATTATCTTGGGTCTGTCTCAATAAATCCATACAAATATGGATATCATTGGAACTGGCTCCTTGACCACATTGTGATAGTTATAGTTATGCCCTGTGCCAATGCATTCTATTATATATGCGAGTCGACCATAGGTCGCCTCGCATATATAAGAGAATGCATTGGCCTAAAAAAAATCTTTTTTTTAACACTTTTTACCATTTTTTCTTACATTATTTAACAATTTTATAATTTTAAATGTGTTAAGCCAATGCGTTCTCTTATATATGCGAGGCGACCTATGGTCCTATTGGCCTAAAAAAAATCTTTTTTTTAACACTTTTTACCATTTTTTCTTACATTATTTAACAATTTTATAATTTTAAATGTGTTAAGCCAATGCGTTCTCTTATATATGCGAGGCGACCTATGGTCGACTCGCATATATAAGAGAATGCATTGGCACAGGGACCTTCTGTTGGGTAAAGGGTTAAACCGATAATAAACACTCTTTATTGCTAATTATTATAGTGCTTCTTTAAGTTGTTTGACAACAATGGCACCTATTCTGTTTTCCCATGTCATGTTACCTCTGTGCAAAAGTTTTCCCACATATTTTCTAAACTCATAATAAGCACTCTTTATTAATCATGTAATTTATCAGTCCCCTTTTAAGTCATTTGATGTCAAAGGTGCCTGATCCTATGACATTCTCCTGGCCACGTATACCAATTTTCCTACATATGATATATTTTAAGCTGGTAAGGAACGTTCTTTGTTGCTCATTTATGCCCCTTTAACCCTTTACCCAACAAACCGGCCAAAACCGGCCAAATAAAGCTTCAACAGCCTAAAATATCTTCGGTCTGTCTCAATAGAACCATACAAATAAGGATATCATTGGAACCGGCTCCTTGACCACATTGTGATAGTTACAGTTATGCCCTGTGCCAATGCATTCTCTTATATATGCGAGTCGACCATAGGTCGCCTCGCATATATAAGAGAATGCATTGGCCTAAAAAAAATCTTTTTTTAACACTTTTTACCATTTTTTCTTACATTCTTTAACAATTTTATAATTTTTAATGTGTTAAGCCAATGCATTCTCTTATATATGCGAGGCGACCTATGGTCGACTCGCATATATAAGAGAATGCATTGGCACAGGGCCCTTCTGTTGGGTAAAGGGTTAAGTAATCTGCAGTCAATAATGATTGGTGACAAACACGACATGCAGGAAGATATCATCATTGATGCACCACTGATAACGATATAAAGAAACCCGGCAAACCTTGCGCGGAGTTTGTCTGGAATTTATGACGGACGCCACTGAAACCACAAGGCATATCAGTAAAAATATCCTTAGGGAACCACGTTATATGATATCTCAACATACTCTTGGGATCCAAATATGGTAAACATAGGGGGCGATTTGATTTCAAATCTTACGTTACTATGTTTCAGATTCGTCGGGCTCTACATCACTTTTGCTCATGTTTATTCATCTTTCTTTCAGGTTACTGCGATCCCAGCTTTGACGTTCCTGTAGTTAACGTGACGGTTGTTCAAGGAAAAGTCGCCATTCTCCCGTGTTCAATCAACAACCTCGCTAAAAATAAGGTAAGATCAACTTCCATCAATGTTAAAATATATGAAACTAGCTACGTACCCAAATAACCTCAGTAACTAGAGCTGCAACGATTCATCGTGATTTTGATGTATTGCGATACGCTTTCACACGATACGCGTATCGCATCGTGTGAAGTGTATCACGATACACAAATATCACAATTTTAGGTCATTGAAAGTGAAAATAACCCAGATTTACTGTGTTTTTTTTAGCAATTTAGGTAAAAAAATCCTCGCAAAACATGGTTTTTGCATATCATGATATGTATCGTATCGTTGGTCATGTATCGTGATACGTATCATATCGTGACTAAGTGTATCGTTGCAGCCCTATCAGTAACAATAAGAAAACTTAAAAAACACTCCCACCTGTTATACCTACAACTTTTAGTTATCTAGATCAAGAAGATGTGATGTTGGTTTGTCTGATGATGTGTTATATTAGGATATAAAATACATGACCCAATTGGCAGTTCACCAATCACTGAAAAGGAATTAGTGTAACACACACAGTAATATTACCAGTTAGAATATTCAGTCAAACATGCATGTGACTTTTTACATGTGCTGCTATGCTAAATTATTACAGAGAAAGGTCGCATATTTCATGATGTCAAGGTAAATACACATAGATGAGCAATTAGTTCCCCCCCCCCATCACATCATTTTTGGTGTTGTCAAGGCTAGAAGGTAAATACATTGTAAGTGTACAGCGATTAGTGGCCTCCCCCCCATAATAAGCTTTCTAATGGTGAGTAATACTTAACCATTTCATGACGGGAGCTGTGCAGCATTAAAGATCCTGTGCCAGTGCATTCTCTTATATATGCAGTCTCCCGTAGGGAGCCTCAAATATATAAGAGAATGTACTGGCTTACAAGGTAAATATTGTTAGGCCAATGTATTCTCTTTTATATGCAAGGCTCCCTATGGGAGACTCGCATATATAAGAGAATGCATTGGCACAGGATTTTCGCAAAATTTCAGGCAGCTCCAGTCATAGAAGGGTTAAATTTCACCCATCTCACATTCTCAAGCCAGGTCTGGCTTCAGATGCCGTTTTAAATGAGATGCCATTTGATGCCAGTCATCGCCATGTGAAATTCTCCAGTCTGGGAATGGGATTTCCTTTATGTCTCTGTTTATAGACTTTGTGGAGCATCTCACATTGCCTTCGAGTCACTGATTTCTAAAGGAATCCATTAAAGAAACTTGGTGAATATGGCTTATGTCATACTAGTACAATCATTTATAAGGCTAGATAAATGAAATACAGTAATGCCCTAAATAATCGACTCCTTAACCACAGCAGAATTATGGGTAACTTTTCAGGATTTAGTCGGAAATATGGCTTGTTGCCATTCATCGGAAAGCTCTCGGGGAGTGGCTTGTTTGGGTTTCCGGATGATAACTTTAGTTTTAGTTGTCTGAATGTATTCAAGTTTGGTATATGGATTACTCATTATGGCCCTTTGTTGAAATTATCACGGGCATATTTTTGCTATGCCCCATCAATGCTCTTATTGTTCATGTTGAGCCATATGAACCAGGCACCAGCCTAGACCTGATTTTCAGGGCGAAGTGACTTCTCCCTGTCATAAAAATAAGGCGAAGTGGGCGTTCAATAAGGCGAAGTGGTGTTTTCAAAATCGAAATTGACCAGTACAGTAGTGCCCATATGTAACGAAAATAGGAGATGTGTAATATCTATATTAAAACGATGAGACAATTGTTCAAATATGGAAACATTATGTTCAAAGCATCACTCTAATAACTATGAGTAATCTCCAAACATAATTGTGAGAGAATGGTAGCATCGAATAATTTTGGCGGAACAGCATTTTTACAACTGCTTATGAATACGAAAAAAATTGCTGTCAATTTACCGTAAAACGAAACGAAATCTTGAATATTCTCACTAATTATTAAGCTGGGTATAGATATTAATATGTTACACAAATGAATTTGTGTTTAAAGTTGTTCTGGCCTTCACAAAGGGGTGATGAACTGACACATGTTAAGGTGTATGAGTTGTAATCTTCATTCATTGGAAGGTGTGATAAAATCGTCACTGTGGACACCTTACGATGTTTCACAGCTGTCTGCAATAAACGCTAAGGTTTGAATAGGCTCCCAAATCTGATTAATATAGATGTTAATAAGAATTATGGTGTTTTATAAGACCCTATCAATTGATATTTAAACTGGGTTCAATCAATGTTGGCAGTAAATTAGGAGGAATATTTTGCTGATTTTTGTCGGTCAACTTCTGAAATTTCAAGGCGACTTAGCAAAATTAGGGCGAAGTGAGCAGGAATATGGAGACTTCTTCGCCCACGTCGCCCTCTCAGCTGGTCCCTGGTATGAACCCCATATATGATGGGGATACATTAGTAATCCTTCAACCAAATGACGTCATCATTTGTGAACCTTGTCTCAGGACTTTCTGACAGAGGGCAGGATACTAGTCATTCCACACTAGCCGTCTGAGTATAGTTACAACCATAGCCGTATAATTGCTTCACGTAAATTACCCCCCTCTGACCCCAGACAAATTAAAACTGCGGTAAATCAACACTCCCTGGCCACGAGTGACCACTATCATAGCGTGTCGGCAGATATTATTCAAGAAATTAAATATTTGCTCTGCCCACCGCGTTATATTGCAAATTATATTTCATTTCCTTGACTTAATGAAATTTCTGGGGGAAAAATGTTGCATGCCAAATTTCCATTCCGAAGCACAGAAGTGGTCCAATCGCTGATAATACATAGCTATATATGTCAATACATTTTAATAGAAGACTTAAGTATGATGTGGGGACCGTACTGCCGAAGCGTTGGCCAATAATAGGAATGGAATTCCTTTATAATGAAGCTGGTGATAGACTTTGTTGGGATGGAAATGTCTTCTCAACGACCTATCTCTTCGATATTAGAATTGGATGAGTATTAGCTTCTGTAATATTGCTGCTATTCTAATGGCTTCTATTTTGTACCAAAGGGCTTGGACAGATATTTGGTAGATTAATGTCAATTCTATTGGCTTATAGATACTATAATGCTGTATATACCATTGAACAATCTGTCTGTAAGAGTGCACTATCAGTATGACGGCATGTTAGATTATGGCCTGAGTGTGAAGGCTTAAGGGTAGCACGAAAGGCTAAACACCTCCGGTTTATTCAACCGCAATCGTATAAGTTCTATAAACTGTCGGCCAGTAAGTAACAAATAATTCTTAAAATAGCAACATTTTCTGTCCCATTTCGTGATAAATAATTTGGGAAAATGATTATTTTATTTTGACCAAAGCTCCAGGTCTCGTTGACTCCAAAGTATTAATTTATACAGTAATGCCCTAATTAATCGACTCCTTAACCGCAGCAGAATTATGGGTAACTTTTCATGA
Source organism: Siphonodentalium dalli (assembly GCA_032622095.1). Taxonomy (NCBI): domain Eukaryota; kingdom Metazoa; phylum Mollusca; class Scaphopoda; order Gadilida; family Siphonodentaliidae; genus Siphonodentalium; species Siphonodentalium dalli. Next base: position 239,942,562 of record CP136065.1, on the reverse strand, counting down.
TTTAGTCGGAAATATGGCTTATTGCCATTCATCGGAAAGCTCACCCCTCCAATGATATTACAAACCATTCCAATGCATACATTTATAACTGAATGGGAGAATCCATTTATTGAAAAAGGGTTAAAGATAATTAAGATATGGTTTCTCTTCTCAGACAACACTTACAACAACAGCAGGAATCTTTATGGGACTTGTTTTGAAGATCTCCAAATAACACATAATTCATATTAGAATCATTCCTATGGGGCCATAAAAGTCTAGCCTTACATATCCCTACTTACAGTAATGCCATAAATAATCGTCTCCTTAACCACAGCCAAATTATGGTTAACTTTTCAGGATTTAGTCGGAAATATGGCTTGTTGCTCTCACTGAGAGCTTTCCGATGAATGGCAACAAGCCATATTTCCATACTAAATCCTGAAAAGTTACCCATAATTCTGCTGTGGTTAAGGAGTCTATTAATTAGGTGTATATGATGTGCCTTACTGGTCTAGATAATTGTTAATATAAATAAGATTGTAACACCTTTATAGACTTACTAGCAGGTTAGCCCGCCACCGGCGGCTTGTCCGAAACATGAGATTTTTAAAATATATTTTTTTAATTTTTAGCTCCACGCGTTTCAATAAGAAAAGTTTGTACCCGGTAGCTCCACCCGTTTCCGAGATCTGGTCTGCGCATGCGCGAAGCTGGCGTCGCACGGACTCGGCGACCCGATAAAATTTGTACCCGGCGCAAGATACATTCACATAGCAAATTTCAACACGATAGCTCCACCCGTTTCCGAGATCTCGTCTGCGCATGCGCTGCACGGGCGTCGCACGGGCTCGGGGACCCGATAAAATTTGTACCCGGCGCAAGATACATTCACATACCAAATTTCAAGTCGATAGCTCCACTCGTTTCCGATATCTCGTCTGCGCATGCGCTGCACGGGCGTCGCACGGGCTCGCCAATACGACAGCGACGACCACCTGGTCAAACTACACTCACGTACCAAGTTTCGTCCCGATCGGTCGAGGTGTTGGTATCTGATGCAAAAGACGAAATTGTGAGTGTTGGTCAATAGTCCCCGCCGTGAACCTCATCGTCGCAAAGAGCGGACAGTCAATTAACCCCGTTGTGAACCTCAATCACCAACGCGACGTAAACATGTGTTGCGTTCTAAAAATAGGAAAGCATTTTCTCTCTGCATAATTCTGCAGATGCTAATAACGTTGCTCCCCGTAGGTAGCAATATCGTTGTTGTTGATATTTACGGCTTGGGGGCTATTTTCTTATTTAGCAAGTTTGAGCTCAATCGGTTCGAGTCTATAAAGGACACACTCATATATATGACACTTCCCGTGGGTAGCAAGTTTGAGCTCAATCGGCATTCCCTGGAATTTCCCGTAGATTGGCAGATTCCAGTAGCTTTTTATAACGGTATATCTGGGGAGAAATCTGATGCTATATTCGTGATTATCTGGGATGATTTCGGTATATAACTATATACTGTAAAAACAAAGCGCGCCACCCGTGCTCGCAGGGTTGGTCAGAAACAAATGTTTTTTAAATTTAATGTATGTTCCGTATATCTCTCTGCAGATGCAAATAGTGTTGAATGGCAAACAGACGCTCGTTATAGCGATGCGTCAAAAACAAACGCTCATTAAATAATCACTTGATTAACCCACGCCGTGCCTTTGCGGTGATTTGAGATTGGAGAACGGGTGCTCTGAGCTTTTCTAAACTGCGACCACGGTCGTGTCGGTGGGATTTGACACTTACATAGGAAGTTTGAGCTCAATCTGTACACGCGTTTTGGATTCTATGAAGTACACACACACATATATACGAAGTCTCAAAATATATAGTATAGAAGATTATGAAATTTTATTCCTCGACAGTCGTATGTGTGGGTCAGCACAATATCAGGAAGAGAAAAATCCTTGAGATAAAGATGATAGAAAACACTATTAGAAACGGGACTCCATTGAGACCTGGGTTTCCTAACACGCTATGCCAGCTTAATTGTTTCCATGTCACTGACTATAGCGTCATTGATGTTGCTTTCTGTATGCAAACTGCCATTAACCCTTTACCCAACAGAAGGGCCCTGTGCCAATGCCTTCTCTTATATATGCGAGTCGACCATAGGTCGCCTTGCATATATAAGAGAATGCATGGGCTTAACACATATTAAAAATGATAAAATTGTCAAAGAATGTAGAAAAATATTATAAAAAATGTTTAGGCCAATGCATTCTCTTATATATGCGAGGCGACCTATGGTCGACTCGCATATATAAGAGAATGCATTGGCACAGGGCATAACTGTGACCATCATAATGTGGTCAATGAGCCGGTTCCAATGATATCCATATTTGTATGGTTTTATTGAGACAGACCCAAGATAATTTAGGCTGTTGCAGCTTTATTTGGCCGTTTTTGGCCGGTTTGTTGGGTAAAGGGTTAAAGGTGTTACAATCTTATTTATATTATAATAGCCTTGTAGAAGTTATTTTCTATAAATTCCTAATCAAGGCCTGGAAAGTGTTTAAATTTTTAAAAAGGGGGCTTCAAAAGCCTGGGCCTTGATTTTCTGTGATTACATACAATACTCACTGATTATGTATTTAAAAATCATGAAACAAACTTGAAAACTATTGGAAAATGTCCTTGAATAACCAAGCTTGAATTTGAGAATGGAGGACTTTGAAAAGATTTGAAAATTGTGTGACATCATTTTGTTTTAATGTTATGCAGGTCTAATTAATTTGTTAAAAAGATATGCAAATATCTCTTTTCTAAACAACATACTTTAGCATAAGTATGGAATAACACCAAATATTGAGAAAATTTTAGAAGTTCAAAAAATTTCATTATTCAATCATTTCAGTGATTCACATGGCAATCAGATATTTGGAAAATGAAATTTTCACAAAAATGGAACTTTTAAATGGAATTGACCATATGAGGAAAACAAATTTCCTTTGATGTACATGTAAACCAGCTTGTGATACCAATAGGTCCAAACCAGTATTAGCTCTATGGATACCACAAGCTAGTTTACTTCAAAGGAAACTTGGATTAACCTGATTATGGATTGATAACAATAAAGATCTACGTCAGAAACATTTGCTGTATGCTGTGTACATTAAGTCAATACACGCTGAAAGACGAAAAGATGAGTCTCAGTCTGATCTCAGACCATAAAGAAAAACCAAATAGGGCTATAGACATATCGCTTGCTTCGTATGCTCAGACTGATTTAGTACCGTGCTGCTCAAGCCCGCCCATATCTCTGCTGATGACCAGTCAAATCATCTGTGTAATTTACTGCTCTCTATTTGTTCTCGTCTTTATGTAACTTTGAATCAGACTCACACACTGCCGAGAGCCCTGGTTTTCAATGCAATCCCATGATTGGACATATCAGTAATTGGCCTATTCTGAGAGTTGTATGACCTCGTAAAGCCATCCATCACTTCCTATGTCCGGCCGCATTATATCTGAACCTTTTTAGACAACTCAGAGAAAGTCTATCCATCTAATCGCTAATATGGATGGCAGAATTTTTTGACAATTCCGACAGTGGTGTTGTCATCGTATTCTGATATATCATAGCTCCGTGATCAACGCTGCATGTGGTCTTCAGTTAGTGTTGTTAATGTATTCTGATACATGTATATCATAGTTCCGTGACCAATGCTTCTGTCTTCAGTTAGTGTTGTTAATGTATTCTGATACATGTATATCATAGTTCCGTGATCAATGCTTCTGTCTTCAGTTAGTGTTGTTAATGTATTCTGATACATGTACAGCTATGCTCTAAATAATCGACCCATTTAACGAGGTTATGGGCCGGTCATGACCGCAGTCGTACCGCCACTATACCGCGTTCATGCGGTTGTACACCGCGGTCATGCGGTATTACACCGCGGTCAGGCGGTATTACACCGCGGTCAGGCGGTATTACACCGCCCGACCGCGGTATTACACCGCAGTCGTACCGCATGTCAACCTCGTTAAGGAGGGTCGATTAATTAGAGCATTGCTGTATATCATAGTTCCATGACCAACGCTTCTGTCTTCAGTTGGTGTTTTTAACGTATTCTGATACATGTATATTGTAGTTCCGTGACCAACACTTCTGTCTTCAGTTTGTGTTTTTATCGTATTCTGATACATGTATATCGTAGTTCCGTGATCAACGCTGCTGTTTAGGATCACCTATAGATGGGAGGCGTTGAATTTGAAATTTTTTTATGAAAAACAAGGCCGCCTGCAGCCATCTTGGATTTTATTCTTTGACTAAATCCTTTGTCACACCCTATAAAACACATCCTCATCCAATCATCACCAAACTTTATATGGATCTTCATGGTGACTTCTAGATGGGAGCCATCGATTTATTTTTCGAAATTCGAAGAAAACCATGGCTACCAGTGGCCATTTTGGATCTTGGATTTCAAATTTAAAACCATCCACACACCCTGCTGCACACATTTATTGGTGACATGTTTCAAATGAAAATAAAAAAATCATCTACACAATACAAGACCTTTACTGTAAATTTGTGACTTTCCTTCTTCTTTATCATTCTATTCATTGCTTAGCAAAAAATAAACTCCTTCCCAAGTTGAGCTACAGTGTCATTGACACTTTCATTATTGACATTCTGTGAAGCATAAAAGAATTAAAACTTTAGGTCTTTGATGTGGCTACATACAGAGCTTCTAATTACCACAGATAGTCCTCAGTACTAGATGTACATGTATGCCTTCAAACAAGTTGTGAAATATTTTCAAACATTTTTTTCTCTATATGCTATTTCATAATACTGTATAGACACCATGTGCCCCTTCGGCTAAATATAATTTAATTCACTTACGTCTGTTTCATAAAGAAAGAAAATATAAATACGGTAGGTGAATCAATTTGTTTTTTTTAGATATGCATGCTTGGTTTTGGCAATACCTGATTCACAATCCATCTAAGGCTAAATAAAATAATACCCATGTGTTAAGGCAGAAAAAAAACAGATGGGGAGGGTGGTAGAGTCATTTTATTTCATTTTCTTAAAAAAAAATTCTTGACACGAGTTCTGTCTAAGTTATTTCTGCCATTCTGTTCTGCATTGAGCGGTGTGGAAATTATATTTAATGTAACAGATATCCGTCTACCCTATGGTCGCATATTTTCATATTTTAAGTGAAAAAAATATTAATCGCAGGAAAATTTGAAGAAAAAAAAACCCCAATAAAATGGTGAGGAGGCAGCCCGTTTTGGGAGGGGCGGATGGATTATATGAAACACAGGTATTATTTTATTTAGCTAAACTGAATTTCTTTCCCAGTCTGCATATTCATTCTAAACCATATTGAACTCATTTTGGTGCTTTAATAATATCTATCATAATTACATTCTAATTAACATACAGTAATGCCCTAATTAATCGACTGCATAACCACAGCAGAATTATGGGAGAGCTTTACGATGAATGGCAACAAGCCATATTTCCGACTAAATCCTGAAAAGTTACCCATAATTCTGCTGTGGTTAAGCAGTCGATTAATTAGGGCATTACTGTAGTAATAAAGTTCCAGCATTGACATCGATATCATTACGCTATGTTCTTACGTTATTGTGTGTGCCGATAATACGTGTGTGTCTTACTAACAATCAGGAGGCCGGATTTAGGAGCTAATTATGTAATAAATAAATATTTACACTCAATCATGCATTCGCTCTGTGGACCTTAAATGCAGGATGCCGGTTGGTTGAAAACGCATCATATGACGTCATGCGCGAGCCCCACCTTGCTCCCATATTGTATGAATGCATCTTGCCATCAGAATTTTGTTAATGCTAAATGCTCTTTTAATCTACTAGCTGATTGTAAATACAAGGAATTTATGTTGATTTTGTTGTGTTCCATGGAGTATGGATGCAAATTGGTCTAATATTTTTATGTGTGGAACCCTTTCGCATCCCACACATAATGATGTCAGACCAACTTGCATCCATACTCTTTGGAACGCAAGCAAATCATCACCCATTTCTTAAAAACATTCTTTCACCAGTATGCTCTGTAAAAAGACTTATTGCAATATTCCAGTCTATTCAATTTTTCACACAGAAGTGAGACGTGGCATGAAATGCTCTTTATTTTTGGGAATAAATGAGAAATTAATTAAGGCCTAATTTTTATATGCTTATTTTTTTTTAAACTTGACGACATTATGTTATTGGTCTGTCTGTCTGTCTGTCTGTCTGTCCATCCATTCGCTTTATTCCTTTCTGGATGATAACTTAGTAAGTATGAACTAAATGGAATGAAATTTGGTATGAGAGGGTACTTAGCTCAAACTACAGGTCAAGTTCAAATTTGGGTTCTGCCTGCCGTTATGGCCATTTGTTGGAATTACAGTAATGCTCTAATAAATCAACTCCTTAACCACAGCAGAATTATGGGTAACTTTTCAGGATTTAGTCGGAAATATGGCTTGTTGCCATTCATCGGAAAGCTCTAGCTGTTTCCGACTAAATCCTGAAAAGTTACCCATAATTCTGCTGTGGTTAAGGAGTCGATTTATTAGGGCATTACTGTACCACAGACAGATTTTGCCACATCCTAGAATCTAGTGATGATCTTGTTCTAAATTCTGTGACTGGAAAATTTTGTTTGTAACATATCAAGTCCGAATAATAGTATTTATTTATAAACCGGTTCACACCCCTCACCAATCAGATCACTCCAATCAATGAACAATCTTTCTTGTATGAATCTGTATTTTGCCGGAGCCGAAATATAGACTTGAGCTAAAATTCACCAATAAATTGGCATTATTTGGAGAGTAAGCTGAACATGAGAGAGGAGCGGAAGGTGTGAATTCTAATAATACGCCTTGATAATGACCGCCCCTGTCACTTGGGTTAAAACACGGATTGTACCATTCGTAGCGGTCATGGGGGTGCATGGACATTAACTGAGCGAAATCCACATTTGTTTGGAATGTATAATCCAAAATAATCACTGTTTAACAATAACATTGAGAATATTCTACAAACCACAGATTTGTTTTAGTATTTTTACATTATTGGCAATTTATTGCTGGTGATATTTCAACACACAAACTTCCTGTAATGTAGAACTCTTCGGAGATGGAATATTCGAAACACTATTGGGACATTGCCACCTGGGTTCTTAACGATAAATCCATTATGGGATCCAAGATGAAAATAACATTAACATCCACCAGTTTATTTTCGCAAGGAGGAATTTGAATAAACAATACTTCAAATTTGGAGACAAAATGTTTATAGATACTGATAAATAATCCCGATGCAAGTGCTCCCACTATCCACGATCATTTGACTGAATGTGTGGTAGGAATATATGTAACACCACTCAACATTCAATTAATTGATACGTGATCATCACATTGAAAGTGGCTCAATTCTGTTTGCCTTGGGGTGTGAATCGGTTTATAAATATGTCATAACCCGCTTGGGTATCTGTGCAAGAAATACATACCGCGGCGTTAACGTGCCTAGGTCTATATTTCTTGTACAGATATTCAAGCGGGTTATAACCTATACTTATCAACCTCTTTTGATTGCCAGAACCGGACCAAGATGTGATAAAAACTAGTATAATTTCAGGCTTCAAACATCCATGGGCTTTACTTTAATGTGCAGTAATGCCCTAAATAATTGACTCCTTAACCACAGATGAATTATGGGTAATTTTTCAGGATTTAGTTGGATATATGGCTTGTTGCCATTCATTGGAAAGCTCTCACTGAGAGCTTTCCGATGAATAGTAACAAGCCATATTTCCGACTAAATCCTGAAAAATCACCCATAATTCTGCTGTGGTTAAGAAGTCAATTACTTAGAGCATTACTGTACTTTAATATATTCATTGTTCATGTGTGTGATGTGTTGCTTCTAACAATTTCAGTGGTAGCTAGAAAGCCAATATTAACCCCTTTCTATACTAAATACTCATTGACGAGTAGTTCTTTTGGAAATGTTCAGATAATAAACTATGGTTGTTTGTTGAACTTATTATCTGAGCATTTCCCACCAATTAATATATAGTAAGTCTTCTGCACTTTTATTATCATTTTATATGTCTGTCATCTGCTCATTTTTTTCTGAAAACCACTCAAAATCGATAAAAGTCCATTTCAATGTATACTTTAAATAACTGACTAGGAGAATCCATTCAGTATAGTTAATATAAAATTAGATTACAGTAATGCCCTAAGTAATCGACTCCATAATATGGCTTGTTGCCATTCATCGGAAAGCTCTCCCCGAGATATTTCCGATGAATATCAACAAGCCATATTTCCGACTAAATCCTGAAAAGTTACCCATAATTCTGCTGTGGTTATGGAGTCGAGAGCTTTCCGATGAATGGCAACAAGCCATATTTCCGACTAAATCCTGAAAAGTTACCCATAATTCTGCTGTGGTTATGGAGTCGATTACTTAGGGCATTATATACTGTATATAAAACATTGTGTTGTATTTGTAACTGGAGTTCTGGCGTCCTAAATTCATCTTTCATATATATCCACTTATTAATAGTCACAAAATATTAGATATGGGAGAAAAAATTACTTGTGTTGTCGCGTGCCGTGGCATAGGTCAGCACCAGTCACCAAGGTATCGGCACTGTCTGACTGACCCGGGCCAAAAAAGATGTCAGCCAGTCAATAGTATCCCTGCTATATTAAATGGCAAAATTATTTTATAAACCTCGCGCGGCGCTATGATGCCAACATGTTTCATCAAGGCGTATCATTTTCGTAGACAGCCACTCGACTGCAAATAAGGAGCTGATGTCCAGCCTTATTACCCACGAATATTAACTCACAGAGTTCTCCGTAAATATTTGAGCGGTCTCGGATTTAATCAGAATTGTGCCTAATTATCTTATGTACAGTAACTTGCGGTCATGTTCTAAATTTTGAAATTGATTTTGGGGAATAGGTATTGATCCTAGTAGTAACAGTGTTGGGTTCCCATATAACTTATTTCGTTGCCGAGTCTTGCTCGATCTCCTGGCATAAGGACTCTCTATGATGGGATAATTGCTTTTCACATTTCGGCATATGTTCGCTTCCCAGCTAAGGTCCCAGCATTCCAAGCCTGCAAATATCGTGTCTGTCATTTGCAGAATGAGGTCCCCAGAGGGTGAATTTAGTGATGCTATCTTGCACACCGGGCTAGCATCACTAAATTCACCCTCTGGAGACCTCATTCAGCTTATGCCTTATCTTCTGGGAAGTATCTATAGTCTCAAATTAACATTGTTTTTAGTTACATTTTCCCTTCTGGGAAGTTTCTATATCCCTTAATTTGCAGCAGATAAAATGCATAATCGATTCTGCTTAGGCCCTCAACTGCTATGGTAGACCTAGGATCAGATTGAAGTTCCCCAGTTGAAGTTGGTGATGTTCACCCATTGGGCACCTCGATTATGCATTTTATCTGCTGCAAATTAGGGGATATAGAAACTTCCCAGAAGGGAAAATGTAACTAAAAACAATGTTAATTTGAGACTATAGATACTTCCCAGAAGATGAGGCATAAGCAGAATGAGGTCTCCATAGGGTGAATTTGGTGATGCTAGCCCGCTATGCGGGATAGCGTCACTAAATTCACCCTCTGGGGACCTCATTCTGCAAATGACAGACACGCTATTTGCAGGCTTGCCGCATTCTCTGTGGCCGGTCTGATGAATCTGTCGATTGCGAGGGCCCTGTAAATTACGCAACATGCCAAGTCAAATATTTGACAAGGCGATTGATGGCTGAAGAAATTATATTGTGTAGTATCAAATCTCCTTTATTGCATGCTGGTATTCTAAGGGAATTATATCAGAAAGGAACCTTACTTCCCTAAAGAAAAAGGAAGTTTGAATTCAATTAACTAACATCAATATATGGTAATATGGAAGCGGGTACACCTGTACGGTCGGAGTTGATTTAGTATTAATATGAGCTCTAATACAACAGAGCCTGAAAAAATTAAATTAACGACAAATCAGGCTTAATTCACTTAACCCTTCCATGACTGGAGCTTCCTGAAATTTTGCGATAACCCTGTGCCAATGCATTCTCTTATAAATATGAGGGAGCCTTGCATATATAAGAGAATAAATTTGCCTAATAATATTTACCTTGACTTTGTAAGCCAGTGCATTCTCTTATTAGCTCACCTGAGACAAAGTCTCCGGTGGAGCTATAGTCATCACTCCTCGTCCGTCCGTCCGTCCGTCCGTCCGTCCGTCTGTCCGTCTGTCCGTCTGTCCGTCTGTCCGTCAACTTTTTTAAAAACATCTTCTCCTCTTAAACCATCATACCGAATTGGTTCATATTTGGTGTGTATGTTCCCTAGGTGACTCTCATTCAGATTTGTTCAAATGAGGTCACTGGGTCAAATAGTTGCGAAACAAGGGCCATAACTCTATTCCTCCATAGTAATTCTTACAACAACTTCTTGTCCATAACCATTGGGCCAATTTAGCTAATATTTGGTATGGAGAGTCCTTGGGTGACTGGTGTTCAGATTTGTTCAAATGAAGTCACCCGGTCAATTAGTTGAGAAACCAGGGCCATAACTCATAGTGATTCTTACAATGACTTCTTCTAAAAAAATATTTGGCCGATTTAGCTTATATTTGGTACAGAGATACCTTGGGTGACTGGGGTTCATATTTGTTCAAATGGGGTCACTGGGTCAAATAGGGGCAGAGCCAGGGACATAACTTTAAAAACAAAAAATTTAATTTTTGCATTTTGACCTTTAATTTTTGTTTAGGACACATCACAGCCTCATATTTCTTACCTAGATTTTTCTTAGCATGTTCTTCATCTGTATGGATTTTGGTATTGTTTATTTAACCCCTTCCACTCTTGTTTTAATATAGAATTCATCCAAGACAGGATTACTCAAACATTTTTCATCTGATCAACACCAAATTTGGTATATAAATTTTTGACACTTATATACAGATCAAGTTAAAATATGGGTTTGATCCGATATATTTTAACAGAGTTATGGCCCTTTATAATTCACACCCCTTTGCTATGCACTATTAATTTTTAAGAGGACACTCTAGCCTGTATTATTGAAAAAGCCAATTTATCATAGTGTGGTCACCAGATCCTCTTGCTGAATACTGCTTGCTTCAGACCAGTTTACCATCTGTCATTACAAGACATGACATTAGCTAAACAACTACCAGAGTCTACAAGGAATAGTTCATTTCTCCAAGCCTGGACATAGTGTGTCTGACATTTGCAGAATGAAGTCCCCAGATGGTGAATTTAGTGTTGCTACCCCATACAACAGGCTAGCATCACCAAATACACCTCAATTACATTATTCTGCTTAGGCCTCATCTTCTGGGACATGTTTTAAAATTTGAAAAAAAGTGACACCATTATATATAACATCTGCAGAGTTATGAAACTTTACTCTTTAATGAAATTATGGAAACATTCCACCCTCCCCCACCCACCCCCTCCCATATGGCCCAGGCCCAACCCTGCCATCAACCAAGATCTCTTCCAAGCCATATCACCTCTCAATTTAATATGTCTTCTCACCACAGAGGCATATATATCTGTAAAGGTACAGGTCATTAATTATATAAACTGGCCAGATGACATGTATTATTCTAATCTAAACATATCTGTAGCAATTTAATGACTGACATTCAATGATACTGTGAATGGCTTTGATTTCTTCAAGTCTGGAAATAGTGTGTCTGACATTTACATAGTGAGGTCCCCAGATGGTGAATTTAGTGTTGCTATTCCATACAGCATGCTAGCATCACCAAATACACCTGCCAGGGACCTAATTCTGCTTAGTCCTCATCTTCTTGGAAGTATCCTAAGTATCAAATTGACAGTTTGATTTAGTCACTTTTTCCACCTGTTCAGTTTCAATGTCCCCCTAATTTGCAGAAGATAAAATGCATAATTGAGGTGCTCAATGGGTGTGTATCACCAACTTCAACTGTAGGACTTCAATCTGTTCCTTGGTTTTATTGGCCATTGAGGCCTAATCAGATTGAGGATGAATTTGTTGATGCTAGCCTGCCTTACAGAATATTGTCATTAAATCCACATTTTTGGGACCTAATTCTGCAAATGTCAGACATACTAAATTCAGGTTTGGCCATTTCATATTATTGTTTTAATCACCACTTATCCAGATGAAATCATACGACTAATATTCAAAGAAAAATGGGGGGGGGGGGGGGTATATATTGGATTAAATTTGTCTTCTATCTGGCATTTGCAGAATGAGGTCCCCAGAGGGTGAATTTAGTTATGCTACCCTGCACAGCAGTCTAGCATCACCAAATACACTAGCCAGGGTCCTCATTCTGCTTAGGCCTCATCTTCTGGGAAGTATATAGGCACTTAAATTGACATTTTTACTTACTTTAGCCCTTCTGTTTAGTTTCTATATCCCCTAATTTGTGAATATAAAATGCATAATTGAGGTGCCCAATGGGTGCACATCACCAACTTTAACTGGAGAACTTCAATCTAATGCTATGTCTCCCATAGCAGTTGAGGCCTACACAGAATGAGGTCCACAGAGGGTGAATTTGGTGATGCTAGCCCGCATTGCAGGATTGTGTCATTAAATTCACCATTTGGGGACCTCATTCTGAAAATGTCAGACACTATGTTCAGGCTTGTCTGTTCGAATATTATGTTCTTAACCACCAGTATCCAGTTGAACTCATTATACCCTGATTTTGCAAAGAAAACTTGGGGGGTATATTGGATTGAATTTGTCAGTCTCTATGTCAGACTGTTCTCCCATCCATCCATCTGTCATTATGTCTCTATCCGTCCATCAATTGTTTTCTTCTCCAGATACATATTAAAGACCAAATGGGTTTATATATTTAGGTGTGGATGTCCCCCAGGTGACTCACATTCAGATTTGTTCAAATGAGTTCATCAGGTCAAATATGTGAGAAGTCAGGGCCATAACTCTTTCCTTCCATAGTAATTCTTAAAACAATTTCTTCTCAAGAACCATCTGGACTATTTAGATTATGTTTGGTATGGATGGTCCTTCGGTGACTGGGGTTTAGATTTTTTCAGATTTGGGGTCATTTTAGGAAAATCAGTTCAGTTCAACTCTTAAAATCTAATGTCTGAAATTACCAAATGAATGGATCTCATAGATGGGGATTCACGTTTGTTCAAATAGGGGCGGAGATAAGAGATTTAATTATCAACCAGCCACCCTACCTGTGCTCCGGCGGAGCTATAGTCATCACTCCTCGTCCGTCCATCGTCTGTCCGTCCATCCGTCCGACAACAATTATTTGAACATCTTCTCCTCTGGAACCATAAGACCAAATGGGTTCATATTTGGTGTGGATGTTCCCTAGGTGATTTTCATTCAGATTTGTTCAAATGCGGTCACTGGGTCAAATAGTTGCGAAGCCAGGGCCATAACTCTTTCCCACCATAGTAATTCTTTTAAACATCTTCAGAACAATAAGACCGAATGGTTTCATATTTGGTATGGATGTTCCCTAGGTGACTCACATTCAGATTTGTTCAAATGAGTTTACTTGAAATAGTTGCGAAGCCAGGGCCATAACTCTTTCCCTCCATAGTATTCTTAAAGTGACTTCTTCTCAAATACCATCAGGCTATATGGGTTCATATTTGGTATGAAGGATCCTTGGGTGACTGGGTTTCAGATTTGTTCAAATCAGGTCACTGGGTCAAATGTGGGCGGGGCCAGGGACATAACTCCAATTTTTTTGTTTTAGATTTAACTCTTTAGATATCTACTTCTTTTAAAGTGATTATGAAAAGTTCTGACTGTTGTGGTCTCCAGAGTCCCAGTCTTATCAGTCTTTGCAGTCTGGTGAGCGACCCCACAGTCATTGACTGTCTTGTATATGAGAGGCTCCCTATGGGAGACTCGCATATATAAGAGAATGCACTGGCACAGGATCTTTAATGCTGCACCAGTGCGGGTCGGGTCAATTCATGAAACCCTTTGATAATTAACCCTTTCATTAGATAATTATTTCGTCCCTCAGTTTTAAAAATATACATCAGAATGTTATATTATTCATCTGAAGGGGAGTTCATGAAATATAAGCAGACGACAGACAGACTAACAGATAACACAAGTCCAGAAGGCTTTATATTCATTGGTGGAAAATGGAAAAGATAATAAAACTGAGATATATTTTTATCACATAATTTGCCCATAAAAGCAGTTTCATAATTATCGATAAGAGACACGTTTAATATTAGCGCGTGCGATGACGTCACATCGTTCTTCAAATGACTTGCGATCGCTGCGGTTTTTATCGTTGTTTTCGATGGATATTTCGCATTGCTTCGGGTTTATTTTATCATGTGATAAAAAGTATCTCACACTCGTCCTATTTTATACGTAATTTATCAACCTCGTCCACTAAATTCTATTTGAGCCTCGGTAAACCTCGGCTCAAATCGAATTTAGTGAACTCGGTTGATAAATTCCGTATAAAATAGTAACTCATGTGAGATCCTCTATGTAGAAAAATCTCTTTGCATTCAGTATACGTATGTGTGACACAAGATGTTTGTCAAAAACACTATTTAAATATAAATATTAAGCCTTTCATGATAGGAGCAGTGCTGGTGCAGCATTAAGATCGTGTGCCTGTGCATTCTCTTATATATTCAAGACTTGCATAAATAAGAGAATGCATTGGCTTACATGGTCAAGGTAAATAATGTTAGCACAATGTATTGTCTTATATATGTGAGGCTCCCTATGGGAGAAAAGAGAAAGCTCCAGTCATGGAAGGGTTATACACTCCGCTGAGGTGTTCAGAATTGAATAACAAAGAATCATAAAATAAGAAAGCAGCGTCATTGTTATAAACAAATTACATACAGTGACTATTGTTGGCAAAATCATTACCGTATAAATGTTTATGCCCAATAATTTATCCTGAATAAAGTAATAAATATTTCTGCATAGTTCAAGCATTGTTTTCTCTGATATGCGAAATGTGGTTGCAATTTTTGATAATTTTAGATAATTGCTATGTTCTTCCAGTGGAGATAGTGTTTTGTTACTAACTTATCTGGTTTATTTCAGTGAAGTAAGTTGATAATATGTCTTTAAAGGTACTCAATCTGATTCAATGGTCCCCATATCATCAGAATCCAACAACAACAAAAATATTTGAAATGCCGCTTAAGTTATCAGAATCGAATAATTGCCCAAAAATAATTCTAACCACAGTCAACTATGGTATAAAATTGCCCAAAATCTGTTATTTATCAACATTTTGTTCAACGAAATGTTTATGATTTGTCAAATATCTGACACAAAAAAAGACACTTGATTTTAGAATTATCCATCTTCATCTGAAATTTGGTCCGAGACCAGCTTCTCGTCGACTGTTTACTGGGCCACTTAAAATTATCGGTGGTGAAAAAAAAATAGATTTCAAACATCG
The DNA here is from genome assembly GCA_032622095.1 of Siphonodentalium dalli. NCBI lineage: Eukaryota > Metazoa > Mollusca > Scaphopoda > Gadilida > Siphonodentaliidae > Siphonodentalium > Siphonodentalium dalli. The sequence goes on along the minus strand of CP136065.1, from coordinate 239,927,039 downwards.
ATATCTGATCACTCTGAGATTTGATGGGTGGGTTCCTCGACTCAAATCACGTAATTTTTACCCCCGAAGCCAAGGAAATAGTAATTTGCGAGCGTTAACCCTTTACCCAACAGAAGGGCCCTGTGCCAATGCATTCTCTTATATATACGAGTCGACCATAGGTCGCCTCGCATATATAAGAGAATGCATTGGCTTAACACATTAAAAATTATAAAATTGTTAAAGAATGTAAGAAAAAATGGTAAAAAGTGTTAAAAAAAGTTTTTTTTTAGGCTAATGCATTCTCTTATATATGCGAGGCGACCTATGGTCAACTCGCATATATAAGAGAATGCATTGGCACAGGGCATAACTGTAACTATCACAATGTCAATGAGCCGGTTCCAATGATACCCATATGTGTATGGTTCTATTGAGACAGACCGAAGATATTTTAGGCTGTTGAAGCTTTATTTGGCCGGTTTTGGCCGGTTTGTTGGGTAAAGGGTTAATTCGGATTATGCATCTTTAACTGATACATAAATACTTATAGTCATGCCTTTATAATATGAAGACTAATCTGATAAATTGATATAAGCTGGATTAAGCCACAACAATAAATAGCCTTGTTGACAAACATTTGGGTTGATGGAGGAGTGAAAACAATTTAAAAATTAATCATCACCTCCAAAATAAGTGACATGAAATAGCAGAATTGTCCAAAAATTTCACATGATTTTTTAATACGATAAGTTTTACTCAAATAATAATAATAAATTGAGATATTTCTTCCCATAAAACTGTATAAATAATGGACAAGAAGGTGAAAGCAAAAGAGAGACTCTGCCATCAAATATTTTAATCAGCATGAACATAAACCAATCATATATAAAAATACTTCTTTTTGTTCACAATATTGAAGAAACAGTTGAAGGAGGGGTTCGTAAACCAGGTTATTAACTTAATCAGTATTAAATATATAGAGGATCTCAAACGAGTTACTATTTTATATGGAATTTATCAACCGAGTTCACTAAATTCGATTTGAGCCGAGGTTTACCGAGGCTCAAATAGAATTTAGTGGACGAGGTTGATAAATTCCGTATAAAATAGAACGAGTTTGAGATACTTTTTATCACATGATCATATAATCGCTAAAATTTTATCGAAAACAACAATTAACTGCAGCCAGCGATCATTGTCCCAAAGAGCAGCATGACGTCATTGCACGCGACGATATTACACGTGTCTATTACGCTCGAATATTACATCGGAAAATAGTGCTAATCATGTGATAAAATTTATTATCACTTTTAGTTTGTTTCACTGAACAAATGTGGAAAGCCAAATGCACCATATGAATTCTACTCATAAATATAAAACAAGTTCTTCTGAAAACATCCCAAAATGGTTGTTTCTGTCCTTTAAAACGTTGAAACTGTATGAAATAATGGGTAAAAAATAAGAAATCAAACAAGATACTATTATACTAGTAGATGTATAGTGTCTTCCAGGTATTCATTTCTTGTTACAGTGTGCTATTTTATTAAATTTATACCCAATTATCTGAATAGAAAGCAAAGCATGATTTGTAAAAAAAATTAGCCTCGAAAACTAATTATATTTCTTAGAAGTGATCTACATGTATACATTAGATTGTCTGAGTAAACCACTTTACTCTATCTACTGTTTCTTTAATTACATGCCGTAAGCCTCCAATTCCAGAATCAATTGCAATCATTGTATATCACATATATGCTTTAAAATGCTTTAACTTCATCAGATCTTCCATTCAACTCCATAACAATGGTGCGAGTCATCGAAGACATCACTTGTCTCATTACGATCCCCCATGGAGCCAATATTACGAATAATTGTCCAAATTAACGGTAATAAAATTCCCTCCATCAAACACCCAATAACTGTGATCAAGGGAGAATTCATTAAGCTATATTGTTGTTTGTGGTCAGTATTTTGTAAGGCTGGTTTACGGCGGTAATTGTTCAGTTTGTATCGAGACGGCCTAACAAGCACCTTGTATTGATCAACATGGGAGCCTGTAGCCTACCGGGAGAGTCCGTAACAATCGTGAAATTACCCACGAGAGTACTCCGAATAACTGTTGAACTTGCCAAATACTTGGGGGAGTGAGAACGAGTGGTCTCGGTGCGTGAAGTGAGTTTATTCACGTTGTGGCTCGTTAGATCTAACTTGGACTTGGTGTCTGTGTGTCATCTAATCAGAGAATTAAGCTACTAGTCTGTTATAATGGCTGTAATTTGCTATTTCTGACTGAGATGTTCTGTATTATTCCTTTATAAATTTCATCTTCATGGTTTATATGATTAAATAGTACTACTGTACTAAAGATGTATACAGGACTCTGCTACAGTAATGCTCTAAATAATTGACTCCTTAACCACAGCAGAATTATGGGTAATTTTTCAGGATTTAGTCGGAAATATTACTTGTTGCCATTCATCGGAAAGTTCTGTGAGAGGTTTCTGATGAATGGCAACAAGCCATATTTCCGACTAAATCCTGAAAAGTTACCCATAATTCTGCTGTGGTTAAGGAGTCGATTATTTAGAGCATTGCTGTATATGGTCTCCAGCAATTACTATAAACTTGTTAAGAATTAATGGTCAAGAGCTCCTGTTACTAGCAAATAATTTGTTTCACTTTGCCCCAAGTAACTGGTACAGAGAATGTGGATTATGTATTGTTCCTTTACTCATCACATCTTCATGGCATAGGTGTTGTACTGTAAAAGTTATATTCATGACTCCAAACATTTCCATGTCCTTGAATTTCCAGTGTTTAAAATGAAAATTTTGAGTTGAGATTAAAAGATTTTAAAAAATCTGTCTGCCAATGGAAATTAAGTTTTTTTGATATTTGTCAGTCAATTTAGAGAGACACAAACAATTGCTCAGAGTAACAAAATCTCATTCAGTATAATACAGGTTCAAACCTATCGCTTCAAATTATCGCTGCTATTCTTCGGAATTAATTTTCAAGATTTACTGAACATACACATGTACCTATTTTATTGGGCATTTAGAGCAAGCCTTGAAATAAGTCATTTGCAGAATGAGGTCCCCAGAGGGTGAATTTAGTGATGCTACCCCGCATAGCGGGATAGCATCGCCAAATTCACCCTCTGGGGACCTCATTCTGCTTACACCTCAGCAGAATGAGGTTCCCAGAGGGTGAATTTGGTGATGCTAGCCCGCTATGCGGGGTAGCATCACTAAATTCACCCTCTGGGAACCTCATTCTGCAAATGACAGACACCTTATTTCAAGGCTTGATTTAGAGACAGAACTTTCAATCCTATGCATGTTATAACATCTATTGAAATACTGACATTGTACTGGAGTAATTGTTAATTATATTTTCATTTAGTTAACCCTTTAACCAACAAACCGGCCAAAACCGGCCAAATAAAGCTTCAACAGCCTAAAATATCTTCGGTCTGTCTCAATAGAACCATACAAATATGGATATCATTGGAACCGGCTCCTTGACCACATTGTGATAGTTACAGTTATGCCCTGTGCCAATGCATTCTCTTATATATGCGAGTCGACCATAGGTCGCCTCGCATATATAAGAGAATGCATTGGCCTAAAAAAAAAAATCTTTTTTTACCATTTTTTCTTACATTCTTTAACAATTTAAAAAAATTTAATGTATTAAGCCAATGCATTCTCTTATATATGCGAGGCGACCTATGGTCGACTCGCATATATAAGAGAATGCATTGGCACAGGGCCGTTCTGTTGGGTAAAGGGTTAAAAGCCATATTTGCTGCATATTTTGGTGACACAACTTGTCTTGTAAACATTAACGATGATATATATATATACCCCATCACCACTAAGAAGTCAAATATTACAAATAAAATCTATTGTCATGAACTTATAACAAAACTATAAAATTTTCAAACTTTTTAGTGCAGATACACTAATTTGTTTGTCAAATTTCTGTCAAGGAATTGCCCATATACCTTGCCATCAAACTGGACACTGAGCAGCAATGACACCCATTTTATATTCAACAGAAATAATTGAAGCTAATTTCTTGCGCTAATGGATTTGAGCCATCTGTACACTGATAGGGCTTCTATAGTTTTATATTTGTCCAGTATTGGTATTGGACAGCGAGATGGTATCACTCATACATTGTCTGTAATGGGACTGCAATTGATGTATCTCTCTATTCAGCCAAACCTAAAATGAAGTAATCAGTTTCTCATCTGCCGATATAAAATATTTCGCCCAATTTGTCCAGCCCCTATCAATATTGACTGGCCTCGCCAAGCCCAGACAATCTGCCGTCCCTGATAGATTGGATGCCGGACTCTATGAATCAGAGTGTCTTCTGGGAAATGTTTGATATCGTTGAGACAGCTGAGTGATACCTCGTATATATCCGAATACGGTCTCGGTGTCCGTTAGCTATCATGTGGTGAGAGATTAAAATCACCTATAACGACGCACGTCTGATGTAGCTTCCTCCACTTACATTGTCTATAAGAATGAGCTAACTTATATCACCACCATGCATATATACATGTACTGTTCCATAGATGTTTTCATGAAAATAAGTATATGTCATAACCGAATCGAATCAGTTGTCATTCATTAGAAATAGAAAAAGGCCGACACAAACACCCACCGACACCAGCCGATAAGCGGATATGCAAAACGTGCAATGCTAACTCAGTGGAAGACGAGAAGCATTTTGTCCTCCACTGTGCTAAATACGACAAGTTTCTACAAAGTCACATTGTATAAATGTAGTTTGAATGTTGAAAGTTTATTATATGAACTATGTATGTATAATTATGTAAATAACATGTCTTCTTATTATGTAATGCATACGGCTCACATGAGTGTTTTTATGCTAATAAATATCATATCATATCATATCATAACCCGCTTGGGTATCTGTACAAGAAATACATATCAATGCGCTTTAGTGCTGCTATCTGTATTTCTTGTAGAGATACCTAATGTTTTATTCTCTGATCAAATATAGATATTGAGAAGTACAAGGAGAAAATATATACACAAGAATGAGAATGTTAACAGCATATGTATAATATATACAAGAACTTCTTGGTGTAAATATAATCAACGCCTTCCTAATGTATTAATATCATTATCATCGTCATCATCATCATCATCATCATCATAATCATCATTATCATCATATTCATCATCATCATATCGTAGCAAATCTCTGAGACTATTATTACAACAACAACAACAACACTGCGAATTATTCATATGTGTTTAACTTAAGCTGTATCAGTCGGATGAAGGAGCACAATCTACGCAGACTAGCCATATCTTCCAAATTCAGCAGCTCGTCTAAAATGTCAATAGTTGCATGATCTATGCTGGTATAATTACTAGTTTGTTGTTATGACAAACGCTCAGTAATTGGCAACCAAAATTATTCGAAACTCTATCCATACTATGTCTCTTTAAGGGCATCCCACACTCTTCGAGTGACGCTTCTGTAGATGCATCATTGTCGTATATGTCAATTTCATTTTCTTCATTGGGGATATAGTCTAAATTCTGAGAGGTACGTGCATTGAAATCGCCAGTTACAAAAATGTTATCATATCGTTCCTACCCAAGTGGGTTATGACATATTTATGAACCGATATACACCCAGAGGAAAGAGGAATTGAGCCACATTCAGAACGATGATTACCTATGAATTACCTTCAATCAGAGGTTAATTGAATGGTTTGTGGTGTTACATATTCCTGTTGAATAATTAGTCAAATGCCCGTTGATAATTGGATCACTTGCGTCTTCATTATATGTTAACATTGATAAACCATTTTGTCTCCGAATTTGAGAATGTTTTTATACCGATAACGTGTTTCTTGATAAACAGATTCTTCCTTGTGATAATAAACTGTTTCAGATGTTATGGTTATTTTTCACCTTGTTGTCATAATGGAATTATCGTTCAGAACACGGGAAACAATGTTTCGGTAGTGTTCGGACTCCGAAGTAAAACTATTCCACATTGCATGAAGTTTGTGTGATGAAATATCACCGACAAAAGACTTAAGCAAACTTGTGTATAGTTCCTGTATTTTCCGCGCACATGCAACCATGTATGTGAACAGTTTGTGGAATGTTCTCATTGTTATCATTCTGAAGATCAATACGTGATTATTGTGGATTATACATTCGAAACAGGTTTGGATCTCGTTCAGTTTACTTCCAATCGCCCGCCCCTCCCGACAAACCAAAACTTATTCAATCGAAAGTGTTGGCCTCCCACCCATGCATCCCACGCCTACTAGTATATGTCTGCTAATAATGGAATGATCCATGTTTTAACTACCGGAGTGACTGGTGCGATCATTATCATTGCGCATTGTTAGAATTTCACACCTACCGCTCCGATCTCCTTTCAGCTTACTATCCAATTAATGTCAATTTCTGTGTGCTATTTAGCTCAACTCTATATTTTGGCCCCGTCGAAATACAGATTCATACAAGAAATATTGTTCATGAATTGGAGCAATTTGATTGGCCGAGGGTGTGAACCGGTTTATAATTGAACATACAGTTATCTCAAAAGAATTCATCGAATCCCAGCCATTGAAAACATATAGAATATGTAGCTATATAGTGCCATCTTTTAAACAGTTTATGTACATGAGGGGGATTTGAGCATCTATTGGGCGAGGCTCTGCTGAGTCCAATAGATGCCAAATCCCCCGAGCAGACATAAACCGTTTAATCGACAGCATCAGCTACATTAGTACATATTTTATTTATCCATGGCGCAAAACTTGCATTTTGTGGAAGAATTTTTCTCACTTTTTCATTCATTACTTCGATGATCGCATTACATTTATGATGTCAAGCAAACTAATTAGTATTCATGACGTGACAAACCGAAGTGTAGCTTAGAGCGAAGTAGTTTGTTGGCTTTTTTAACAATTTTTTTTAACCCTTTACCCAACAAAACGGCCAAAAATGCCCAAATAAAGCTTCAACAGCCTAAAATATCTTCGGTCTGTCTCAATAACACCATACAAATATGGATATCATTGGAACCGGTTCATTGACCACATTGTGATGGTTACAGTTATGCCCTGTGCCAATGCATTCTCTTATATATGCGAGTCGACCATAGGTCGCCTCGCATATATAAGAGAATGCATTGGCCTAAAAAAATCTTTTTTTAACACTTTACCATTTTTTCTTACAACAATTTTATAATTTTTTCTTACATTTTTAATATGTTAAGCCAATGCATTCTCTTATATATGCGAGGCGACCTATGGTCGACTCGCATATATAAGAGAATGCATTGGCACAGGGCCGTTCTGTTGGGTAAAGGGTTAAGCCGACCTTGATCTGATGATTTATAGATGTTTTAGAGCTAAAACATATACCCTTTTACTAATTTTGTATCAATAGCAGTGAATTATTGACGATAAAAATGGTCTCAAATTGCAGTGATGTCATTTAGGCCGGTTGATGTCTCTAGTTATCTGTTCAATTTGCATATATAATTACATCATGAAAGTAGTACGAACCTAATAAAGCTACATTGACCTAATAAAGATACATTGACATAATAAATTTAACGTTTATTAGGCAGGCTTTATATAGTCAATAGAGGTACATGTAGTGAGGGGTGGATAAATATCATTGTATAGTAATGCTCTAATTAATCGACTCCTTGACCACAGCAGAATTATGGGTAACTTTTCAGGATTTAGTCGGAAATATGTCTTGTTGCCATTCATCGGAAAGCCCTCAGTGAGAGCTTTCCGATGAATGGCAACAAGCCATATTTCCGACTAAATCCTGAAAAGTTACTCATAATTCTGCTGTGTTTAAGGAGTCGATTACTTAGGGCATTACTATACCTCTAGTGGAATACAAGTCAGCACTCTTCTTGTTGACATTGTTGCCAAGAAATATTATGTACATTATTTCTCAACGATCTGCTTTGGGTGATGCCCTGATAATTACTGGTTATTCGTCAGACTTAAATCCTAATAAATGTAGCTAGAGTATTCATGGATTCATCTTATTTGACACAACTCTGTAGAATAAATACAGAACACTATTTGCATTATAATCTCAAATATTTATTGTTTGGAAATCTTCCACATAAGTGAACCAGGTTTATGTTTTGAGATACCTTTTACCAAATTTTGTATTCATTATGTACATGTACATGTATACATAAGTTTTGGGGTTTCGATTGAGCCATGTCCGTTTAAGCCTTTACCCAACAGAAGGGCCCTGTGCCAATGCATTCTCTTATATATGCGAGTCGACCATAGGTCGCCTCGCATATATAAGAGAATGCATTGGCTTAACACATTGAAAATTATAAAATTGTTAAAGAATGTATGCATTCTCTTATATATGCGAGGCGACCTATGGTCGACTCGCATATATAAGAGAATGCATTGGCACAGGGCATAACTGTAACTATCACAATGTGGTCAAGGAGCCGGTTCCGATGATATCCATATTTGTATGGTTCTATTGAGACAGACCGAAGATATTTTAGGCTGTTGAAGCTTTATTTGGCCGGTTTGTTGGGTAAAGGATTAAGCCAATTCCAGGAATTCAGAAAAATTGCTACCTCAGACATAAAATTAGAGGCCGCTTAAAGTGATGCGTTTCACAGTTAGCATTTGAATAAAATAAACCTAAAAACCAACCTAAAAATAATTTAACTGAAATTAAAGGAAACTGTCACAATCACCATGTTCACAATCACCATGTTCACAATCACCATGTTCACAATCACCATGTTCACAATCACCATGTTCACAATCACCATGTTCGGAAAAAAGAATATTGCTGTTTCATTACTGGGTGATTTTTGTTTCAAACATGTAGAATATTATTGTCTTCCGATTCTTGAAGTTCAAAGCATGTTACATTCATATAGTCAGATCAGAACCTGGTAATTAATGGACGGTGACATAAATGTCTAGTTGGTAAATTCAAAGCTCTCTTTCCCTTTGCTTTGGACTTGAGAATGTCATGCATATTCATCAGTTAATAGCCATCGGAATTGCTTTTCCTGATGTGTCCCAAGACTGGGATTTTTTCCGCCATTTATCTTTGCACTTTATCAAGTTCATCTTCACATGTAAATTCCTCAAAGATATTTTATAGACTGAGACCATTTAAAGGCAATCGATCAGTCTATGCTCCCTTGCTAGCCATTGTGTGTCCCATCTTAGACACATTTCTCATGCTATAAGTGTGTCCCTCGCTGCCTGACAGATGCCACCACTCAGTGGAGCCATACTATTGTCCTCTGCTGTGACGTTACATTCATCACTGACTAATTTGCCTAATCCCTGATGTGTTTATGTTACACGCCATAACGATTCTTTCTGCTGCGTGTAAAAGGTCAGCGTCACCAAAATCCACTGAGACTTCCTGCGCTTCAGAAAAATCACCAATAATCATTTATCTTTATTGAGTGACTTTCGCCTTTAATCATTCAATTTCACGGCAATTACACTTGAAATCCTCTGTCTCCATTTCGAAGGACTATATTAGATCTCATCGTTTAACATTACGCCAAATTAATCCCTTTCCTATCGTAGAACACTTTTCCATCTCACCACGTCGGAAGTCTGAAAAAAAATTCCACCACATTTCCCCCGCATAAAACAATTTATTGATTAGTTTTCGTGATGTATCGGCAAAACTCCATCTACATTTTTTTGGTCACATCTCAATAACTAATTTTTCGGTAAATGAGAAATTGCCAAACAAGAGGTCAAATTCCGTGCATTATGTAATGTTTGGCTATTCGAGTGAGTTTGATTGAAGCATGCGTGATGGGAGATGTCAGTTTGATGTGGGAATGCAATTGTTATGCTGTGCACTTCACTTATAGTAATTACATTGGGAAATTTCAAAAATGCTGACATGTATTTATTGCTTTGGGAGTCTTGGCATGTACTTATATCTTTAGGCTTTGGTTTCTTGGCGTGTACTTATCGCTCTGGACTTGGGTTTATTGTCATGTTCTTATTGCTATACACTTTGGTTTCTTGACATGTACTTATCACTCTGGACTTGGGTTTATTGTCATGTTCTTATTGCTATAAACTTGGGTTTCTTGGTGTGTACTTATCACTCTGGACTTGGGTTTATTGTCATGTTCTTATTGCTATAAACTTGGGTTTCTTGGCATGTACTTATCACTCTGGACTTGGGTTTATTGTCATGTTCTTATTGCTATACACTTGGGTTTGTTGACATGTACTTATCGCTCTGGACTTGGGTTTATTGTCATGTTCTTATTGCTATACACTTGGGTTTGTTGACATGTACTTATCGCTCTGGACTTGGGTTTATTGTCATGTTCTTATTGCTATAAACTTGGGTTTCTTGGTGTGTACTTATCACTCTGGACTTGGGTTTATTGTCATGTTCTTATTGCTATAAACTTGGGTTTCTTGGTGTGTACTTATCACTCTGGACTTGGGTTTATTGTCATGTTGGTATTGGTATACACTTTGGTTTATTGTCATGTTCTTATTGCTATACACTTGGGTTTGTTGACATGTACTTATCGCTCTGGACTTGGGTTTATTGTCATGTTCTTATTGCTATAAACTTGGGTTTCTTGGTGTGTACTTATCACTCTGGACTTGGGTTTATTGTCATGTTCTTATTGCTATAAACTTGGGTTTCTTGGTGTGTACTTATCACTCTGGACTTGGGTTTATTGTCATGTTCTTATTGCTATAAACTTGGGTTTGTTGACATGTACTTATCGCTCTGGACTTGGGTTTATTGTCATGTTCTTATTGCTATACACTTGGGTTTGTTGACATGTACTTATCGCTCTGGACTTGGGTTTATTGTCATGTTCTTATTGCTATAAACTTGGGTTTCTTGGTGTGTACTTATCACTCTGGACTTGGGTTTATTGTCATGTTCTTATTGCTATAAACTTGGGTTTCTTGGTGTGTACTTATCACTCTGGACTTGGGTTTATTGTCATGTTGGTATTGGTATACACTTTGGTTTATTGTCATGTTCTTATTGCTATACACTTGGGTTTGTTGACATGTACTTATCGCTCTGGACTTGGGTTTATTGTCATGTTCTTATTGCTATAAACTTGGGTTTCTTGGTGTGTACTTATCACTCTGGACTTGGGTTTATTGTCATGTTCTTATTGCTATAAACTTGGGTTTCTTGGTGTGTACTTATCACTCTGGACTTGGGTTTATTGTCATGTTCTTATTGCTATAAACTTGGGTTTCTTGGTGTGTACTTATCACTCTGGACTTGGGTTTATTGTCATGTTCTTATTGCTATAAACTTGGGTTTCTTGGTGTGTACTTATCACTCTGGACTTGGGTTTATTGTCATGTTCTTATTGCTATAAACTTGGGTTTCTTGGCATGTACTTATCACTCTGGACTTGGGTTTATTGTCATGTTCTTATTGCTATACACTTGGGTTTGTTGACATGTACTTATCGCTCTGGACTTGGGTTTATTGTCATGTTCTTATTGCTATACACTTGGGTTTGTTGACATGTACTTATCGCTCTGGACTTGGGTTTATTGTCATGTTCTTATTGCTATACACTTGGGTTTGTTGACATGTACTTATCGCTCTGGACTTGGGTTTATTGTCATGTTCTTATTGCTATAAACTTGGGTTTCTTGGTGTGTACTTATCACTCTGGACTTGGGTTTATTGTCATGTTCTTATTGCTATAAACTTGGGTTTCTTGGTGTGTACTTATCACTCTGGACTTGGGTTTATTGTCATGTTCTTATTGCTATAAACTTGGGTTTGTTGACATGTACTTATCGCTCTGGACTTGGGTTTATTGTCATGTTCTTATTGCTATAAACTTGGGTTTCTTGGTGTGTACTTATCACTCTGGACTTGGGTTTATTGTCATGTTCTTATTGCTATAAACTTGGGTTTCTTGGTGTGTACTTATCACTCTGGACTTGGGTTTATTGTCATGTTGGTATTGGTATACACTTTGGTTTATTGTCATGTTCTTATTGCTATACACTTGGGTTTGTTGACATGTACTTATCGCTCTGGACTTGGGTTTATTGTCATGTTCTTATTGCTATAAACTTGGGTTTCTTGGTGTGTACTTATCACTCTGGACTTGGGTTTATTGTCATGTTCTTATTGCTATAAACTTGGGTTTCTTGGTGTGTACTTATCACTCTGGACTTGGGTTTATTGTCATGTTGGTATTGGTATACACTTTGGTTTATTGTCATGTTCTTATTGCTATACACTTGGGTTTGTTGACATGTACTTATCGCTCTGGACTTGGGTTTATTGTCATGTTCTTATTGCTATAAACTTGGGTTTCTTGGTGTGTACTTATCACTCTGGACTTGGGTTTATTGTCATGTTCTTATTGCTATAAACTTGGGTTTCTTGGTGTGTACTTATCACTCTGGACTTGGGTTTATTGTCATGTTCTTATTGCTATCAACTTGGGTTTATTGACATGTACTTATCACTCTGGACTTGGGTTTATTGTCATGTTCTTATTGCTATAAACTTGGGTTTCTTGGCGTGTACTTATCGCTCTGGACTTGGGTTTCTTGGCGTGTACTTATCGCTCTGGACTTGGGTTTATTGTCATGTTCTTATTGCTATACACTTTGGTTTGTTGACATGTACTTATCACTCTGGACTTGGGTTTATTGTCATGTTCTTATTGCTATAAACTTGGGTTTCTTGGTGTGTACTTATCGCTCTGGACTTGGGTTTATTGTCATGTTCTTATTGCTATACACTTTGGTTTGTTGACATGTACTTATCACTCTGGACTTGGGTTTATTGTCATGTTCTTATTGCTATAAACTTGGGTTTCTTGACATGTACTTATCGCTCTGGACTTGGGTTTATTGTCATGTTCTTATTGCTATAAACTTGGGTTTCTTGGCGTGTACTTATCACTCTGGACTTGGGTTTATTGTCATGTTCTTATTGCTATAAACTTGGGTTTCTTGGCGTGTACTTATCACTCTGGACTTGGGTTTATTGTCATGTTCTTATTGCTATAAACTTGGGTTTGTTGACATGTACTTATCGCTCTGGACTTGGGTTTATTGTCATGTTCTTATTGCTATAAACTTGGGTTTCTTGGTGTGTACTTATCACTCTGGACTTGGGTTTATTGTCATGTTCTTATTGCTATAAACTTGGGTTTCTTGGCATGTACTTATTGCTATAAACTTGGGTTTCTTGGCATGTACTTATTGCTATAAACTTGGGTTTCTTGGCATGTACTTATTGCTATAAACTTGGGTTTATTGTCATGTTCTTATTGCTATAAACTTGGGTTTCTTGGTGTGTACTTATCACTCTGGACTTGGGTTTATTGTCATGTTCTTATTGCTATAAACTTGGGTTTCTTGGTGTGTACTTATCACTCTGGACTTGGGTTTATTGTCATGTTCTTATTGCTATAAACTTGGGTTTCTTGGCATGTACTTATTGCTATAAACTTGGGTTTATTGGCATGTACTTATTGCTATAAACTTGGGTTTCTTGGCATGTACTTATTGCTATAAACTTGGGTTTATTGTCATGTTCTTATTGCTATAAACTTGGGTTTCTTGGTGTGTACTTATCACTCTGGACTTGGGTTTATTGTCATGTTGGTATTGCTATACACTTTGGTTTGTTGACATGTACTTATCGCTCTGGACTTGGGTTTATTGTCATGTTCTTATTGCTATAAACTTGGGTTTCTTGGTGTGTACTTATCGCTCTGGACTTGGGTTTATTGTCATGTTCTTATTGCTATACACTTGGGTTTCTTGGCATGTACTTATCACTCTGGACTTGGGTTTATTGTCATGTTGGTATTGCTATAAACTTGGGTTTATTGTCATGTTCTTATTGCTATACACTTTGGTTTGTTGACATGTACTTATCACTCTGGACTTGGGTTTATTGTCATGTTGGTATTGCTATACACTTTGGTTTGTTGACATGTACTTATCGCTCTGGACTTGGGTTTATTGTCATGTTCTTATTGCTATAAACTTGGATTTCTTGGCGTGTACTTATCACTCTGGACTTGGGTTTATTGTCATGTTCTTATTGCTATAAACTTGGGTTTCTTGGTGTGTACTTATCACTCTGGACTTGGGTTTATTGTCATGTTGGTATTGCTATACACTTTGGTTTGTTGGCGTGTACTTATCACTCTGGACTTGGGTTTATTGTCATGTTGGTATTGCTATAAACTTGGGTTTCTTGGCATGTACTTATCACTCTGGACTTGGGTTTATTGTCATGTTCTTATTGCTATAAACTTGGATTTCTTGGCGTGTACTTATCACTCTGGACTTGGGTTTATTGTCATGTTCTTATTGCTATAAACTTGGATTTCTTGGCGTGTACTTATCACTCTGGACTTGGGTTTATTGTCATGTTCTTATTGCTATAAACTTGGGTTTCTTGGTGTGTACTTATCACTCTGGACTTGGGTTTATTGTCATGTTCTTATTGCTATAAACTTGGGTTTCTTGGTGTGTACTTATCACTCTGGACTTGGGTTTATTGTCATGTTCTTATTGCTATAAACTTGGGTTTCTTGGTGTGTACTTATCACTCTGGACTTGGGTTTATTGTCATGTTCTTATTGCTATAAACTTGGGTTTCTTGGTGTGTACTTATCACTCTGGACTTGGGTTTATTGTCATGTTCTTATTGCTATAAACTTGGATTTCTTGGCGTGTACTTATCACTCTGGACTTGGGTTTATTGTCATGTTCTTATTGCTATAAACTTGGATTTCTTGGCGTGTACTTATCACTCTGGACTTGGGTTTATTGTCATGTTCTTATTGCTATAAACTTGGGTTTCTTGGTGTGTACTTATCACTCTGGACTTGGGTTTATTGTCATGTTGGTATTGCTATACACTTTGGTTTGTTGGCGTGTACTTATCACTCTGGACTTGGGTTTATTGTCATGTTGGTATTGCTATAAACTTGGGTTTGTTGGCGTGTACTTATCACTCTGGACTTGGGTTTATTGTCATGTTCTTATTGCTATAAACTTGGATTTCTTGGCGTGTACTTATCACTCTGGACTTGGGTTTATTGTCATGTTCTTATTGCTATAAACTTGGATTTCTTGGCGTGTACTTATCACTCTGGACTTGGGTTTATTGTCATGTTCTTATTGCTATAAACTTGGATTTCTTGGCGTGTACTTATCACTCTGGACTTGGGTTTATTGTCATGTTCTTATTGCTATAAACTTGGGTTTCTTGGTGTGTACTTATCACTCTGGACTTGGGTTTATTGTCATGTTCTTATTGCTATAAACTTGGGTTTCTTGGTGTGTACTTATCACTCTGGACTTGGGTTTATTGTCATGTTCTTATTGCTATAAACTTGGGTTTCTTGGTGTGTACTTATCACTCTGGACTTGGGTTTTTTGTCATGTTCTTATTGCTATAAACTTGGGTTTCTTGGTGTGTACTTATCACTCTGGACTTGGGTTTATTGTCATGTTCTTATTGCTATAAACTTGGGTTTCTTGGTGTGTACTTATCACTCTGGACTTGGGTTTATTGTCATGTTCTTATTGCTATAAACTTGGGTTTCTTGGTGTGTACTTATCACTCTGGACTTGGGTTTATTGTCATGTTCTTATTGCTATAAACTTGGGTTTCTTGGTGTGTACTTATCACTCTGGACTTGGGTTTATTGTCATGTTCTTATTGCTATAAACTTGGGTTTCTTGGTGTGTTCTTATCACTCTGGACTTGGGTTTATTGTCATGTTCTTATTGCTATAAACTTGGGTTTCTTGGCGTGTACTTATCACTCTGGACTTGGGTTTATTGTCATGTTCTTATTTCTTTGGGCTTGGATTTGTTGACTGGAATTTTTGCAGAAGGCAGATGATCTTCACAGTTTTATGGTAGACAGGAATTGAACTTCATATATATGATATCTATAGCTGTCTATAGTGCTATTATAAAAAAAATATTATATAAAACCAAATATTTCTGTCTGTAACTCATTTGTCTTGATTTTCGTATGTTTCGCATTTTCGTATATTTATGACATTTCATCCACACGTCTGATTTAGCCCAAGTTAGGACCTTGTTCTGTGGTATATCTCAGAAGATAAATCCACAAAATTTCACACCAATGGGTTGTGTTTTGATAGACAATCCCCTTGTAAAATAATAATACTTGAGTCGATGATGACAATCTACGGAAGCTTCTGTCATCAGAGTGATGTTTAGCTAACCCTTTCTTCACTAAAATGGATTTTTCCACTCAGTTATAAAAGTATACATTGGAATGGCCTATTATTCAACTGGAGGGGTTTTCATAAGAAGAAAAAAAAGCAGATGATAAATACTAAAAGTGCAGACAGAGTCCTATTTATTTGAGGTAAATGTTCAGCTAATAAGTTCAATAAATGTCATATCTGAACATTTCCTAAGGGAACTACTCATCAATGAGTGTTTAGTACAGAAAGGGTTAATTTCTTAACACACTAATATTCTGGGACATCAAATGTTAAATTATACCAGGAAAAAATAAAAATAAAATTAATATTACCGTACTGACCCGGTTCAAAGCCCATGCCCGTGTTTAAGCCCACCCATATCTTTTGGCCAAATTCCATGCACAGGGGTATATTCGTGTTCAAGCCCACCCCAAATTTTTGTCAATTTCAGCAGTGATAAGTAAGTATTTGCTAATGATACTCCCCAAATAAATAATTCCAATACATGTATATAAACGGGAAGTATATTCGCAAACGATCGGTGACGGCAAGAATGCCACGAAAAATGGAAAGTTATAGTTCGTAGGTAAGTGATAATATTAAATGAAATAAAATAAAATGAATCTTAAATTCTCATTTGTTTATTCAGTTATTCTTCCCGGGGGAAACCAAATACAAAAGAACTCACTCGCTAACAGCGTATAGCTTTAAAAACCATGTGCGGCTATGCGCGTGCAATACTTTAATCAAAATTAATATTACCGGTAATTGATAGAAGTGTTTCCAGACAGGTGTCTTCGATTCAGACTTAATATTTTATATCCCCCCCCCCCCCCCCATAACCCACATAGAGCCCCACATAGACTGGAGCAGACGACACTCCATGGTGAATGCTTCCATCTGTATGAGGCGCCCCGTGGGTTAGGAAGAGATACACTATCTTTAAATGGTACACGTGTACTTACACTGTATATATAACCCACATAGAGCCCCACATAGACTGGAGCAGACGACACTCCATGGTGCATGCTTCCATCTGTATGAGGCGCCCCGTGGGTTAGGAAGAGATACACTATCTTTAAATGGTACACGTGTACAGACACTATATATAACCCACATAGAGCCCCACATAGAGCCCCACATAGACTGGAGCAGACGACACTCCATAGTGCATGCTTCCATCTGTGTGAGGCTCCCCGTGGGTTAGGAAGAGATACACTATCTTTAAATGGTACACGTGTACAGACACTATATACAACCCACATAGAGCCCCATATAGACTGGAGCAGACGACACTCCATAGTGCATGCTTCCATCTGTGTGAGGCTCCCCGTGGGTTAGGAAGAGATACACTATCTTTAAATGGTACATGTGTACATGTACAGACCCTATATATAACCCACATAGAGCCCCACATAGACTGGAGCAGACGACACTCCATAGTGCATGCTTCCATCTGTGTGAGGCTCCCCGTGGGTTGGGAAGAGATACACTACTGTATCTAAAAATGTGACTTTATTTTCAGGTTGTATGGATGGATCCACGAAGCAAACTCTTGACCTTACAAGAAACCCGAATCATCACTGACGACAGGATAAGTTTGGAGCGACCATTTATGAAAGAATGGAATCTCCACATCAGGAATGTGAAAGCCTCCGATACCGGGGAGTACAACTGTCAAATCAACACAAAACCTGTGAGAATCAAGAAAGTACTGCTCACTGTACATGGTAAGTACTACGTAGGATAGCGGGGAGTACAACTGTCATATCAACACAACACTGTTAAGAATCAAGAAAGTACTGTTCACTGCAATGTCCATTGTAAGTACTACGTTTGATTGACAATAGACCAGAGCTAGCCGATGCGGAGATTGAATGTTTCATTTCCTGAAGTGCTATAAAATGTTTTACATGTTAAAATGAAATACAATTGTAGATATAAAAAATATGGAGAACAACAAAAATAATAAAAGTATAGGTACAGTATGTACCTGGTAAAAATACAGTAAGATATACAAACCCAGAAAATTATATCAAATAAAAAGTAAATTGGTGGTGATAAAGTTGGGTTCAGATGAATCTGTTGCAATTGTTTGTATGCATGCTCCATGCAGAGTTCAGTCCCCTACGCAGTACTTACCGCTGCTCGCACCTACACGCAATGTGAAGAAATGTCGCATTTATTTATTTGAGACTTTTGTAGGCTACAGTTCATTCTGCATTATTCTGAGAAACAGAACTGTTCATATTCATTTGAAAATGGTCTAGATCAAGCCGGAATGAATTGTAACTGGCAAAACACTTCAATAAAAAATGTTAGATTTAATAAAGAAATAAAGAAAATACACATGCCGGCAGCATTCAGACATCGCTTAGCGAGGGAACTGAACTCTGTTTTGTAGCTTGGTTTGTACTTTGCGTTGACAAGATCCGTGTGTGTTAACCCTTTACCCAACAGAAGGGCCCTGTGCCAATGCATTCTCTTATATATGCGAGTCGACCATAGGTCGCCTCGCATATATAAGAGAATGCATTGGCTTAACACATTAAAAATTATAAAATTGTTAAAGAATGTAAGAAAAAAATGGTAAAAAAAGATTTTTTTAGGCCAATGCATTCTCTTATATATGCGAGGCGACCTATGGTCGACTCGCATATATAAGAGAATGCATTGGCACAGGGCATAACTGTAACTATCACAATGTGGTCAATGAGCCGGTTCCAATGATATCCATATATGTATGGTTCTATTGAGACAGACCGAAGATATTTTAGGCTGTTGAAGCTTTATTTGGCCGGTTTTGGCCGGTTTGTTGGGTAAAGGGTTAAACCATTCAGAGGAGAGTACATTGCCTTATAATGTGTAACTTCCATTTGTAATTGCAGCTAATAAGTTTGATATTGGAATAATTGCAATATTGAAAATCAATCTGTCTGTAATAAATTAATTCTACGATAAATGTTGACAATGTCAAACCTGTCAATTCCAAACAACTAACACTTTATTTGCATAAATTCAAGTCGATTTTCCTTTGCTTCGAAGACAGCTGCCATCTTTTATAGATTGAAAAAAAGAAACATCATGATGCACACCGTATAAGGTTACACCTTACATTGCACTGAAAATATAATATCTCTGTTGCATGCGTTAACAGATAAAACGCAATGAGTGCATCGCAGATGTCTGAATGCCTTAGTGTTATTGTCTGTAATTCAATGCATGCAACGTACACAATGGACTCATCTGAATGCTACTTAACGGGCTATACATTGTACATAAAGACAATATAATTGCAAAAGGTAACACTGTGAACAAGAAACGCATAACATGGTTACAAGATGTGCAATACACCAGTTGTGAACAATTGATTTACCATTTCGAAAATTGTGATTAAAATGGTGAAATAAACAATTGAATAATGGGGCCATTCTCAAGGAAAATGTCTGAGCTTATACCTATAATACCCTCAGGTTGGTCTTTCCCTTGCTACTAGCCTATAATGCTTTTGCAGATATTAAAAATAAATTCCCAACAAACAAAGTTTGGAAGTGCAGGGATATAGAAATGGGTTCCGTGTGTCCATCCGTCCATAACAAATTTGAAGCTTTCTATCTCAATCATTATATGTCAGATTTAAATGATCTTTGAATGATCTTTGAATGATCTTTGGTATACTCATGAACCACCATGGGGGAAGTGATATCAACAAGGAACTGGATGCGTCCATTCATATATTGCATAGTTATGGCCCTTAGACTGAAAATCTTTGTTCCATTATTATTTTCTGCCAAAAAATCAAATGCAGCAATTGATGCTGAACATGAAATTAATGGCCTTATGTGGCCCAAATTTCATTCAAAATGACAAAGCACCAGCATTAGTCGATAAATCTACTTACTATATGAGGACTATATGGATTTTGAGGACATTTTTCCATCTTTTACCTTTATTAGGAGATACAAATCTTCTCCTGACAGAGTTACAAAGCCACGGTGCGTTTACATCTCATATTCAGTTGTCTTGATAGAAAGTCAGTGCTTCTGCTACCAAATTAAAATCATTGCTTCTATTGTCAAAAGAAAATCATTGCTTCTGCCGTCAAATTTCCCTCATCCTCAGTTGTCTTCCTTACAAATAACTGAGTTCTTTGATTCACTTCAGTTCACAGGATGTTATTACAGTCGTTTGTGATAGAAGAAAGACAACTCTATCTACTATTGCTTCAGCCATTCTATCAGGCTAACAGGCTTACTGTTGGAATGACATATTTGAAGTGATGAACATAATCAAGCCTTGAAATAGTGTGTCTGTCATTTGCAGAATGAGGTATCCAGAGGGTGAATATAGTGAGGCTACCCCGCATAGCGGGCTAGCATCACCAAATTCACTCTCTGGGAACCTCATTCTGATGAGGTGTAAGCAGAATGAGGCTCTGCCCGCCAGGAATATATCTCAGCCATACATGTAGGTTATTGGATCTGAATGAAAAAATGGAGGATTTTCATCTTGACTGCTTTCAATAGATTGCCCAATGATGTTTCCATTTTAAAGTTATAACAACATTTGCACATAACATTTTCAAATAAATAAACTTGTCATTGTTATAACCTTCATTTCAGTTCCGGCTCAAATTATTGAACATCTGTCCAGTGACGACATCATATGCCGAGAACTGGAGACTATTACGCTGATCTGTAATGCCAGCGGCATACCTCATCCAAAAGTCAAGTGGTACAGAATATCTGAGCACGAAAATGAGAGGAGAGAAGAAGGTTTGAATCATGAACATTATAACGAAATAATAATATGATCGCACGTTACACGTAGTGGAGCAACCACACAAATACATCAAACTGTCACAACAATTTCAATCTATACACGTAGTTTCCAACTGTTGCTGTGTCACGGCATGGGATTTCAAAATGTTGAATATTTTCACCAATGTTGGAGGGGCGGATTCCGCGGAACACTACAGTACAACCACCCTGCCACCACATCTCTCGTTAAAGCAACTCATACACCTCCATGCCAAACTGAACCTAGCAATTTCCCACGTTTATCTATGACAAATATAAATGACTACATGAGCGCATTATCCCAAAATATCACTGGGCAAATCTTTCGCACGAACAGTTTCATGGGCTCTTGTCAATAGAAAACATCCCTCGTTTGAATCCAGTCTGTATTTTTTCTAGAAAATGGTCTTTAGAGACGTCTCTTATTGCATTCAAGTGTATACATTGTGGAAGGCAGTTGAATTAGCTCATGCAGGTCAAAAATTCAAACTGATAGTCAAAAGGACATTTGAAAACATGATGAAGAATACAATCTTATATATACACACTAGGTCAAAAGAAGAACAAACAAAAAAGGAACAATGAAAACCAAACAAACAAACAACACGTTCGTAGGGAGGGATCCAGGATCCCATATTTATTGTGTGCATATTGTATATAAAAAGTTGTGTTATGCGTGTTACTCATAAATTTGTGTTGTTGTAATAAAGCTTTGATTTGCGTACTGGTGACTAAAAGACATATCAAAGTCAAATATACATTATATGCGCTGTTTCCTAACTTCTAACAAAAGCGATTATACGCTGATAGAGCCTCTATTTGTGTCCTGTGTTAGTACGGTCAATAAAGCGTGTATGTGTATATATAAGGCCATGGCTTAAGAGCAGTATATCGCTCTTTAGCTATATGGGCCCGTCACGCTATACCGTTCTTTAGTACCAAACGCTAAAGAGTGGGATACCACTCTTCATCTTTATGGGTCTGATACGCTTAAGAACGGTAGGCTATACCACTCTTTAGCGGTTGGTACCGAGGAACGGTATGGGCCTATACCGCTCTTCAGCGCTGGCACTAAAGAACGGTATACTGCTATTCAGTGACAAACGTCAAAGAACGGGGCACAGGAGTGGTGTACATCGGTATATACCAATATTTAGCTATACATTGTCCTGGCGCGATAAAGAACGGTCTTACATTATCATCCGTACTGCTCGATCTCCAGTGTCCGACTATAAAGAGCTGTATACCGCTCCTTAGCCCTCATCGCTAAAGAGCGGCATACCGTTCTTGAGCCCTCATTGCTAAAGCCACTTCGTATATATAATTGCGTCTATAGTCTAGTGATGTGAAATCAGTGTTTCCGGTAGAGACCAAATGTGTCTGGATTCTGGCCCACAAAGCCAAATGACGTAAATGACATCATGGACCATGTCATGACGTCTTCGCTGGTTTTCGTTCAGCTAACCAACGAAATTGGTTAAAATGAAACTAATCTATAGGCCTAAATCACATAGGAATTGTTCAGAAAAACTGAAGTTGGTAATTTCATAACCATCCCGTTGGTCCACTTCCGATTCTGTGATTTCACCATTTTTTTGGGATATTATTGTTCCCAGGATGCTATGCGAAAGCCGAGCAGAAGTCACGTGATTTTTAACCCATTTTTGTGCGCCGTTTTTCATCGCGTCGAAATTCTGTTTCATGGTATTGTAAAAATTAATGACGTCATTCACGCCTAAACTTGAAAAGCAACAACGCGCCTGCGGCGCGTTGTGGTTGCTAATAATATGTCAAATAATTATTTTATATTCTTTAATTAAATTCTTTTATATGCCCGCCAGTTTTGAAAAAATGGGACTTATTATGGTATTGGTACGTCCGTCGTTCATCCGTCCATTTGCTTTTTTTGTTTACGGATGTTAATTTTAGTAATTAAGTCTGAACTGAATGGAATGAAATTTGGTATTTCAGTTTACTAGCCCAACATTCAAGTCAAAGTTCAAATTTGCCTGCCAATTTTCACCAGAGTTATAACACTTAGTTGAAATTACCACCGGCGTTTTTTGCCATGCCCTGGCAATGCTCTTGTTATCATTATGTAGTGACCTGCTTATCAATTTCAATATTGTGAAAGTGAATCCGCATCGACTCAAAATACTTTTGAAAATTTCCAAATATTCTGCTTACAGCAAGCCTGGATACAGTGTTGTCTTACATTTGTAGAATGAGGTTCCCAGAGGGTGAATTTAGTGACACTATCCCACACATTGGGCTAGCGACACCAAACCACCCTCTGGGAAGTTCCCCAGTTAAATATTCACCCACTAGACACCTCGATTTATATGCAAGTTATCTTCTGCAAATTAGCGGATATAGTAACTGAACAGAAAGGAAAAAGTAACTAAAAACATTTTTAATTTGAAACTATAGATACTTCCCAGAAGATGAGGCATAAGCAAAATGAGGTTCCCTGAGGGTCAAGTTGGTTATGCGCTAGCCTAGCTTCACTAAATTCACCCTCTGGGGACCTCATTATGCATATGTCAGACACACTATATCCATGCTTTATCATCAGATAACCGATGTTGGTTTTTATATGCCCGTTTGAAGAAAAAAAACGGTCGTATTATGTAAAAGGGTTGTCCGTCTGTCCATCCACTTTTGGTTTCCAGATGATAACTTTATATCGAATCGAGTGAACTGAACCAAATTTGGTATGTTAGTTTACCACACCAAAATACAGATCAATTTTGAATATGGGTTTCGTCCGCATGATTTTGACTGAGTTATGTCCCTTTTTCAACTTAGATTTTTTTTTTTTTATTATTTCATCTTAAGTCAAAGGTTTCAAACAAATGAATTAAACCTTGCCCCACTCTACTCCAGAAACGGACGTATTATGCTCGTGTTTTTATTATACCCCAACTTTTCGAGGATAATGAGGATATAATGGATTGAGTTTGTCTGTCTAACATATGTCCATCCGTCTCTCAGCTATGAATTATCAGATCTGTATGAAATTTGGGGGTATGTCAGCACCGTGGGGGGGGGGGGTGTATCCCATCATCGTGGGGGTATATCAGCACCGTGGGGGTATGCCTGCACCGTGGGAGTATGCCAGCACCATGGGGGTATGCCTGCGCTGTGGGGGTATGCCACCACCGTGGGGTGTGTATCCCAGCACCGTGGGGGTATGCCTCCACCATGGGGGTATGCCTGCACCATGGGGGTATGCCAGCACCGTGGGGGTATGCCAGCAGTGTGGGGTATGCCTGTATCGTGGGGGTATGCCAGCACTGTGGGGTATGCCAGCACTGTGGGGTATGCCTGGACCATGGGGTATGCCTGGACCATGGGGTATGCCTTCACCATGGGTAGCAGCATGGGATATGCCAGCATCAAGGTGCAACATCTTGTTTTATTCTCTTTTTCAGAGATTGGTGTTGAAGGCGAAGTCTTAATAATACACAATATTACGCGATACTGTGATGATACTTATGAATGCATAGCATATAATGGAATTGGAACTGGATCAACAAAACAAATTGATGTGTCAGTGCAATGTGAGTAAAAATAGCTCTGTATTAATGGTCTCATTTATTCACATATGGAGCCAGATTAAACATTTATCTTACAATTAACTTTTTTTCCTAAATTATGTGCGGAATTGCATATCCTGGATAGGAACATGCTGTCGTGGAAACAGTGATGCATGTGGCAGGGGTCATGCTTTTGGTGGCCAAATTTATATCCCCGTTTTTTTTAAACGGGGCGTGCAATTATTGGTACATCCATCTGTCCGTTCACTATTGGATTCCAGATGATAACTTTAGATAGTCTGAACTGAATGGAATGAAATTTGGTATGTGGATTTCCTATGACAAAATACAGGTCATTTCTTTATATTTTGTTTTGATTCTGGTTTTCTCGATGATCCCATATTTTTTTTCTTTAACCTGGCAGTTAGCAGTTATTTACTATATAAATGATCTTTGTCTGTCCTTCAGTCATCTGTCTGTCCTTCCATCCATCCGTCTAGATTTGGGTGCCTTATCTGTGAAATCAACTCTCCTACAGTTTGTATCCTATGAACCTAAAACTTCAGGACATTATTACTGACACATTGAAGATGTGCAACATATTTAGTAAATATGCACTTTGTATCCTATTGGGGTAATCAACTCCTCCCTGCCACAATTCGCTGGGGGACATTTTGGTCAGCGACCCATTATTATTTTTATTCTCTACACTGGATAGGGCATATAGATATATATTACTTCAAATCAACAGTTACATTTCTGAAGATAGTGGTGAAAAAAAATTTGAACAATTGGTTGAATTCCCAAAAACAGATATGTTTGGATTTAATGCTATGAGAATATGCGCTCTAAAATAAACCTAATAATATTATCTTTTGAATTTTTCGCGGCATCAAAATAGGTTGATAAATAACTGTAATACTGTTCTATGAACATTATATGTTCCAGAAAGACGCATTGAAGTCATAAAAAATAACACCTAATGTGTGACTGTCTGGAAAACATATTGATTTATCTTAACTGGAAATTATTTGAATTCACACTCTGCGTTCTCTTAATTTTAATGATGAAAATTTAGTGTGCCTGTCATTTGCAGAATGAGGTCCGCAGGGGGTGAATTTAGTGACGCTATCCCACATAGCAGGCCAGCATCATTAAATTCACCCTCTGGGGACCTCATTCTGATTAGGCCTCATCTTCTCTGGAAAGTTTCTTTATAATCAAATGTCTATAGAAACTTCTTCACATAGATTCTATTTCTTTTTTAGTTTAGTTTTCTCTCTATCCCCAAATTGGCAGACGACACAATATTCACCATTTAGGGAACTTCAATCTGTATCTATGTCTCCCATAGCAGATGAGGCCATGCAGAATTAGGTTCCCAGAGGGTGAATTTGGTGATGCTAGCCCACTATGCGGGATAGTGTCAATAAATTCACCCTCTGGGGATCTCATTCTGCAAATTACCGGCACACTATAAACTCCGGCTTGAATGCAATAATTCATAGTATGGATATTTATTTTCCTGTATGCTACAGTAATGCTCTAATCCCAGCTGCAAAATTAGGGCGAAGTGAGCAGGAATAGGGAGACTTCTTCGCCCATGTCGCCCTCTCGGTTGGTCCCTGGTATCAACCCCATACAGTAATGCCCTAATTAATCGACTCCTTTAACCACAGCAGAATTATGGGTAACTTTTCAGGATTTAGTCGGAAATATGGCTTGTTGCCATTCATCGGAAAGCTCTCGGGGAGAGCTTTCCGATGAATGGCAACAAGCCATATTTCCGACTAAATCCTTAAAAGTTACCCATAATTCTGCTGTGGTAAAGAAGTCGATTAATTAGAGCATTACTGTATACACACAGTTTATTTTTCCAGATGCCCCAGAAGTTATGTTGCCCAGTAAAAGAATGGGACAAACCAAAGGAAAGGATACAATTCTAATGTGTCGGGTTAATTCTAACCCGTTAATTATGACCGTTTGGCGGAGGAATGGCGCTAAAATTTCAAACAGTTGGAAATACCAAGTGGAAGTGTACAAAGAAAGTGAACATGTTGTGACTATTAATATGAGGATTCGAGCCCTCGACGATGGAGATTTTGGGGAGTACGAGTGCTTCGCCCAGAATCAGTTCGGAGAAGACAAAGAAAAGATGATACTATATGGTAGTATATTTAATTACACATAATTACACATAATTACACATAATTACACATAATTACACATTAGTCCTTTCGCTATATTTTTTGTTTGAGTTATTTATATATGTGACGAAATCGATTAGTACTCAATTCAATGTAAGATATCTTGCTGACATTTTTGAGCCAATTTTGAAATATACCCACACAGTCTTAACCAGGGCTGTTAAGTTTCACGGATTGTCCGTGAGACTCCCGATTGCCACGGCAATTCCGCAAATACGGATGACACCCAATTTCTCCCGGGTTCAGCAAAACCCCGCCTTCAAAATCCCAAAGAACGATGTTCAAGTTTTTTATTTTAAAAATTCGTACATTTGCGGGAGATTCCCAAATGACGGGGATTTCCTTATTTCCGGTACCGTAAATACCCACACATTGAAATTCACAGCGGTAGCTTTGATGTCCCCTCTGATTGAACACTGATATTAATTGATTTGCACACTCTGGTGAAGTCACACATATAAAGGGTGTTGTTTTAGTATACAATTCGTATAATCACATGTGTGCAGCTGTATTGTAAGGCCCCATTGATGTACATTTCTTAGTAACGGATTAGTGGTATGCATTACTAACGGAATGTTTCGTTTGCAGGTAAAACTATAAGACGGGTCATTTTGTACTTTCGGTTTCACGCATACATGTCCGGTTGTAACTTGTGTAACTCGGGTTCGTTTTTACTTATTTTAAACAAAGTTTCTGCTTCTTAAATTGTTATAATAAATGATGGAATGTGTGCATTTCTTTTGTGGGTTAAACCATAAAACGAGTCCAGTTTGTAGTTTATTCCGATTTTGTACTTTCGATGTCGTACACATCCGGTTGTATCCGGTGGAATTCTGAGAATGTTTACTTAGTTTATACGAAGTGTCTGCTTCTTTCTCTTCAATAAATGGTGGTATCTCCCACTCACAGCAGCTCTATTACAATTACCAACAGGTCATTCATTACCATTTTATTTAGGTCTATATATTTATATAAAATAAACACTTAGAAACTCCTAAAAACTATGTAATCTTCATCATAAAAATGATTTTTGGAACATGAACATATTTGGGCATACCTCCCGCAAAAATCTCCCGGATTGACATTTTCAAAACTTAACAGGTCTGGTCTTAACACTAAAAGTACCTAAATATAAGACAGGTTCCTAACTCTTTGAATACAGAATTTCCAAATGTCCCTAAATTATGGGTAGAAATACATGTAGCTATAAAATAAAATATAATGGTAGAATTATCATATCCGTATAATAATCGTATTCCTATAATAATTCCCTTCATGTTGGATATCATGTTCAGTTAGCGACAGCGGCGATATCTTCCCTGAAACCATTGAGACCAGTGAAATAAATTAGTCGAACATTACTCTGTTCAGTCTCATAGTGTTATACTCGTTCGAGTTTTGTTCGAGCACTTTTTTCATCCGTCTCCGATGGTTTCATGGGAGATATCTTCGCACACGTTAGCTGTACATGGTTCATCTATATATTAGATTAAAGGGAAAGATTCCAGGGATGCGATGGTGGTATCGATATATTCTTTTTTGATCACATAATTAGCCCCTATAAACCCGGCATCATATTTTTTAGTAAGGCACACATGTATTATCACAATGTGCAGTGATGTAAGAGCTTAGCACAATTATGTCGATGTCAATGCCAGAACTTTATTATTATATTAATCAGAATATAATTATGATATTCAATTTGTGTTGTATTATTTAGTGTTGACTGTGAGATAAACATGGTTGATAAGGGTGGTTGAACAATTTTGTCAACATTAAAAGACAAATTTAAAATGGAACTATATTTTTTCTATACTTCCTCTTGTGATAAGGAAATCATAATTCATTTTTTTAACCTTAGCCGTTTCGAGATTTGTTTCCTTGCTAAAATGTGATTATGTGATAAAATGGATCTCAAATTCATAGCAATTCTATACAAAATTTATTAACCTCGTCCACTAAATTCGTTTCGAGACTCGCTAAAGCTTGGATTGAATCCAAATTAGTGCACTTGGTTCGTATATAATTGCTACTCATTAGAGATCCTCTATATCTAATATTATTACCCATCTAACACTATTTCCAATTGGGCAAAAGCCGCCACGTGATAGTCCTGGAAAAAGTCATATTGGACTCCCGACTGTACAATATCACTTTTTATTGGGACTCCGTGACGTCACGAATTAATTCTATTGCGAAATGTGATGCGCACGCAATACTGATGGATTAGCAGACGTTTCATTTCCGCATTGAGTTGTTTTTGTCACTTCCGTGTTTACTTTTCCAAATCATGCTTTCTGATGATCAAAATACAGGCTTTTATAGAGAATTAAGTGCCGACAAATACCAAAAATAACCACAAACGTTTTATTCCCAAAATTTTTATAAACAAACAGATGGATAATAAAAATGTCATTATACAATGTTGTGTACAGTATGAGTTTTTCTTGTACTCGTCCAGGTTGTGGTGAAAAGTCATATTGGACTCGACACTGGCGTGTCTCGTCCAATATGACTTTTCACCACAACCTGGACTCGTACAAGAAAAACACATACTGTACACAACATTGTATAATAACTTTATATTATTGCCATTATGGTCTGCTGCGTGACCGGACAGAGTCTTGTTCAACCACTTTTTTATCCTGTCTCCAGTGGTGTCCGATGCCTTCATGGAAGATATCTCTGCTGTTACTATCTGTATATGGCTGACTCATATATCAAAACGAAGGAATTATACAAGGAATATGATTGGTTGATTACATGTACACAATATGTGAAGACGAGTGGATCAAGCCTAGAAATAGTGTGTCTGCCATTTGCAGAATGAGGTCCCCAGAGGGTGAATGTAGTGATGCTACCCTGCACAGGAAATATCTATAGACTCAAATTAAAATTGTTTTAGTTACTTTTTAGTTTCTATATCCCCTAATTTGCAGAATATAAAATGCATAATCGAGGTGACTAATGACCCAACTTCAACCTGCTTCAACTGGGAAACTTCAATCTGATCCTAGGTCTTCCATTAGCAGTTGGGGTGATATATTTAGGTGGTACTAGCCTGCTGTTTTGGATAGAGTCTGGGGACCTCATTCTGCAAATGTTAGACACACTATTTCAAAGTCTGTTCTAGTTGCAAGAAATAAGTTGGATACACCTTAAAGGATTACAATGCTCATGAAACAACAAAACTCTATCGGAAAGCCACCCCTATTGTGATCACAATAATCCAAGTCCCATAAAAATCGCGTAATAAATAAGCCGAGAAATAAATAAATAATACCGCCACCGGTTGTCGGCTATCTCCGTCGCAAAACCTCGCATGACGTCAAGCGAGGTAAACCAATTAAAAACACGGAATCAGAGTCGGAGTTAATTGTGTCTACCTATATGACGATGGAAAATCCGGAATAGACATCAGCGCGTGAACGTGATGGAATTACTGTGGGGCATATCAATAGCATTATGTACACATGGTTAATTTTCATCGTGCGGTGAGTTATATTCACTTGTGATTTGTCTTAAGCGCTGTTTGAAAAGTTATTGTTTTGACAAAAAAAACTATAGAAGGCCGATTGAGCGGGGTAGGTAACACTTTCGTGTCAAAAATAAAGCTTATAAAACACGAGCAGGCATGTGAACTCTATTCGGGCGCGTGTTCACGATGTTGTTTTAATTTTTCGTATATATGCCCCGAGTGTCCCGTATTTACAATCATTCATTCGTAACAATGCCATATAAATGCAGTGTTTTCGGCTGTGGCCGGTCTAGTGACTCTCATTTAGGTATAATGCTGTATTAATTTCCAAACGATGTTCGTTTACGTGCCATTTGGTGGGATTTCTGTGGGAAACCCATTGCGCAATATCAGAAACCGATTACGTATACCAAATAAAGAGCGTTTAATTTGACAAGTCAGTCATGGTTACGAATACATACAATTGCAGTTAAAGTGGAGAGTATGTTGAATAATTCACGATAACAACTATTCTAAGTCGATTCCCCATTTCCTTCACCATGGCTCAATAAAGAGCGTTCCATGTTAAGAGTTTTCCTAATATGGTACGAATAAAAAGAGTTTAATAAAGCGGAAATTGCTATGACTTGGAAGAATATATAAAGCATGCATATCGGAAGTTCGTGTACATGTATTGACCTGTATTGGTGTAATCAGTAAAAAATCACGACGACAACTGTTCTAAGTCCAGTCCCTTTACCTTGACGCAATAAAGAGCGTTCACTATTACGATATATTGCGAATAAAGAACGCTTGTATATGTGCTTACATATTAAACCGGATTATGATCCCTCCTACAAAAAGTGTTATATATGATTGGATGTTTAAACGAACCACGGTGAACGTTTATATATTTTATAATCCTATTGTTATGCGTAATTGACATATAGAGGTCGAGTTCTGAACTGCATATTCAATAGACGCATTGCTAGAGTGTTAATTTTATAGTCCAATAACCACGTATAAACGCAGTGATTTCATCAGTGACAGTCGGCAAGATAGTCTGGGGGTAGGGGAAGCAATATTCCGAAATATATATAAACACCATATTGCCCTAATATATACATGATTCATAACCAAGAAAAATAAACTTATCAAATCATATTGGTAATGAATGACTTGATTATAATTGATTAAATCCGACAGCAATAAACCGATTTTTTTTGTTTTACCGCGTTACGATAAATTAAAACGAAACGCTCTTTATTGACACAAGACAAAGGTCATCTGGAAATTGGAATGTTTACGAGATGATAATTGCCTAATAACTGTGCAAGTCTTCGCATATATATATGCAATCTTTATATGAATATATAATATATAATATAACTTGGACTATTCCGGTAACGGAAAAAAATATA
Source organism: Siphonodentalium dalli (assembly GCA_032622095.1). Lineage (NCBI taxonomy): Eukaryota > Metazoa > Mollusca > Scaphopoda > Gadilida > Siphonodentaliidae > Siphonodentalium > Siphonodentalium dalli. The sequence goes on along the minus strand of CP136065.1, from coordinate 239,895,332 downwards.
TAAACACGAGCACGTGTTTATATAGATAAATGCGCGCAAAACTGAATAATATACGGGCATGGCTTTATAGTAACAACACATCGCGATACATATAATAATAATAACACGATAAAGACATTTAATTACGAGAACGGCGATGTTTTCGGCAAAGTTTTGCATTCGTAGTGTGATAACGCGACAATCTTCAAAGGCCGCGATCGACTACATGCAAACTTAAAATACTGCTGTAGCGTATCTATGCGTTGTCGATGGGTTACCACGTGATCGATCACGTGCTATGCTTCTGTTTACATGTGACAATCACGTGATCGGGCCGATGATCACGTGACTTCGTCTATAACAAAATCTTCGGCTAACTTCGGAATTTTTTATAATCGTTATAAAAATAACGAATGTCAGCTGAATATTAGATAATATGCGCCCAATGGACATTATATATATATATTATCGGTATATTGAAAGAAAATATTATTGTTTTTTCAGCACCCTATTCCTTTAAGACTTAAGCTTCCGGCCATTCTAGTGGCCTTTTTATGTTTACCCATACCATAGTATGGTTAACATAGTGTCGTTGTCCGGATTGACCACTCATCGTTAGTCTGTCCGTCCGTCTGTCTGTCTGTCTGTAGACACTTTACGCATGGTGCGATAACTGAAATATTTTCTATCTGATCGGAACCAAATTTTGTATATGAATTTCTCAGCACCAAATATAGATCGAGTTTGAATATGGGTTTGATCCGAGTTTTTTTTACGGAGTTATGGCCCTTTTTTTACTTAGAATTCATGCATGCTGCCATAACTCAAAAAAGATTTATCTGACCGGCACCAAATCTGGTATGCGAGTTTCTGAGCCCAAAATACATATCGAGTACGAATATGGGTTTGATCTGATATTTTTTATCAATGGAGTTATGGCCCTTTGACATAGAATTCATGCATGCTTCCATAAGTAAACCATTTCTCAACTGATAGGAACCAAATTTTGTATGTGAGTTTCTCAACTCAAAATACAGATCGAGTTCGAATATGGGGCAGTCTACAATTAATTACCAGTGATATGAAGTTTAACTCCTTAGAGAAGGAGACAAGCAGTAATCTGTATTATGGGAAATAGAGTTATTTTTAGCCACCAGTGTGAGGGTAACCAGAGATACTTTGTACCTGTAGAGAGATAAGAGCTCTATGTAATTAATTTGCACTGTTAGCCTGGGTTTCTGAGGAGGTCTCTATGTCAGGAAAGATGGCTGGCAATAGAAAACTCATAGGGAATAAATTGTGTTTTATCACATAATCTCTCATGTTTGTCCAATGTTTCACAAAAATCACTTACATGCCCATGCTAGTGGAGATGGGAAAATTGATACACAAATGACTAATTTTTATGTTTACTCATACCATAGTATGGTATTAAAACATAGTATCAATTTCCTGATTGACCACTCGTCGTTAGTCTGTCTGCCTGCAGACACTTTACGCATGGTGCGATAACTCAAATATTTTCTATCTGATCGGAACCAAATTTTGTATATGAATTTTTCAGCACAAAAGACAGATCAAGTTCGACTATTTTTAAGTGAGTTATGGCCCTTTTTCGAAAAAAAATATTCACTCTTTAAATAATAAAAAAAAAATTTAGTTTCAATTTCTTGCTCAATTTAACATAAAATAAATAAATGAATAAATAAATAACAACAAAAAATAATAAAATTGTTTTTTTTTATAATAATTAAGTTTTTTAAAGTTACTACTATCAAAATTTGAAAAACTAACACCATTATAACTCCGCCAAGGCAAGTGTACCCTGAGTCAGCACACCAAATTTGGTTAAATATGGTTATATTATTTTCTGACGTATCTTCTGCCAATTAGCAGATAAAGAAAGCTATTGTATCTAATTTAAAAAAAAGTTTCAACAATACGCATCACATGCTGTTAACAGTAGACTAGAACATCACTCTACAGAAGGTCTGAGGTCATATAAATGTTATTGGTTTCATAGAGATGCCAGCCTTTAACATAATCGATGTCTGTGATTTGTTGACAGCTCTGCTGTATAATTGATACTGATGGGTCAGTAGTGAGGTGTTTATCTTGATGGATGTTGTGGGTAGAATTTGATACATTATCATTGTAAACTTAAATTGGAATCTCTTGACCAAGTATTCCATATCTCGGTCACCTTTTCACATTTAACCCAAGGCTGTTGTTGTGCAGCATATCAGATCCTGTTCCAGTGCATTCTCTTATATAAATGTGAGTGACCCATAAATTCCAATAATTTGTGTTAGGTATAATAGTCTATAATAGTACATAACAGTATACTCTATAATTCAACATCAAAACTCTCGTTTATGATTCCGATCAGAGTAACTTACTATCGCCAAGGGATGGGTTAACATCTGCCGATCGTGATCAGCCTCTCGTTCAAATGGAATAACAGCTTATGACGTTGGTAAGGCTTGGAGTGGAAAGAGTTTGATTGCATCACATAAAATCATAATCTAGCCACTTGTGCAAAGTGGCATTGCACATCAAATATTGACAAATTTAGACAGAAATTGCACATACTTATTTTGGTGGAAATTGTTGGAGAACAAAAATATGCCTAGCTTCATTTGCGGTATTCAAATGTTTTTTAAACCAAACTTTTATAATTCGTATAACTTTTATAAATTGACCATTTAGACCAAAGCTGGTAACAAATCGATTGTTAGGACTTTAATATATTGTCTCCCGTGAAAATTAAATATAACTAATTTAAATTTCAGATTTGAATCCACGGACCACCACAACAACTACATCACGAGCTCCACCTGTCTGGTTCCAATCTAAACCTGACTCGGATATCCCAAAATATTATAATAGACAAACAAGTTACCCAAAGACAGACAAAGATGAACCTGTTGATAAAAGCAAATATAATTATGAGGACTCAGGAGATGGTGTCAGTGTTTTTACTCAGAATCCAGTCGGCCCAGGACTGCCAAAAAACATAGGTAACGTTATATCCGGTGGTAACGTTATATCCGGTGTCGGTCTGATGGGAACCAGTGAGTACGAATAAACAGTTTCCTGCATGGAGAACAAAGTCGACATGAAAGATCTGCAAATGATTATCAGCCCGAGCATTTTATGTCAACCTTAGAATTATTGATCAGTTCAGGATTCCAGACCCCCTGTTGTAATAACAACATATCTTTTTCCCAAATTCAATAACATGTTTTTGTTATTATATGTCCCGTAACGAAGTTATTGGCGTATATAGGAATCAGCTTGTCCATCCATCTGTCTGTCTTTGGATGCATCTTTGTCCGAGCTTTTTCTGTAATTTTTTTTAAAACTTGACACAGATAATAAGTACCATGGGAACTTGTTGTACTTGCGATTATGAGCTTGATCCAACTTTTTATACGCCCTTTTTGAAAAAAGGTCGTATAATGTTATCAGTCTGTCCGTCCGTCCGTCTGTCTGTCGAGCCGTCTGTCCGTCCGTCCATCCGTTAACGTTTTTGGTTTCCGATCGATAACTCCAGTTTGGATTTTTGATCTGAACCAAAGTTGGTATGTGTATTTCCCAGCTAAAGATACAGGCCAAGTTCGAATATGGGATCCGTCCAATTATTTTTACATCAGTTACGGCCCTTTTTCGACTTAGAATTTGACCGTCTGTTAACATTTTTGGTTTCCGATCAATAGCGAGTTTGCGATACCCGTCGGACGGGTACAGGTACCGGTAGATCCAGGTAGATCGGTGAAAATCGTCACGGTCATTTGCGTACTTTGAATGCAGCACATAAAGCGATAGGGATTTGGAACGGGTAGATGTATCCCATTGACTGGTAGTCTTTCACTAAAGTTTTCTCACTCAAAAGTACATTAGTTCTACGAAATAACAGTCAGCTATGCATTAATCTATTTATTGCACGATTTAATTGCCAAATCTCATTGATACATTTGTCATTTAAGCCATGTTTTATGTTCAAAGTATCGAGGCGGCTTCTAACACTAAGATAACTATGGAACGCCGATTTGTTTACTGACAACTGTCTTCACTCAAGTAATGACATGTTATTTTTTGGGAATGTGATTTGGGGGGGGGGCTAACCCCGGGATTCTCGACATGTTATGATTAAGAGAGTGAGTTGGTGGTGCTATACGCAGTCTCGACACAGGGACGTAATTATAGGGGGTCTCCGCGTTGAGAAGGTGTGTCCACCTTCAAATTCCCAACTATACACCCCCTTCAACCACACCAAACAGAGGTTTGTGCGTAATTCAAATTGTGCTCGCCGTTGGGCTCTGATTCCCCCCAACTGATCCTTCACTGTCCTGAATATTATTGTGGACTGTTCTAAATGGATCAGTAGTCTTGTTGTAGAAGTCCTGTGATGGGGGTGGGGTGTCCACCTTGCCGACCAAGCAGTACGAGAACAGTTTTGTAGATATGAACCTGGAAATTGCAAAATCATAACATCTAGTGGTCTAACACCAGGCAAATTCACGCCCTGGTTTGTTATTCACAAATCAATGATCAGTATTGACGAGCCACTGAATGTGGTTAGACCAGGGCATACCGGGTCGACCATGGTTCGGTCTGGTGTGAGAACGTTTTGAAATCTGAACATGAAAATTTATAAATTATTGACTTTCCTCAAGCTTTACATTTGTTGGATATTTCCAACCTGCTGTTGACCATATAGCCCGAATGTTTTTCTACCAAAAGTAGGAATATTTGCAAATGTTGGTCTAAAACTATAAAAAAAAATCCGCACTAATACATTTTTGGAAAATCAAACTGAATGACAGAATAATTTCAACGTATGTTTTGGTGTGTTAGGTATATGCAATATCCAACTGTTGACAAAAGTTGGGGTGATACACCCCACCCTCTCGCCACGTCCCCTATCGACCCTTTGTGCATAAGTACACTGTGAATGTGTTACACGATTGAATACAACCGTTCAGTTATTGTACCTTATGTGGTGGTGACTGATTTCTCATTTTAATATAGATATTTGACTTTTGAACGGACATGGCGCATTTGAACCCCAAGACTGTTGTATATTGTAGTGGCCGATAGTGACATACACTGACATACACTGATATACACACCTCATAGTCGGCACAATCTTACCGTCATCAGATCGACTTTTAGCTGTTTTCTTTGTTTCGCATAGACGTGAAGCAAACGCTCTTTATTTGAACCATATAATGAATAGTGTACCATTAAACACCCTTTATATTTAACAAGTTTGATTTTTATACGCCCGTTTGAAAAAAAACGGCCGCATTATAGTATTGGTCTGTCCGTCCGGGCGTCCGTCCGTTAACCTGGTTTCCGAATGATAACTTTAGTTAGAGTGAACCAAATTCAATAAAATTTGGTATGTGGGTTTATTAGCCGAAAAGTAAGTTCAAGTTCGAATTTGGGTTCCGCCCGCCAATTTTCACCGGAGTTATGCCCCTTATTTGACGTTTTTTGACTTAGAAAATCCTTGAAATTTGTTGTCCGGATGATAACTTTAGTATAGTTTATCGGAATGAATCCAAATTTGGTATATTACTTTCTCCCACCAAAACACAGGTCAAGTTCGAACTTGGGTTCTGGCAGAGTTAGTTAGAGTGAACCGATTTCAATCAAATTTGGTATGTGGGTTTATTAGGAGAAAAGACAGCTCAAGTTCGAATTTGGGTTCCGTCCACCAATTTTCACTGGAGTTATGCCCCTTATTTGACGTAATTTGACTTAGAAAATCCCTGAAATTTGTTTTCCGGATGATAACTTTACTAGAGCTTATCGGATTCAATGATAATTTGGTATTTTACTTTCTCCCACCAAAACACAGGTCAAGTTCAAATTTGAGTTCCGTCCGCCAATTTTTACCAGAGTTATGCCCCTTTTTTTACCAGTTTCCGCCGACCCAAGAGAGGGGGTATTTTGCACGCCCAGTGTAGCTCTTGTTCTACCTACATCCGGGTTTAGACCCAGACAAATATCCAAGTTCTTGGGATGAATATTCCCTTGCCCGACCCTTCGAAAGATTCCAACCCATTACCAGTTATATGACTAAATATTCCCCAACTAATATAAGGGGCAATTTCGGTCTTATATCTGACTAAAAGTGCATGCATGTAGGACATTCTTGGACCCTGGGTCTAAACCAACACATTTTACACCGAATAATGGTTGGATTATTAAATTAGCGTAATTGTATATTTGTGCTATCATAACATATTTTCTCAGTCAGAAAATTCCATCTGTTCTAGACGACACTCGAACGGTCTGGGAAATTACTTATGAAAGCTAATTATTGAAAATGTTACCAAAATTAGTCAAAGAAAGACGCCAACCCCTTCCACTTTCGCCTCGTCCCTGGTTAATGCAATCCATTATCCACGCAGATATCCATCATATAACCATAACAACAAGTATAACGTCGGCCAAGAAAGCGAATGCGGATAACAATTTCTCTACATCATATATATTGTGCTGCAATTGGCTCACCATACACTACCCGTCGATATGCTTAATTTTACCCGTAAAACTGTTTGCGATTTCAAAACGTGTACCGGTACGGGTAGCTACCAGTACCCGTACCGGTACCCGTACCCGTTTGAAATCGCAAACTCGCTAATAACTCCAGTTTGGATTATTTGATCTGAACTATTTGATCTGAACCAAAGTTGGTATGTGTATTTCACAGCTAAAGATACAGGCCAAGTTCGAATATGGGTTCCGTCCAGTTATATTTACATGAGTTATGGCCCTTTTTGTCCGCCGACCCAACGGGTTTGGAGGACTATTATAATCATCACGTCTGTCCGTCCGTCCGTGCGTGCGTCCGAGATTTCCGGATGATAACTTTAGTTAAAGTGAACCAAATTAAATTAAATTTGGTATGTGGATTTACTAGCAGAAAAGACAGGTCAAGTTCGAATTCTGGTTCCGTCTGCCAATTTTCACCAGAGTTATGCCCCTTTTTCGACTTAGAATTTTACCGTCTGTTAACATTTTTGGTTTCCGACCGATAACTCCAGTTTGGATTATTTGATCTGAACCAAAGTTGGTATGTGTCTTTCTCCCAGCAAAACACAGGTCAAGTTCGAATTCGGGTTCCGCCCGCCAATTTTCACCAGAGTTATGTCCCTTTTTTACTTAGAATTTTTGCCAATTTGAGGTTTCCGGATGATAACTTTAGTAAATGTGTACTGAATGAAATTAAATTTGGTATGTAGGTTTACTAGCACTAAAGACAGGTTTTTATGCGCAAACAACGGTTGTATCAAGCCGACACTTAGAGGCGGACATGAGGTCTACCGACCTTTTTTTCGACTTTTACCATCTGTTAACATTTTTGGTTTCCGAACGATAACTCCAATTTGGATTATTTGATCTGAACCAAAGTTGGTATGTGTATTTTCCAGCTAGAGATACAGGCCAAGTTCAAATATGACTTCCGTCCAATTATTTTTACATGAGTTACGGCCCTTTTTCGACTTAGAATTTGACCGTCTGTTAAAATTTTTGGTTTCTGACCGATAACTCCAGTTTGGATTATTTGATCTGAACCGAAGTTGGTATGTGTCTTTCTCCCAGCAAAACACAGGTCAAGTTCGAATTCGTGTTTCTCCCGCCAATTTTCACCAGAGTTATGTCCCTTTTTTACTTAGAATTTTTGCCAATTTGAGGTTTCCGGATAACTTTAGTAAATGTGTACTGAATGAAATTAAATTTGGTATGTAGGTTTACTAGCACTAAAGACAGGTTTTTATGTGCAAACAACGGTCGTATCAAGCCGAGTCTTAGAGGCGGACATGAGGTCTACCGACCTTTTTGTCCGCCGACCCAACGGGTTCGGAGGACTATTATAATCAGCCTGTGCGTCCGTGTGTGCGTGCGTGCATCCGAGGTTTCAGGATGATAACTTTAGTTAGAGTGAACCAAATAAAATTAAATGTGGTATGTGGGTTTACTAGCAGAAAAGACAGGTCAAGTTCGAATTCTGGTTCCGTCCGCCAATTTTCACCAGAGTTATGCCCTTTTTCGACTTAGAATTTTACCGTCTGTTAACATTTTTGGTTTCCGACCGATAACTCCAGTTTGGATTATTTGATCTGAACCAAAGTTGGTATGTGTATTTCCCAGCTAAAGATACAGGCCAAGTTCGAATATGAGTTCCGTCCAATTAGTTTTACATGAGTTACGGCCCTTTTTCGACTTAGAATTTGACCGTCTGTTAACATTTTTGGTTTCCGACTGATAACTCCAGTTTGGATTGGTATGTGTCTTTCTCCCAGCAAAACACAAGTCAAGTTTGAATTCGGGTTCCGCCCGCCAATTTTCACCAGAGTTATGTCCCTTTTTTACTTAGAATTTTTGCCAATTTGAGGTTTCCGGATGATAACTTTAGTAAATGTGTACTGAATGAAATTAAATTTGGTATGTAGGTTTACTAGCACTAAAGACAGGTTTTTATGTGCAAACAACGGTCGTATCAAGCCGAGTCTTAGAGGCGGACATGAGGTCTACCGACCTTTTTGTCCGCCGACCCAACGGGTTCGGAGGACTATTATAATCAGCCTGTGCGTCCGTGTGTGCGTGCGTGCATCCGAGGTTTCAGGATGATAACTTTAGTTAGAGTGAACCAAATAAAATTAAATGTGGTATGTGGGTTTACTAGCAGAAAAGACAGGTCAAGTTCGAATTCTGGTTCCGTCCGCCAATTTTCACCAGAGTTATGCCCTTTTTCGACTTAGAATTTTACCGTCTGTTAACATTTTTGGTTTCCGACCGATAACTCCAGTTTGGATTATTTGATCTGAACCAAAGTTGGTATGTGTATTTCCCAGCTAAAGATACAGGCCAAGTTCGAATATGAGTTCCGTCCAATTAGTTTTACATGAGTTACGGCCCTTTTTCGACTTAGAATTTGACCGTCTGTTAACATTTTTGGTTTCCGACTGATAACTCCAGTTTGGATTGGTATGTGTCTTTCTCCCAGCAAAACACAAGTCAAGTTCGAATTCGGGTTCCGCCCGCCAATTTTCACCAGAGTTATGTCCCTTTTTTACTTAGAATTTTTGCCAATTTGAGGTTTCCGGATGATAACTTTAGTAAATGTGTACTGAATGAAATTAAATTTGGTATGTAGGTTTACTAGCACTAAAGACAGGTTTTTATGCGCAAACAACGGTCGTATCAAGCCGAGTCTTAGAGGCGGACATGAGGTCTACCGACCTTTTATTCAACTTCGAATTTGACCAATTTCATAACATTTTGGTTTCCGACCGATAACTACAGTTTTGATTATTTGAGCTGAACCAAAGCTGGTATGTGTATTTCCCAGTTAAAACTACAGGCCAAGTTTGAATATAGGTTCTGTCTAATTATTTTTACATGAGTTATGGCCATTTTTCGACTTGGAATTTGACCGCATTTTGGCATTGAAATTAGGGGTATATCAGATTTTCTTCCAATGTAAGCTCAAAGTATTATCTTATTTTGTGTGAGTACAATTTGAAATGGCTAAAGGGCGTATTTTGCCACGCCCTAGCGATGCTCTTGTTAGTGGATTTATCCCCCTTTACGACTCATAAATTTTTCGCAACGTGCATAATTTTGTCTGACCTTGTATTTTTTAAGGTTTTTTTTTTTGGAAAACAACTATGTTAATATGAGCATGGCTATCTTACTGTAGCTCAATTGCACTGCAGGGGTATCCTTAGTAACATTGGGACAGTCCCACCTCTAATTTAAATCATTTCACACTTTTTGACCACCTCATTCTGGAATTTTTTTCATTTTTAGGGAGGGGGACCCTCAAATGCCATTTGAAATAACGTTGTATTCCTAATTTAGTTTTCACCCCCCCCCCTTTCCTTCTGGGTTGCATAAATTGTAATGGGTGTCACCAAATGGGTGGGATTAATAATCAACACTTGATGTAAACATAGATAATCATTCGCAGAACTATTCTTTCTTGGACTTGCTGTTGTAACGATTCTGCTGAAAACAAACTGAACATGAGCTCAAGTCTGGATATAATATGTCTGACATTTGCAGAATGAGGTCCCCAGAGGGTGAATTTAGTGATTCAACCTTGCACAGCAGGTTAGCATCACCAAATTCACCCTCTGGGGACCTCATTTTGCTTATACCTCATTGTCTTGGAAGTATCTCTAGTCTCAAACTAACTTTGTTTTTAGTTATCTTTTCCCCTCCTGCTCAGGTTCTATATCCCCTAATTTGCATGAAATGCATAATTGAGGTGACAAATGGGTGTCACCTACTTCAACCAAGGAACTTCAATCTGATCCTAGGTCTCCCATATCAGTTGAGGCCCAGAGGTTGAATTTGGTGTGCAGGATAGTGTCACTAAAATAAATTCGCCCTCTGACGACCTCATTCTATAATGTCCGACACACTATATCCAGACATGAGCTCTCCTATTTTATTATGCATTTATGTATTAGTTTAGTATACTCAGTGGTTCCTTCAGTTGTTCTTCCAACATTTGTGTCATGCATCATTAACCTCTATCAATATAATCAATATGGATCAATGTTGTTCCAATATATATCAATTCAATGAATATGTGTGGATCAATGTTGTTCCAATATATATCAATATTATCAACTCAATAAATATGTATGGATCAATGTTGTTCCAATATATATAATGCACATTAATATGCCCTTGCTTTCCAGGTCTTGCTGCATGGTATATAATATATATTGTGAATAATATTTCAGTTGATGGCCATTTTGCTCAGTATAATTGTTTTTTCTTCAATTTATATTTATCAACTCTATTGCTTCAATGCTTCAATCACTGCATTTAATTTCAACTTTGGATACTCCTCTATTTCTTGATATATTTCTATATGAACACTTAATTTCCTATTTAATGATGTATTTGCAGGTAATTCAATGGTTAATAGTTAACATGACAAAGCCCCCCAAAAAAGGATCTTGGTTGTCAGGCCCTGCTGCATTGAATAAAAAGGGCCATGTTAGACCTTTTTATTTCGATGTCTGGTGTTGTAACAAAAGATCTGAAGAAATTTATTTTTATTTTATTTCTTTACCAACATGTCTATGTGGAAAGTTACTTGTGGACATAAAATATAAAGACAATGACTGCAATTAAGAAACTGGTTCCTCATGCTCTTGTTACCATTAGTGATTGTCTACTAAATTACTAATAATAACTCCTGACAAAGCCATGGGTTGGCATCCGTCATCCGTCCGTCCGTGCATCAACAATTTCCTTCAGCATGCCCGACAGGCCACATCCCTTATCCGATCTTCACCATATGTAGCTTCAGCAGCCATCTTGGATTTCAAATTTGAATCCATCGGCACACCCTACAGCCCGTATTTATGGCCAGATATTTTCAAATTTTGCAGGCACGATTAGTGTTCAAACGATTAGTCGACAAATAATCGTCGACGCTAGTTTTTCGGGTAATCGACTCTAACTTCCACAGTCGACTAGTCGGAATACAGTATATAATCTCATCAGCTGGCCTTGACAATGCATGGTTTCACTAAATGTGGGTCAGAAAAGCAGCAAAGATAGCTAGTCTATGTTCAAGAAGCTTTCCAAAGTCCAAACATATGTAATAATGTCGAGCTTGACAAAGAACTACGCCGAAATTTGCCAATGCGATAATTCAAGTTAACCACTACTCATTATCAATACAAGAGCAGTAACTCTATATTTGACTTCTAAAAAGCACGTGGTCCATAAACAGTAAGTATTACCGTTGGTCGCGGCGTACTTTACCGAGGTCTCACGCATGCTCCAGGTTAATGCCACGTGGTAGTGCGCATTTCTAACCAACACAGGTGAAGAGGGAGGGGCTTCCATAAAAGTGTTCGTCCATACTAACTGAGTTTAACTCTCCGCTTGCTACGTACGCCTTACGGAAGTTATGTCAACTTACAAAGTAGGCCTATGTACGCATCATCGACACATCGTATATATAATCATTATAATATGTGTCACACAATGTGTGTGTTTTCTTTTGTTTTTTATTATTTTGAGCCGACTCTGAGACTGAGTATCGTTTATTGTCTATACCCTGCAACAAAACCACGTGACGTGTCACGTGATTCAATTCTCCGATCACAGTAGAGTGTAAATATTGTGATGATGGCACGGAATTTGTATTTTTCTTTCACATGTGTTTCATTAGTACAAGGTTGGTGATGTATTTGACCGACTAGTCGACGTCGACTTGACTTTTGGGGTTCGACTAGTCGACTCCAGAATCCCAGAGTCGTTTGAACACTAGGCACGATTGTGGTCACCTGTAGAAAGAGCTATCGAAATTTTCGATAAAAAACATGGCCATAGCAGCTCTTTGCATGACTAAATCTTTTGGCACACCATACAGACCACATCTCTCATCCGATCATTACCAAACTTCATATGGATCTTCGGGGTGACCTCTAGATGGGTGCCGCCAGCACCATCTGGGAATTTACTCTTTGTATGTCTAAATACTTTGACGAACCCTACAGACCACATCCCTCATCCGATCATCACCTATCGGTAATTTACCTGTACTTGGTTGTCACATTTTAAAAATACTACACTGGTAAGATTACTGGCGGATACAACATTTCAACCACAAGTGTTTGCTGTGGTACCACTTGATTGCGGTACGACTGGCCATTACCAGCCTCGTTAACCCTTTACCCAACAAACCGGCCAAAAACGCCCAAATAAAGCTTCAACAGCCTAAAATATCTTCGGTCTGTCTCAATAACACCATACAAATATGGATATCATTGGAACCGGTTCATTGACCACATTGTGATGGTTACAGTTATGCCCTGTGCCAATGCATTCTCTTATAAATGCGAGTCGACCATAGGTCGCCTCGCATATATAAGAGAATGCATTGGCCTAAAACAAATCTTTTTTTAACACTTTTTACCATTTTTTCTTACATTCTTTAACAATTTTATAATTTTTAATGTGTTAAGCCAATGCATTCTCTTATATATGCGAGGCGACCTATGGTCGACTCGCATATATAAGAGAATGCATTGGCACAGGGTAAAGGGTTAAAGGGGTCGATTAAATTAGAGCATAGCTGTATATAACTATAATAGTTGAATTTGGGATGTGCCTGATCTGTTTATGCTGATCTTAAGGCCAATATAAATAAATTGCTAGATTTACATCCGATTTTTTTCAGAAAGATTGACCGAGAGGCAGGGGGGGGGGGTCGGAAAAAATTTGCAACATATAGGGCCTGGGGGGGTGGGTCCCCCGTGGCCGGACCATTTTAAAAAAATCCACTTTTTGTCATTTTTTTCACCGATATAAGAAATTTGAGTTTTGCTATGTCTTCAGTGGCCACTTAAGAACATAATAGGTATAAGATATTGTTTTATTTGCTTTGAAACTCATAATTTCTGTTTTCATTTTAGTGGGCGTGGCACCTAAAAAATTTGCAAAAATAAATTCCACCAATTTTGTTTTTTTCATTCTTTTTGGTTTTTTGTGTAGTCCAAGGGTAACTAAGGCCATTTTCAGCGTGATATGTTTTTACTTTTGACTGACCCCCCCCCCCCCCCTGCTGGAGGGTGAAATTTTTGTTTATATTTTATTCTTCCTAACAAAGTGAATGGTCATGGACAGTTCTAGATATTAAAGGCACGGGTGGCATTCATTGCAGAAATATTCATATTTGTTCAAATCGCCATCAACAGAATGAATATTAATATATATATAGTTTTGTTCATATGCCAAACATAATCAGCGCGTAAATAGTATATTGTCGTCAAGACGTACGACGGTGCACGTAAACAAGAGCCTGCTCGTGTTACAGAAGTTGTGCTTCTGTTTACATAACACAGCGCAATTATATTGGTTATCAGACACAAATGACATGAATGCTCTTTATTATTTCCATATCAGGAAAACAGTAGCAAATAACACTCTTTATGTTTACCATATCCAGATATAAACAAAAGTCAGGTAACGTAACGTTTTTTGCCTTTGTTTACATAACAAAGGAAAAATAATTGACAATGACATACTGTTTATGCCATATTTCTGATTGGTATAAGAACAAAGTCTGTCTATATTTTACTATTCTTTCTGTTTATGGCGGTTTTTGACGGAGGTGAATATTTGAACAGCAAACCCACCGCCAACGCCGCCCGTATCTTTAACATACCCACCGCCAACGCCGCCCGTATCTTTAAGGCAGTATCCTATCTCATATTTCAAGGTGATTTAAATTGTCCAATTTGATCAAAATAGACTGATTAATTGGTCATCGAAACATAATTTGATCGTTAAGGCATGAGAAAAATATTTCCATCAAAATTATCCAACTAAAAAAAATATTGAGTTGGGGACTAAAAATAGGGTCAGGAGGGGATGCAAATCTAGCAATCTTTTTATATTGGCCTTATAAATGATTCTGCTAATTTCTATTTCAGGTCAAAGGGGTTGATTAATTAGAGCACAGCTGTATGCATGTATAACTATAATAGCTGAATTCAGGATGTGCCTGATCTGTTTATATTGATCTTTATGAATGATTCTAGTAATTTCTATTTCAGGTCAAAGCAGAAACCCAGACTCGGCTGCATCACACATTCTCCTGCTAAACAAGTCCACGCTCCTCTTATGTGCAATATTAGTGAAGTTATTCCTAACGAGATAGTACATCTGTGATGCTCATCCAAATGACGCTACATTGTGCCATTTTATATTTATTGTGAACAAATCAAAACTACGATTCATCGATCTCACAGTTCTGGGAGCTTCGACCTGTCCAAGCCTTCAAATAGTGTGTCTGTTATTTACAGAATGAGGTCCCCAGAGGGTGAATTTAGTGACGCTATCCCGCACAGTGGGCTTGCATCACTAAATTCACCCTCTGGGAACCTCATTCTGCTTAGGCCCTCAACTCCTATGGTAGACCTAGGATCAGATTGAAGTTCCCTAGTCGAAGTTGGTGATGTTCACCGATTGGGCACCTCGATTATGCATTTTATCTGCTGCAAATTATGGGATATATAGAAACTTCCCAGAAGGGAAAACTAAAACAAAAACAATGTTAATTTGATACTGTAGATACTTCCCAGAAGATGAGGCCTAAGCAGAATGAGGTCTCCAGAGGGTGAATTTGGTGATTCTAGCCCACTATGCGGGATATCATCACTAAATTCACCCTCTGGGGACCTCATTCTGCAAATGATAGGCACACTATTTGCAGGCTTGCTTGTGTCTGTTATTTTCACCTTAGAGGCCATAATGTCAATTTTCTTCGTCAACTTTTCGCCTTAGACACCAACATTTTTAGAATGAGATCCCCAGAGTGTGAATTTAGTGATGCTACCCTGCACAGCAGTCTAGCATCACTAAATTCACCCTTTAGGGACCTCGTCTGCTTAGGCCTCATCTTCTGGATATTAGTCTCAAATTAACATTGTTTTTAGTAACTTTTTGCCTTCTGTTCAGTTCTATATCCCCTAATTTGTAAAAGGTAAATTGCATGATCGAAGTGACTAATCGGTGAACATCACCAACTTCAACTGGGGAACTTCAATCTGATCCTAGGTCTCTCATAGCAGTTGATGCCTAAACAGAATAAGGTTCCCAGAGGGTGAAAATGGGCGATGCTAGCCCACTGTGTGGGATAGTGTCACTAAATTCCCCCTCTGGGGACCTTATTACAGACACACTATTTCAAGGCTTTGGACCTGTAACAGTCATTAATGCCTGATGCAGATATATCGCTGGACGAGTTCGTTTCTTCTGCAATCATTAGCTGTGATAGTCTGAGACTAGCCTAGAGGGCGAGAATGATAGTAGAATGTCCTTGGCAATGGGAGCTTTCAGTGAGAGCTTTCCGATGAATGGCAACAAAATAATGCTTTCCGTTTGTCAACATAAGATAAGTAGAAATAATGGCCCACAACCTATCCGTCATATAATTTCCCAACATAATGAAGGTGGTGCACAAATGTATGGATGTCAAAAGAAAGGGGAGGTTGTCTGCTAGTTATATTAAAGAAGATTCGAGGCTAAATGTGATGATGACGAAGGTCCAAATTTCTCACAGATATATTGCTCCTCGTTCTGATGACATGAATTTTGAGGTGGAAGCTGGATCCTGGAGCGGTTTATTGGAATTTTGAAAATAGTTTTAGAACGTACCACACAAAAACAAGATTCATTTAATGCCAAAAGTAGAATTTATAACTTTTTGAAAATTACTCCCAATGAGTTAAAAAGATGCCTAAATGTTTTGATAAGATCATCATCAGTTGCTGATTGCTGACTATATGCCATGCTAAGCGCATGTCACATAACGTTTCAACACTGATAGTATTATGTCCTTGGCATTGGGCTAGCTCAGCTGCTACTATTGCTAGATGACCTGTCCGATTTGACACCATACAACCATCATATATACATTTACTGTACCCGAAAATAATTAGATCGGGCCCATTAGCCAATAAATAAGAGGTTTTAATTGCCAGATTTCAACTTTTAACCCTTTCATGCGCTGGTGTAGCATTAAAGATCCTGTGCCAGTGCATTCTCATTTATGCGAATCTCCCATAGGGAGCCTCGCAAATATAATAGAATGCACTGGCTTACAAGGTCAATGTAAATATTCTTAGGCCAATGTATTCTCTTATATATGCGAGACTCCCTGTGGGAGGCTTGCATATATAAGAGAATGCACTGGCACAGGGTTTTCGCAATTTTCAGGAAACTGAAGTCATGTAAGTGTTAAAAAATGAAGTTTTAACACGTTTTAAATTTTTGACAACCTAGCAAAAATTCCAATGATTACCTCTTATAAAGAGCGTCCATGAATCTGTCGCCCAAACATGGTTACATAATAAGGAGCGTTCTCAAATATGAATTTTAAAAGTTGTTTTTTATTCATTACTTAACGATTTAGAAAATTTAGTATTCTTTGGCATCAATTCAGACCGTTATATCAACATCGAACCTAGTTGTTAATGGAATTGGTGACCACCAATGAATTCTGGGTATCGCTACCATTGAGAGCCATTGCATGTTTGATAGTGTAAATGGTGATCTGAAGTGTTATTATATATGTGTTTGTGGCATATGATTATTGAACAGGCATGGCATATTGATGATTACAGCAAATTTTTCAGAAACTCAATCTTGCAGAATTGAAGCTAAATTCTCAAACTTATGGATTCATCCCAAAGCTCAAGTTTTTATCTTGTGCAATTGTGGGTTTAGTTTGCCGAACAAAAAGCTAGTGTTAACATTTTAATTACTGGAGTTTCCTAAAATTTTGCGAAAACACTGTGCCAATGCATTCTCTTATAAATGTGAGTTTCCCATAGGGAGCCTGTCATATATAAGAGAATACAGTGGCCTAACAATATTTACCTTGTAAGCCAGTGCATTCTGTTGTATATACAAGGCTCCCTATGGGAGACTCGCATATATAAGAGAATGCACTGGCACAGGATCATTAATGCTTCACCAGCGGAGCTCCCGTCATGACAGCGTGTTGCATCTTGTCAATGAACCCATGAAGATGTAGCTTTGTTTATTAAGATTTAGTTTTTGAAACATTTGCCATCGCAACCAAAATAACCAATGCTGACACAAACCCTCTCTGTGACATCTTAATGAATATCTCATTGATTTACGTGTTCCACATTCTTTCATTTTTAGCTCGATGCTTTGCGTTGCAGCTGTAGTTGATGTTCTCTCATACATATACAACTTGCATCAAAATCTATGATGCTAATAATTCTTTACCTCAAATGGGACCAATCATGATAAACCTTACACCAAGTTTCCAGATTAACCCTTTACCCAACAGAACGGCCCTGTGCCAATGCATTCTCTTATATATGCGAGTCGACCATAGGTCGCCTCGCATATATAAGAGAATGCATTGGCTTAACACATATTAAAAATGATAAAATTGTCAATGAATGTAGAAAAATATTATAAAAATTGTTAAAAAATGTAAGAAAAAATTATAAAATTGTTAAAGAATGTAAGAAAAAATGGTAAAAAGTGTTAAAAAAGAATTTTTTTAGGCCAATGCATTCTCTTATATATGCGAGGCGACCTATGGTCGACTCGCATATATAAGAGAATGCATTGGCCCAGGGCATAACTGTAACCATCACATCAATGAACCGGTTCCAATGATATCCATATTTGTATGGTGTTATTGAGACAGACCGAAGATATTTTAGGCTGTTGAAGCTTTATTTGGGCGTTTTTGGCCGTTTTGTTGGGTAAAGGGTTAAGGATAGAATTGTGTGTATTCCACTGTAGTTTGTAATAGCACAGACATGGAATAGCATTTAACCCTTTCATGACTGGGGCATCCTGAAATTTTGCGAAAATTCCATATGAAGCCTCACCAAAATACGAGAATACATAGGCCTAACACTATTTACCATATATGCGAGGCTTCCTATAAGAAAATGCACTGGCACAGGAACTTTAATGCTGCACCAGCGCATCTCCCGTCATGAAAGGGTTAATCAACTGATAACATTGACTGGATAGACAGAGCAAACATGTTCTGGATAAATCGTTGATATCTGACACCTGCTGACATGAGCCTAATGTAGTCAACAGTATCATAGCCACTGGATCCTATTGTTCTATACCACATGTTTAAAGACATATTATGGACTTGTTCGGGTGTGTGAAATTAATAAGTTAGTGCAGGCGCTATATGCTGACTTGGGGACTGTAGCATTCTACTAACATCACCGAAAATTTCAATGAAATCGGTCATACCACTCCATGGAAAACATCCAATTGTAAATATTTACATCTCGATTCTGGACGGAACAATCAGCGATAAACTAACACAAATGATTTCACCATCGAGAGTCACTGCATTTAATTGGTATATAAGAATGACGATGTGTGTTGTCAATTTTGATTAATAATCATAAAAAATAACTATTTTGAGGAAGATTATTCTCAATCTCTATTTGATGACCCTACCGGAGTATTTCACATCACTTTAATAAAATCCAAAACTACTATATGTTGATGTTGTTACCAAGACCTATGACGTGCATTATAGTCGCAACTCTAATCGCCTGATAATTTACTGGTTCTTTTTTATCAGATTTAAATTGCACGTATGGTAGTTAATATAATGTCAGTGGGGTTCAGTCAATGATTAAACTTACCGATCACAATGGTGTGGAATAAATACAGAACACAACATGCATCATAATCTCAAATCTTTTGTTGAACTGGTTACAGATGGCACACATTGATGCAGTCACATTTCCTTGCATTGTCCGCCACAGATTTGATAAAAAGATTCTCAAAAAAGATGCGCGTTGTGTTCTGTCTATTGGTGACGTGAAATAATTCATGAGATACAGGGACGTCACCAGTTCAATCAAGTGATTATTCTGTTTATTATATTCCACTATACACATGATTAACCAGAAATCCGAATAATACTGCCATTATACCCTTGACACATTTAAATTCCATATCATGTATGAATACATAACATTAGTTAAAGTGACATAATTCACTAGAATTGAAGGTAAATCACACATAGGAATGTAATAAATTCTGATAACTTATTGTTTAACCCTTTCTGTGCCAAGTACGATTTTTGTATCAACCCATATTTCTTTGATCATATTTCAAATTTATTGATTATAATAATGTGATACATTGATGGAAAGAGCTCCTAGAGCTCTTAGAGCTCTTTCCATAATGTATCACATTATTATAATCAATAAATTTGAAAAATGATCAAGGAAATATGGGTTGTTACAAAAATCGGACTTGGCACTGAAAGGGTTAAGAAATGTGCTTTACAGTAATGAATCAGAAATCTCAACTGGGAAACGGATCTGTTCGATCACTAAGTCCGCGCATCTTTCTATAAAAAGCAGAAATTAAAACTTTCACTGACAGATTCAAAGTGATAAAAAGTTAGGTGTGGGGTTTCGGGACCATGCACACAGGCCTGAGAAACGGAAATTGACTCTCCGTGATCTTGGTTCCAACTTCCAACAGAACATGTGTACCCTTCAGCACATTTTCAGAAGCTCGGTACACATTCCAATATTTCTTATAAAAAATGACCAATGATTTGAATGAGATGAAATAATATCATGAACCAGAAATAAACATACAGTATGCAACCTAACCACGCAAGTGTGATTTAAACTTATTTTACTAACCACTGAATGTGATTTTACTACCACGCAAGTGTTATTTTACTACCCACGCAAGTGTGATTTTGCTTCCCGAGTAGTTGCATTGAAGCATGTACATTTCTTCCAGAAGCCTGTTCTTGTTTTCTGCAAATTTGTGATATTTATCATCCCATATATTACTGATTAAGAATTGAAATTGTTTTACAATTAACTGACTATTCATATCATCTTCATATCTTTCAATATAGTATACAGTCTGATCCTTGCTTGTTTCGTTGTCTCTTAACCAGTCAACGCGATTCAAATGATTCTCCAGGTTAACACATGGACAAAAGTTACATTTCTCCATTGTGAGGCTGAATATTTATCTGTGAAGCTTTCTTAAAATCGATCATCAGTTTAGGTTTTGTACATTCCACTCGCCTGTCATAACTACATTCCTCCATAAAAATACTTCAAAAATATCTTACCGATTGTGTTTATTTTTCAAAAGTTAAATCAGTGAAATATTGAGGAATTGAAATGAAAACGTTTATCTTAACCCTTTGAGTGCCACGGGCCGATCTCATCGGCACGCTCTGTAAAATCGGCCCTAAAAAAAATAAAAAATAAAAAAAAACATTTTTTTTTATATATTTTTTTGGTTGAATTTTTGGGTATGCTTAAGCATGCTATAGGGCATGTTATAACTCAAAACTATCACCAAGTATTCATAGTAATAATTTTGATGCCCATGAAAAACGTAAGATTCCCTGGCCCTAAACCTACAAAATAAGCCTGTTAAAGAATATAAGAAACAATTATTAAAATTGTAAAAAATTGTAAAAAATAATAACAAATGATGAAAAATTGTTAGGCCAATGCATTCTCTTATATATGCGAGGCGACCTATGGTCGACTCGCATATATAAGAGAATGCATTGGCACAGGGTATATGGGTTGATACAAAAAATCGGACCTGGCACTCAAAGGGTTAAATCATGATTTTGTTTTATGAAGACCTAAATACAAGTCTGAGTTTAGTGTGTCTGTCATTTGCAGAATGAGGTCCCCAGAGGGTGAATTTAGTGATGCTATCCCACATAGCGGGCTAGATTCACTAAATTAACCCTCTCAGGACCTCATTTGGTTAGGCCTCATCTTCTCTGGAAAGTTTAGAAACTTCTTCACATAGATTCTATTTCTTTTTTAGTTTAGTTTCTTTATATCCAAATTGGTAGACGACACATTGCATAATAAAGGTTACCAATGTGTGTACATCAAATATTCACCATTTGGGAACTTCTTTGGGGAGTATGTCTCCCATAGCAGATGAGGATATGCAGAATGAGGAAGGGTGAATTTGGTGATGCTAGCCTGCCATGCAACCTTTTTACATGGCTGGATTTGATAATGAGACAATCTGTTCTTAATTTATTTTTAGTATAATTCAACACACAAGTCAAAAATAGTATACTCTCCTGCAATAATCTCTGTAACCCATATTGACACAAGTGCAATACTATCTCTATACCAAACTGATGGGGCCTTTTGTAAACTTCATGTACCTCTCAGACCCTTACAGATCATGTTGCGAGCTGTGCATCAACTGACGTTTCTGTATTCTCTGCATTAATGGCATCAAAATCATCAATTTATTGTGTCTAATTATAGTCATCCTTTGGGCCTCGTGTTTTGTATTATTGTTTATACGCGCCGACCATATAGGGCGATGGGGAGTTAATTTGAAGCAATCATAATGTTTAGGTCATGTTCAGGCGACTGTTGCATTGGTGCGTTTCGATGCAATGATCTGTTGTCTTGGTTAAACCATTCACATGGGTACATTACCTTATATAACACAGAGCTTCTGATTGCAGCTAATAATTTCAATATTTATAATAAATAGAGGATCTTAAACGAGTTACTATTTTATACGGAATTTATCAACCGAGTTCACTAAATTCGATTTGAGCCGAGGTTTACCGAGGCTCAAATAGAATTTAGTGGACGAGGTTGATAAATTACGTATAAAATAGAACGAGTTTGAGATACTTTTTATCACATGATCATATAATCGCTAAAAGTTTATCGAAAACAACAATTAACTGCAGCCAGCGATCATTGTCACAAAGAGCAGCGTGACGTCATTGCACGCGACGATATTACACGTGTCTATTACGCTCGAATATTACATCGGAAAATAGTGCTAATCATGTGATAAATCTATTTATCACATGATTAGCACTGTTTTCCTATGTAATATTCGAGCGTAATAGACACGTGTAATATCGTCGCGTGCAATGACGTCACGCTGCTCTTTGGACAAAGTTCGCTGGCTGCAGTTAATTATTGTTCTTTTCGATAAAATTTTAGCGATTATATGATCATGAAATAAAAAGTATCTCAAACTCGTTCTATTTTATACGTAATTTATCAACCTCGTCCACTAAATTCTATTTGAGCCTTGGTAAACCTCGGCTCAAATCGAATTTAGTGAACTCGGTTGATAAATTCCATATAAAATGGTAACTCGTTTGAGATCCTCTATTTGTTATATTTTAATTCTATGATAATGACAAACAGAAATATAAGTCGAGTTTGCATCGGGGCTTACGTTGCATTGAAAATAGAATCTTTTCATTGTGTGCGTTAACCCTTTACCCAACAAAACGGCCAAATACGCCCAAATAAAGCTTCAACAGCCTAAAATATCTTCGGTCTGTCTCAATAACACCATACAAATATGGATATCATTGGAACCGGTTCATTGACCACATTGTGATGGTTACAGTTATTCCCTGTGCCAATGCATTCTCTTATATATGCGAGTCGACCATAGGTCGCCTCGCATATATAAGAGAATGCATTGGCCTAAAAAATATCTTTTTAACACTTATCATTTTTTCTTACATTCTTGAACAATTTTATAATTGTTTCTTACATTTTTTAACAATTTTTATAATATTTTTCTACATTCTTTGACAATTTTATCATTTTTAATATGTGTTAAGCCAATGCATTCTCTTATATATGTGAGGCGACCTATGGTCGACTCGCATATATAAGAGAATGCATTGGCACAGGGCCGTTCTGTTGGGTAAAGGGTTAACCCTTCCATGACTGGAGATTCCTAAAGTTTGGAGACCTAGTTATAAGAGAATGCATTGGCACAGGGCCGTTCTGTTGGGTAAAGGGTTAACAGATACAACATGCATGCATCACAGCCATAGTGTTATTGTCGGCATTCAAATTTCAACACAACACACGTAACAGATTCGTCTAAACACTCCCTCACTCGAATTCCATGATTTTTTTTTCACTCTTTGTGACATCATAAAGGAGAAATTATGCTTTCAGCTTATAAAAGCGTCAATGCTCTAATTCAGTGTTTATTGCAGATGATGCTTTGCTCTCGATGCCACCTGATGCATCGCTCTCGATGCCACCTGTTGCGTCGCTCTCGACACCGTCTGTAAGGGCTGTTAATAATAATAACCCACCGTTATTGTAAAGTTTAAATCTCTCTTGTTTTATTCATCTGGATCGTCTATTTCAGTCACAGTAGCGATGTTTTACATTACTAAACAGTATTTTACACATATTTATAGCTGTATATAGTTGTTTATTGTAAATTAATTGTACAGTTTGATGCATCCACATTCATTTTGACATGTCTTGTTGTACTGTTGCTGTTTGACTTGTTGATTTTGAATGAAAGTTGAATTTTTAATGCGAGATGTTAGTTTTATGTGTTACAATCTGTATACATTATGTCACCAATAACAAGCCTGGATATAGTGTGTCTGACATTGACAGAATGAGGTCCCCCAGAGGGTGAATTTAGTGACGCTACGCCGCACAGTGGGTTAGCATCACCAAATTTACCCTCTGGAGACCTCATTCTGATTAGGCCTCATCTTCCGGGAAGTATCTATAGCCTCAAATTAACATTGTTTACAGTTAATATATCTCTTCTGTATAGTTTCTATATCCCCTAAATTTGCAGAAGATAAAATTCATAATCGAGGTTACTTAATGTGTGAACATCACCAACTGGGGAATTTCAATCTGATGCTAGGTCTTCCATAGCAGTTGAGGCCTAAGCAGAATGATGTTCCAAGAGGTTAAATTGCTGACGCTAGCCTACCTTGCGGTATAGCATCACTAAATTCACCCTCTGGGGACCTCATTCTACAAAAGTCAAACACACTATTTACAGGCTTGATCAATAACCAAGAATTCCATTAGAAGCTTTAAATCAGATAATTCTTACTAAATACTCATTGATGAGTAGTTATCCTTCATGGAGCCCCAGATAGAGTGAAAGATGTACTGATAACTGTCATCTGCTTTGGTCTGTGTGAGGCTCTGTATGGGAGTTTTATATAAATTAACCCTTTCTATACAAAGCACTCATATTGAGTAGTTCCCTTAGGAAATGTTCAGATAATAAGTTCATCAAACGACCACACGACGTTTTGTTCGGGACGAATGGCGGAATGTTTGTTTACACTTTTGCGTAGTTCAGATGTTATGTTTTACGAAATGGTACATCCTTTGTTGGCAGAGTCGTAAAATATCAGTTTGAAGTCAAATAAGTACATGATATGTCTTTAATCAGTACATGATATGTCTTTAATCAGTGGTGGCCAAAAAAATGGAATAGATGGTTATCTAATGTGTTATCATTTCCAGTAAGGATAAAGCTGCCAAACCTATGAAAATGACACTGAGCATTATTTATAGGAAGACATGTTACATAGTTTCCCGTTTTATGTGCAATTCTAGTCTTGAGATATATTTTTGTGAATGAGTTGTAAAAGAATGATTGATGGATTTTGATAGATTGCTACCTTTTATTATTCTGTATAAATGAATTGGCGATGTGCATATATATATGTAATCTCATGTTTTATACCTCACCTCTCGGACTGCTTCATTTTGCACTATCGTGCAAAATGTATGTAATTTATAATGGTCAAGCTATATAAAATGTAGCCTTGCTGACTCAAATGATGCCATTATCATCTATTTGAAAGCTGTTGTTGGTGATTTCCAGTCTCTTTGAAAAGCCGATGAAAATCCTATATCGGAATTACGTCTCTAGAAGTGTCCATAATATTTCATTTCTACGATGACGCGGCATTCCCAACATTACGTAATAAACCATTTCCAAATATGGGGTGCATTCCTGGCGTAGTAAATGTTTGTGAGAATCGTATTTATAAATATTTATAAATCGTATTTATAAATATTTATAAATACAACTAGATGCGAAGAATAAACAGTCATGAATATCGCTGACTGATAAAAAAAACTTGAAGATGATGTCTCCTATATTGCGATGAGTAAAATGAATTATGGATATATCTTCTATTTAGTTTTCCAACAATAGTTGAGTTTGACAATGCATGGGAAAATTGTCAACACGTCATTGACGTCTGATCTATGACCTGATCTGCTGTGCCATAAACCAATGAAATCGCGCGCAGTTTGGGCCACTCTCCAATGAAATGGAGGGAATCCCTTCAATACAGAACCTAATTTTAATAGAGAGTTCTAGAGGTGTAATTCCGATATAGGATTTTAATATAGAGTTCTAGAGGTGTAATTCCGATATAGGATTTTAATAGAGAGTTCTAGAGGTGTAATTCCGATATAGGATTTTAATAGAGAGTTCTAGAGGTGTAATTCCGATATAGGATTTTAATATAGAGTTCTAGAGGTGTAATTCCGATATAGGATTTTAATAGAGAGTTCTAGAGGTGTAATTCCGATATAGGATTTTAATAGAGAGTTCTAGAGGTGTAATTCCGATATAGGATTTTAATATAGAGTTCTAGAGGTGTAATTCCGATATAGGATTTTAATAGAGAGTTCTAGAGGTGTAATTCCGATATAGGATTTTAATAGAGAGTTCTAGAGGTGTAATTCCGATATAGGATTTTAATAGAGAGTTCTAGAGGTGTAATTCCGATACAGGATTTTCGTCGGCATTTCAAAGAGACTGACTAATTTCATGCCCTGTTAATTACGAGTCGGCTTTCAGCTGAGCTGAGACAAAACTGACGCAAAAAGGAATTCCATCGGTTATTTTTTAGCTGAGGTATATTTCAAAAACTGTCAAATGTTTTGTGTAAAATTTAAACAAATTGCTGCTGTCAGTGTTTTATTAGAGTTGTCATTGCTTAGCTCAACTTGACAAGTTTGAGCTATTGCCATGGGTTGGCATCCGTCCATGCGTCTGTCAACAATTTCCTTCCGCACACCCTACGGGCCACATCCCTTATCTGATTGTTACCAAACTTAATATTGATCTTCAGGTTGACCTCTAGATGAGATCATTCAAAATATTTCCAAAATTCATAAAAAAAACATGGCCCCAGCAGCCATCTTGTTTTTCGCATTCGAATCCATCGGAACACCCTAAAGCCCACATTTGTTGTAGAAATGTTTTTTTAATTTACAAGGATTTTACACTTTGCGTGGCTAAATTCTTCAGTATTTTTCATCCCATTGATCCAAAGCTCCATATTGAACTTTGGGTGACCTCTAGCTTGGATTTCTTGGTGTAATTTTAAATCATGGTTGCCAGCAGCGTCTTGGATTTCATATTTGAATCACGGAACACCCTGTAGCTCGCACTCATGGTTAGATCTTTTTCAAATTTCACAGGCATGATTGGGATCATTGTTTTGGCATCATTAATCCCTTCATTTTTTACTTTAACTTTTTATAATTTTCCTTATCCTTATTCCTTATTAACTGCAATGCATAACAATTCCAAATTATTCTCTCTCCAAGTTGAGCTAAGTGTCATTGACACACATTTATTTTGGAGTTTTGAGGTACAAAGTATACAGGATGCAAAAAACTAAATTTCTGGGACCACAATGTCACTTGCAGCCTTTCTCTTATAGTATCTATAGTCTCAAATTAACATTGTTGTTAGTAGACCAAGACTTCTCGGTCCACAACAGCTTGGGATATCGGTTGGGTTGATGTTGTTTTGAACCGAGTCCTATCCCGTTACTCTTCTATAACAGACTGTACACCCAGAATCGTGGGCAGGAGTTATCTTGCTTGTATGTCTTCAGATTAGATCAAATAGAAGCTTTGCTTGTCTTAGTATAGAGGGCAGCCTTTCCCAAGCATGATTATATCAAAAATGCATATATCTGAGGTCTGCTAAATATCAAAGCAACAAGATTTATAAGTTAACAAGCCTTGTTTTCCAGAGAAGTTTGATTTGTCACGCTATCAGAAAAGACATGTAAACAATACATGTAAACAATACATGTAAACAATACATTAAACGATCGTATCATCAATATACCTTTATCTATCATGGTAAATCACTAAATAATATATCAAATTTGAAGACAGATTAATCACGGACATGTCATATGATTAATCACATTCAGGGGTTTATGCGAATGCCCGGGCTCCACATGTACATGTTTTAAATGAAACTCCATTATAGAAGAACAACAACAACGGGGCGGGACTTAGTCCGAAACAGCATCATCCTAACCAATATCCCAAGATGTTGTGGACCGAGAAGACTGGGTCTACC
Source organism: Siphonodentalium dalli (assembly GCA_032622095.1). NCBI lineage: Eukaryota > Metazoa > Mollusca > Scaphopoda > Gadilida > Siphonodentaliidae > Siphonodentalium > Siphonodentalium dalli. The sequence goes on along the minus strand of CP136065.1, from coordinate 239,867,573 downwards.
TTCTGTGTACAGTAATGCCCTAAGTAATCGACTCCTTAAACACAGCAGAATTATGGGTAACTTTTCAGGATTTAGTCGGAAATATGGCTTGTTGCCATTCATCGGAAAGATTTCCCCGAGAGCTTTCCGATGAATGGCAACAAGCCATATTTCCGACCAAATCCTGAAAAGTTACCCATAATTCTGCTGTGTTTAAGGAGTCGATTACTTAGGGCATTACTGTATTTGCATTCGAGGTGTGACTGAGTAGAATGTAGATTAATGAGTGTGTGTGCTCATTCATGAGATCCATGTACATGACTGTACCCGAGTAAGAGAAGCCGCTCATAAAAAACATTAACCCTTTCTTATGGAATCTCCCATTCAGTTATAAAAGTATAAATTCGAATGGTCTATTATTCATTTGGAGGGATGTTCAGGTAATAAAAGCAGGCAACAGACTAACTAAAAGATGATACATTAATGCCCTAAATAATCGACTCCTTAACCACAGCATAATTATGGGAAACTTTTCATGATTTGGTCGGAAATATGTCTTGTTGCCATTCATCGGCAAGCCCTCAGTGAGAGCTTTCCGATGAATGGCAACAAGCCATATTTCCGACTAAATCCTGAAAAGTTACCCATAATTCAGTTGTGGTAAAGGAGTCGATTATTTAGGGCATAACTGTACAAGTGCAGAAAATTTTCTATTAATTGGCAGGAAATGTTCAGATTATATAAGTTCAGCAAATGACCATGGGCTGTTATTTTATAACTTACTAGAAGGTGACCCGACTTCGTCCGGGCTTTGACCTTGAATTGTCCATTTTGAATGTCAATGTCAAGTGGGGTCACGATTTGACCACTCCAAAACACTATCCGGACAAAAGTACCCGACAAACGTGCCCGTCGAAATCCATCCGGTTTTACCCGATTTGACCTTGAATTGATCATTTTGAAGGTGACCCGACTTTGTCCGGGCTTTGACCTTGAATTGTCCATTTTGAAGGTCAAGGTCAAGTGGGGTCACGATTTGACCAGTCCAAAAACACGGCCCGGACAAAAGTACCCGACAAACGTGCCCGTCCATCCGGTTTTACCCGATTTGACCTTGAATTGATCATTTTGAAGGTCAAGGTCTGGTCGGGGTCACGATTGGACCCGTCCAAAACAATCCGTGGACAAAACTAACCCCACGTATCAAATTTCGTCGAAATCCCATCAAAATTGGCGATTTGACCTTGAAGTTACCCGATGTCAAGGTCACGTCGCACGGGCAAATGAATATGCTTATGAGACTTGCCATAAGAAAGTACCCCCACATACCAAGTTTCATCGAAATCCCGTGATATTCGGGCGTTTGACCTTGAAATGACCCGATTTCAAGGTCAAGGTGACGTCGCACAGACAAATTAATATGCCTATGTTCGTCCCTGGCCGAAAATACCCCCACATACCAAGTTTCATCGAAATCGGGTGGGCCGTTTTCGAGTTCATCGCGAACACACAGACAGACACACAGATCTTCCAAAATATATAATAGACTAGCCGATGAGCCCGACGTTGTCCGGGCTATTAAAAAACCAAATTTCAAGTCGATAGCTCCACCCGTTTCCGAGATCTCGTCTGCGAATGCCAAATTTCAAGTCGATAGCTCTACCCGTTTCCGAGATCTCGTCTGCGCATGCGCAAAGCTGGCGTCGCACGGGCCCGGCGACCTGATAAAATTCGTATCCGGGGCAAGATACATTCACATACCAAATTTCAAGTCGATAGCTCCACCCGTTTCCGAGATCTCGTCTGCGCATGCGCGAAGCGGGCGCCGCACAGGCTCGCCAATACGACAACGTCCACCGCCTGGTCAAACTACACACACGCACCAAGTTTCGTCCCGATCGGTCGAGAATCGTAGATTTGTATTAATGACAAACATACAGACAGACAGACAGAGGTCTTCAAAATATATATGAGATTATCTGAACATTTCCCACCAAATGAATAGGAAACCTTATGCCATTGTATTATCTGCCATCTGCTTATATGTTCTGAACATCCCTCCAGATAAGTAGTAGACCATTCCAATGTATACGTTTATAACTTACTGAATGGGAGAATCCATATGTAAAGAAAGTGAAAGGGTTAATACATTTGCCATTCTCTTACTCTCTTTGTCATTTGAATGCATAATCATGCTGGCTTTATATTGTACATATCTGAACACTACTAAAAAGTAAATGTGTCATGACCACAGTTTATTTGTTTTCATTCCCACACTTTACCATGGGTGTCGAATTGGGAAGGGGTGCGTAAATGTAACAAGACCAATTATATGGGAGAAGTTCCAGAAATATAGAATATGTAGCTGGTGCCATCGTTTAACCCTTTGAGTGCCAGGTCAATTTTTGTATCAACCCATATACCCTGTGCCAATGCATTCTCTTATATATGTGAGTCGACCATAGGTCGCCTCGCATATAAAAGAGAATGCATTGGCCTAACATTTTTTTTTTTCTTTGTACAATTTTAATAATTTATTTTTATATTCTTTAACAGACTTATTTTGTAGATTTAGGGCCGATGAGATCGGCCCCTGGCACTAACGGTTTATGTGCGTGAGGGGGATTGAGCATCTGTATATTGGGCGGGGCTCTGCCGAGTCCAATAGATGCCAAATCCCCCAAGCGGACATAAACCGTTTAAGCCACAGCACTAGCCAGTAGCTACATATTTTATTTATCCATCAGGCAAAACTTGCCTTTTGTGGTGAAATTCTGTCATTCGTTACTTTCAGTTATTAGGTTAAGAAAACTAATTAGCATTCATGACGTGGGCAAATCGATGTCTAGCTAAGAGCAAAATAGTTTGTTGGCTTTTTTACAGTTATTCAAAGCTGACCTTGTTCTGATGATTTATATATGTTTTAGAGTGAGAATGTATTATCCTTTTACAAATTTGTATCAATAACAGTGAATTATGGATGATAAAACGTTGTAAAATCACAATGATTAAACTAGGTTGTAATTCTAGTGTTGTCACTGTTATTACATCTTTAATACTGGCATGTAGTCATTAACCCTTCATGACTTGAACTGCGCTGGTGCAGCATTAAATATCATGTGCCAGTGCATTCTCATATATGCGAGTCTCGCATATATAAGAGAATGCACTGGCTTACAAGGTCAAGGTAAATATTGTTAGGCCAATATATTCTCTTATATATGCGAGGCTCCCTATAGGAGACTCACATATATAAGAGAATGCATTGTCACAGGGTTTTCACAAAATTTCAGGAAGCTCCAATCAATCATGGAAGGGTTATGTCCATCAAAGATTCATGGTCGCAATAGATATACCAACCTTGCAGATATTATGGTAAACATTGGCAGATGGTATTGCTGTTAAAATATTCACATCCGTTAAAACCGCCATAAACAGAAATAATATTGTAATATAGACAAACTGTGTTCTCATGCAATTGCATATTATTGTTATGTTAGTACTCTGTGTTATGTAAACAAATGCCATATTTTGTAAACAAGCAGTACATAAAGAGTATGCGATAAGCAAAACACTGGGGAGACCCCACTAATTGAACTTTAGTTAGAAATGCCACCAAGTTGTTTACAACATACCAGTATAGCGCTCGCTAATCCTCGCATCTCAATATTTCGGTGTTGAATGGGTCACCGAGAATCACTCTCCTAAAAAAAATAGGCACAGTGTTGAGTGTTTTGCTTATTGCTCACTCTTTTTGTGCTGTATACAAATAAACGCTTGACTCACACAAAGTGTGTTCTGTGGATAATATTTTATTCATACTATCATTATATTATACTATTAGTATAGTATTTTCATAATTTGGTAACTGTTATTTCTCAATTATAACCTACATTGTATAACGAAGGCCATCTGTGCCTTTGAAGTTACGTCAGGGCCGTGTACGTGCTGGATTCAGTTTCACTCTTAGAAATTTCTTAAAATAGGCAGCTGGGATTAGAGGGAATACAACTGATCGACGTCACAAACTAACGCCATTAACCCTTTACCCAACAGAAGGGCCCTGTGCCAATGCATTCTCTTATATATGCGAGTCGACCATAGGTCGCCTCGCATATATAAGAGAATGCATTGGCTTAACACATTAAAAATTATAAAATTGTTAAAGAATATAAGAAAAAATGGTAAAAAGTGTTAAAAAAAGATTTTTTTTAGGAAAATGCATTCTCTTATATATGCGAGGCGACCTATGGTCGACTCGCATATATAAGAGAATGCATTGGCACAGGGCATAACTGTAACTATCACAATGTGGTCAAGGAGCCGGTTCCAATGATATCCATATTTGTATGGTTCTATTGAGACAGACCGAAGATATTTTAGGCTGTTGAAGCTTTATTTGGCCGGTTTGTTGGGTAAAGGGTTAATAAATGGGTGTACCTGATTCCTGGCCCTGCCAATCTTCGGAACTGATCTCATGACGATAATCTGCAAGCAATATTCATGAATCAGAGTAATGCTGCACATCTTTTTGGTTCATTTTCCATCTCGAATCGACTCACTCATTGTACTATTCGCGGCAGAAGCGCATAAGGTTTCATCATGGCTGACAATTCTTATCGAGGTAGCTGGGATTAGTGGGAATACGACATAATCGACATCAGAAACTAACATTATGTCAATAATCGAGGGTATACTCTGTTTGGCAATCATCGGAAATCATCATGGCCGCATATGTTTCTTATCCAGGTTGCTGAGATTAGTGGAAATAAATGTATGACATGTATATAGAAGCGGCGTATATGGACAGTGCAAAGGGGGGGGCAGGCAGCAAAGCACGTTACAGGCCACTGTGACAGAAAACATCAATCTGCGAAAGCGGTCATGCTGACCAATATACAACCCTTGTATTATTCTACAATTGTTTATGCAAAAGAAATATTGTATGCGAATTTTCATAGTGATGGATACTTACACACAAAATAAGTAATTCAACAGTGATTTTAAATTTCCTAACATAAATGTGAATTAAATGGTAATAGTCTTTTTCAGATTCGTATGTTTGAATTTGGTCGTAATTAGTATCACTTGGCCTGGAAAAAAATAGTGATGTTTCTAGTAACACGTCTGCGCTTAATTCAGTCTCTGCCCCATCTAATTGTATCGACACCATGAAACTATTAAACAAACGCAATAAGCGAAACCAACAAAAATCACATTTATCCATCTCTGATCATAGTAAAATTGTGCTCATCAGTCGCCGATCTGTATTATTTGCACTGGAATTCAGGTTTGGCTGCACCCTTGTGTATATGGGCAAAGATCGCATTTTTTTTTAATTAAAAATACTGCCAAGGCTTATTTATCCCTTCCAATAAATACCGACTGTAATGTGCTCATTGTGTCCTGTTATATCATCTGTCGTGCCAATGTTTATCTGTTCGTAGTTGTAAATTAAAGCCAAAAACATTTCTTCACAAATATAATGATTACAATTATAACTACTGTATACATCAATTCATGGATAATCGTGCGCAGTGAGATTTTCACAATGCACTCTAAAAATACCAAAGTTTTTTTTAAATCTTGACAATAAACATTGGTAAAGGTCAAAGCACTGAGAAATATTCTAATACTAGAGAATTGCTTGTCAAAAATTAAAGGGTGACAAACATGACATGCAGGAACATTGTGTGAATAATTAGTTTAAGCTGATAATAAACGCTCTTTATTGCTTATTATTAGTGCCCCTTTAAGTCAATTGTGGACAAAAGTGCCATTTACCGGGGTCATGTTACCTATGTGCACCAATTTTTCCACATTTTATGAACTGATAATAAACACTCTTTATTAATCATGCAATTTGTCAGTCCCCCTTTAAGTCAGCTGATGCCAAAGACATTCCCCGGACCATAGTGTGGTCGTGGTACGCAAAAAAAGGGGTCAACCCAGAAGAAATTGGTATACAAGCGAACTCGGTGTCATTCAACGCGGGAGAATCTCTGCTACAACATATCCAAAATCCGCTAAAATCGGCTTTGGGCAAAATCCAGGATCCAAGATGGCGTCCAACATGGCCGCCTTTAGTCAAAAGAGATTCTGACTGAGATTAATTCGACATAATGAGAACAAATGTTGCCATATTAATACAAATGTATACATTTTTGCGAAGGTAAAGTATTATGCCACATATCTATAGAAAAAATGGAACCCCTCGCCCCAGATGGCTGCCAAAATGGTGGCCTAAACTCGAAAATTTGAAACTTTTGCCTAATATCTTGAAGATCAATTCCTGTTGTTTGATAATGGTTCAGACTGGCGACATTGATTAGTCATATTCATGTTAATTCATCATCGGAGCAATGAAAGATACCATAAATGGGGTCCCAGTCTCATATACACCCTCAAAAATTTGATTTTACAGAACACGGTATAAAATTCCACAAAAATCGCCATTGGGATTCCAGTCGTATATCAACAAGAAATGGACAGAACTGCACAATGTAAGTTGGGCATACCATTATCTATAATTACTCCAATTCAATGAAACCCAAATTGGCGCTTTGTCTTAAAATGGTTGCCAAAATGGCGGTCAAAATATAGAAAATGGCAGATATTTAGAATGGTCGTCAGAGGGTTAGACCCAGAAGAAATTGGTAAAGAAACGGTTTTGTTGTCATTCGACGCGGGAGAATCTCGTGTATAACATATCCAAAATCCGCTAAAATCCGCTTTGGGGAAAATACAGAATTCAAGATGGCGTCCAACATGGTCGCCAATAATAATGAAAATGGCAAATATGTAGTTATTCACGAAAACCCATTCGACAAAACGCCAATTCGGCACCAATACACATCATTGATTGAAATCAATGTTTTTTGTGGGTATGAGTAGCCAATCACGATTCAAAATGCTAAGATGGCTACCAAAATGGCCACCGAAAATTGTCGAAATTTAAGTTCTGCTCAGAGGAAAGCCGAAACAACACTTCGGTTGTGAGCTAACGATGACAGACCTATTAAACATGTTGCCAATAATCTACTACCACAATCAGTTCAGCCCGAAATGTTCCAACTAAGTGGTATCTACTGCAGGATCCAACACGATGTCCACTTATTACGAGGGACTATCTGGAAATTAATTAAAAAGAAATTAAATTGCTACGAATCTGGATTATTTGAAAACACAGTGTCAACATTTCTACTTATAACGACTACTCGGAACATCAAATATATGGGCATCGGTGGTAGTCCGGAAGCATCAGGCTATAATAGGTTTTCCAGTGCTGGCGAAAGTGAAAAGGACAGGAGGGAAAAGCGAATAATCTGGGGTTTATTTAATTGGTGGGCAAGTTGGTTATCGGAGCTGGGGAGTTTCAAAGTAAAATTATTTTCTTCAATATCAAGAGGAAAAATGAAAATTCGCACGTACATTGTATACCCTTCACACTTTATGTGACAATTCCGTGTCATGCGATTGTGGGTATATACATGTGGATAGAAACATTCTAGTACATATATAGACGCACCTATATCTTCTACACATTTAGTGAATTTCATCAATGATATGTAGACACAATGTGCGTCACGGCTGGATCTGACCCGTAGGCGTAAAGGTATCAACCATTTAGCTTGATTAACTGGCATTTCAAGGTTGTCGTTGGATAGAAATGCCACATGAACATGGTGATTAACAACATGTTTGTCTAAGAAATGTGAACAATGAACATGTTATTTTCCGGATGTTAGACAATCAAACTGCCACATAAGGCGTTCATCCATGCTCATCAGAGCACGAAATATGTGCAAATTAATGACACGAAAACTATGTCATGCGGACGACGTACTCTAGACCTACATCCAACGTCATTTCCTATTAACTTTTATTGTTTGTACGGACGGTTTCGAGGTTTGAAAATCCCGCTTGTCCAAGAAAACCTCCACATACTTACGGAGTCGATGTGTAAACAATGTATGGGGATAGTTTCTTCATACATATATGTATTTGGCACACGTATTTTCTAGAACATAAGAGATCACCATTTACCGGAGAGTTGATATCTGGGAAGAGATCAGAGTAAAACTACTTTTCTTACATGTCGAATGGGGAATCCATGGGCTACATTTAGTTCCAGCTTGAAACTTGAAAATGATGGCCGAGCCCGAATAGTTAATATTTCGTCGCGTCAGTGCTATAATGTAACCCACATTTTCAACTTTCCGAGAAAATGAAGGTTGAAGTTTTTAGACAACATTTCTCCTAATGTTGACAAAGCATGACGTATTGTTGTATTTATCCCAATGAAAACTGACATTAGCTGTTCATTGAACCACATATTGTTTTCTGTTTATTCCCTCGTTTTCTTTTAAAAAGCAATAGCTTGTTTGGAGATATGACATGCCAGCGACGATTCGTTTCCGTGCTATAATGAAGTTGTGTTAATAAATGCAGATTAAGCTATATATGGTGGCAATCGCATGTGTCTATGAACTAAAAAGTGCCTATTCTACACTATGAAAATTCACCCATGTGCATCATCATACAGAAATGTGTGGAACAATCACAAAATTTAAATCACCAAATGATCACGTGACTAACATGGAGATACTGCCATATAGCACACATTTTAGAATTCACAAACACAAAACAGAAGTCACGTGGACAACATGAAGCGTCCGATTGGCTGCTGTTGGACATACGACCTCATAGCACGAATAATTGTAAAGATCGCTGGAGATACGACATTTGCTTCACTGGTTTGTGCGAATATGTGTCATCCAATGCAAGGACAGTTTGGCCCATCGGATTGGATTTTTTCTCACGATTCGAATGGTATCAAATACTCATTTCCCGCCAAAATGGATATACGACATTATAGCACTGATGAGTCGAGATTTTGTCAACCCGCGGGAAGCCACCAAAAGATTGAAAATAAATAGTTTTGATGTATATGAGCCACATACATGTATATGAGCCAACTATCAACTGCATCCACCACTCACAACTTCCATTATGTGATAAGCTGGGCAGAGTCTACCATTTTCGTTTTGGAACCATATTAGATAAAATTTATTGTTTCTTTTTGTCTATTTGGTCTATTTGATCAATTAATTTGTAGACAAGATCTGTTCATCCCTAAATATCAAATGTGACCAGAACCCCAAAGTCGATTTTGGTTAAATTTCATACCACATTCGTTATAACTTATTAGTGAAGGACCAGAGTAAACTATGATATAATCTATTAGAAATTCATTGCTGTAATGATCAGTTGACACGATCATTGAAAGAATATACCCATTGTTTCCCAGTTCAGAGAGCAACAAGTGATAAACAGAAGTGATAGAAAATAGTATTTTTCACATCGGGTGGCCATTTTGGCAGCCATTTTTGGTACTGATTTTTAAGTTTTTACATAGAGCTAGCATAATGGCATCTTAAAGAGGTATACATTCGTATTTATTTAGTCAATTTTATTCATCAACCACTACTTATAATGGATTGAATGACACTGTGATCAATATCCGCCATTTTCCATATTTTGACCGCCATTTTGGCAGCCATTTTGAGACAAAGCGCCAATTTGGGTTTCATTGAATTGGAGTATTTATAGATATTGGTATGCCCAACTTACATTGTACAGTTCTGTCCATTTCTTGTTGATATATGACTGTAATCACAATGGAGAGTTTTGTGGAATTTTATACCGCGTTCTGTAAAATCGAATTTTTGAGGGTGTAGACGAGTCTGGGACCCCATTTATGGTATCTTTCATTGCTCCAATGATGAATTAACATGAATATGACTAATCAATGTCGCCAGTCTGAACCATTATCAAACAACAGGAATTGATCTTTAAGATATTAGGCAAAAACTTCAAATGTTCTAGTTTAGGCCGCCATTTTGGCAGCCATCTGGGACGATGGGTTCCATTTTTGCCATAAACAGGTGGCACAACATTTTATCTTTGCAAAAATGTATACATTTGTATACATATGACAACATTTGTTCTCACTGTTATCGAATTAATCTCAGTCAGAGTATCTTTTGACTAAGGCAGCCATGTTGGACGCCATGTTGGATCCTGAATTTTGCCCAAAGCGGATTTTAGCGGATTTTGGATATGTTATACACGAGATTCTCCCGCGTCGAATGACACCAAAACCGCTTCTATACCAATTTCTTCCGGGTCGAACCCTCTGACGACCACACTACCATGCGACCAATGTGTACCAATTGTCCTACATATATTATAAACTGGTCAGTAATGCTCCGTATTGTTCATATATGCCCATTTAAGTCGTCTGGGGTAAAAAATGACGGGTAACAAATTTAACATTCAGGAAAATATGGTTACTGCTGCAAAGCTGATAACGATATAAAGAAAGCCGACAAACTGTGCGCGGAGTTTATCCGGAATTTATGACACGCCGCTGAAACGCATTATATTCGATAAACTTTGGGAAACGTTATATCTCAAGTTGTCTTGAATCAATTGGCCTGAAATTATGCGTGTTGTGTTCTGAGAAGTGCCTCAGGACATGTGTGCCTATTATAATATGCTGGACGGGCACAACGACTGACGGAACCTACGGACAGAATCTCCCATATAGGGGAACAGACAATATCCTCAACGCCCCTGCTGAATGTAGAGAGACCCCTCCATTAGCTATACACATCCACGGGTACATAACTGGCCGGTCTACAGATGGAATCATTGAGATAAATACACGACTGGTCACGCGATGAAGACTCGCCCGGAGCTGGTCGGTGAAATACCATGGACAGACTAGCCGCTCGAAACATCGGTAGATGGAATCAAGAAGATATAGTATCTGGTTGACCGATCTCAGACCACACCCCAGTCTTGGTGGGGCTTATACAGCAGTAGCCAATGGCACACGCCTGGTCCAGTTGTTTAAGAACGGCTTCCAAACGGATGGGAACATACAATCTTAGCATACAAGGAAAGCAAAGCCACACATGATGTCATGTCTGAATCTAAAACATAACAAAATAAGGGGCGGTGCAGTCATGGTCCAATCTCATTTCCACTATCATGACACATACCCACAAACTAGCACTGTGTGTATTGTTATCATCTGCTTGGATCTGTGAGACGACTGCTGGACGCCAACAAGATTGTTCTTATGATCATGTTCAATGAGTTTGGGTATATTATGCATTATGGTCTTCTACGCCTTAGCAGAAATGCATCCGTCAAATATCGGGCTTTCAACATTCGAAGCCATATACAGAAGTTGTCCGGGTACGTCAGTGCATTAGATGAGTATGTGAATTGATTAACCATATATTGAGAAGTGGCTGTTTGGGAAGATCACCAGGTGTACACGTTGTTATCCCCATTAGGTCACCAAAGCTGACAATACGCAGATAGATAGGTCCTTCTGAAAGCTAGTATACGCATCGACCGAATACCTTTCTAGTGTATCGCACAAGATGACGCCTATACCCCATATGCAGCATCTGAATTATACCTTAAGCTATACCACGAATGAAGCTCGCTAAGAATTCCAAGCTTTCGAAACAAACACATGAGCTGGACATCGGCATATGTATTGTTTGAAACATTCCGATTAGTGGCACCCTTCTACAAAGAAGTGTAGTAAACTGTTGTTGTGGGTGAGATAGATTAGATTAATCTGACGAAAAGACGGAAACGGGTCTAGATAATGCTGAATGTGGCAATTCAGAATAAGCTCAGGTACTGTTGTTTTCATTCTTGGAAGTCATACTATGACTATTCGGTGCACCTATATACGGTACAGCCATGCAGTATGAGCCCTTAGTGGAGAATAGATTTTGAAATGCCACATCACGATTGTGGGTTTTCATCCTTCCAAAAGGCTACGACTTACATTGGAACTAATATATGGCTTATATTATGTACAGTTTCGTCTACAAAAATCGATATTATGACAAAAAGTTGAAATTAGTATGTGATAATATCGGCTTCTTTTCAATTTCTGGCTGCCAGTTTGTCCGCCATATTGACTGAGTATCACTTGCCAAACCCTAATGAATAATTCATACATATCAACATGTAATGGTGGGTAGAAATCGCGAAACAATAACGCCCATCCTAAGAAAGTAAAGGAATGTAGGCGTGTTTTCAAATTTCGGTCGCCATTTTGGCCGCCATCTTCGATTTGGAAAACCATTTCTTGCATGAAATGTAAAGTAATTACATCACCTCAGTATTTCCAACTCAACGGTACGCATGGATGGAGTTGTCCCGACAATAATGCCCAATGATGTGAATATGAGGGAATTTCGATGATTTTTCAAAATCTGTCCGCCATTGTGGGCGCCATTTTGGATTTGGGGGACTTTTATTTATCTATCTAAGTAATTTTAACCCATGCACAGAAGTTGGTTTCATAACTAGCGGACGTGGTAGCGGTAGCTTGTGGTTACACCTAACACCATTGGTGGGCAAAAATAACTCATTTGAGTGTTTATTTATAAACTGGTCCACTAGTTGGTCACACTCGTCCAAACAGATAGGCTGTGTTGCTATATTAATTATTGAAATTTCTCCAATAACAAAATGTCGCGTATTGAAACCATTGTTATGTAAACAGAACTAATCGCGAAGTAAGCTGAAGTAAGTTCAATTATTGTAGTCTAAATATCTACATAAAACAATTTATATATAAAAGCCATGTGTTTGATCATTTATTTACAAACAGTTCAATAAGATATCTTCGAGTCGTCAGTATCGTTTCTCCTGTCGTCTATGTGAACCGTGGGTCTCTCGTATCTTCATATGTTGAGTTCGTCTTCCTGTCGTCTGCATGTATCGGGGCTTCTCGTGTCTTCATAGGTTGAGTTCGTCTTCCTGTCATCTGCGTGGATTGGGGGTTCCTCGCGTCTTCATAGGTTGAGTCGTTGATCTCTAGTTGAGCATCTCGGTCTGTCGTCTGCTGTCGTTGGGTGCACCATGTCGTCGGTACATCGATCAGGGATGCGTAGTTCGGAAATACAAGCTGTTTGCTTACCTCATATTTCCGGCCATCTTGCTGCTAGCATCTTTTCTTCTTGGTATATCTGCTGTCGTCGTTGCGGGAACGTGTGTTGACTACTGGAAGTCTCAATGGATACTTATTTGGCTATGAAACTGATGGATTATTTATACAGGTTTCCACCGTGGCGTGCCTAAGGCATTCTTTACGAGTGATCGGCGACTTAGTCTTAAAGGCGATACCTTTGATGGTTGGTTGCTATGTCATACTCACGATGGGTGGTATGGTTCAAGAAAGTACAAATGCCATCAACAAAAGGGTGAAATGTTCAACGCAAAGAACATCCAGAGGAATGTTACGTTGACGAGCTCTTGCATTCAGTTCAACAAACGTTGGTACACCAAGTGATTTCTTGGTAACATCATCATTGCGACCATTTTCCTGCATGAGACATTAACTACTATATTCTAAAGTTATATATATAAAGCTATATGATCGTAAAGGTCGCGTTCCCCAACGTCCACAGCCATTGCCATCGAGACTGTAAATTGTTCTTTAAATACATAGTGAAATAAATGCACCACAGTTCCTGACATTTTCTTGAATAATACCGCCCACATACTGACACTAACCCTGAGAGATGATAACAAAAAACGCATACAATCATGCTATAAAGACATTATCCTTTAGTCCATCCGACTGTTTTGATGGAAGCTAGCATAGTATTATCCAGACAAAAATGTACGTAGTTGAATCAGAAAGGCTTCGAAACGGATGTGGAAATACAATCTTACCACACCAAATAAAACCGACACGCATGACATTCTATATCTTAAACATGCACCAGATGTAGGGGTGGTGTATACCGTGGCCCATTTCATTCCCACTATCATGGCGCATGTCCACAAACTATAGCACCGCGAGCATTGTTCTTCTCTGTTGGGAAATATTCGATGAGACAATTGCGGGGCGTCACACAGTTTGCTTCGGATCACGGCCAAGAAGTGTGGGTAGTCTGTACACTATGGTATTCTCCTTAGCAGATAGACACCTGTCCAAGGGAATGAGACAGCTAGCAACCCTCGAAACACTGTCGAAGTTGTCCACATATGCCAATGCGTTCGCTGAGTTTGTGAGTTGACGATCCACCTATTGAGAAGTGACTAGCTAACTGGTTCGCCAGGTGTACATGTCGTTATCCCCATGGGTATGAGACACATACATGGAGATGACCTTCTGTAAGCCTGTATACTCATCGGTCATATGCCTTCCTAGTTCAAGATGACGCACAAATATCATATTTAGCGAATATTAAAAATCGTAAGCTAGACACCGGAAAATGAATTGTTTGAAACGTTATGATTAGAGGAACCCTATACTCCCAGGAAGTGGTGAATACTTTGTCGGTGTGAGCGACCTAGATTTAGCAGACAAAGAAATGGAAGCTGGTCCAGATAATTATGGACGTGACGTGGCAAATCAGAATCTGTTATCAGGTAATTGTTCTGATATAACAATTCGGCGCACCTACGCTTACGGCCATTATCGGGCTAAGTGGAGAATGGATTTCGAAATGCCACATCGCGATATTAATTGTGGTTTTTCATCTTTCCAGAAGGATACCAGCTATGTTATGTGTTTTGATACCTTTAAGTTAGACTAGGTCTAGTAGATGGTTTATGTACAGTTTCTTCCATACATACCGATATTATGACAAAAAGTTGAAATTAATATGTGAAAATATCGATTTCTTTTCAATTACTAGCCGCCAATTTAGCAGCGATCTTGGCTGTGAGTATCAATTGCCAAACCCTAATGAATACTTCATGTCACTATGCCATATCAACATGTAATGGTGGATAGAAATCGCGAAACAATAACGCCCATCCTAAGAAAGTAAAGGAATGTAGACTTTTTTCAAATTTCGGTCGCCATTTTGGCCGCCATCTTCAATTTGGAAAACAATTTCTTGCATGAGATGTAATGTAATTACTTCACCTCAGTATTTGCAACTCAACTGTAAGCATGGGTAAAGTTGTCTCGACAATAATGCCCAATGATGTGAATATGAGGGAATTTCGGTGATTTTTCTAAATATGTCCGCCATTGTGGCCATTTGTGGGCGCCATTTTGGATTTGGGGGACTTTTATTTGGATATGGTACAAGTAAAGTTCTTCGCCTAGGTGTTCCCAGCTCACAATAGTAAGCAGGTGTTGAGACAATAATGCTCACTGATGTTAAAATAGGCGATTTTCGGCGAATTGTTTATTTCTGGTGGCCATTATTGGCCGCCATCTTGGATTTGGGTAAATATTCCTCAACTCAGGTATAAGAGGAATCATAGCTTGAGTATCTCCTGCACATACATATGCATGGGTGTTGTTATAATAGCAATAACATTCATTGATTCGAAACATTACATCGCGTTATTAACGTAGATTCGGCTTTGACCTATTATACCGGCATTTGGGAAAACGTGATATCGGACAACAATATCCCGCAATGAATGTATATTATGGTCCCCATGTGGTCGCCAATGACTCCTCTATATGATAAATGCATAACATGACGCAAAGATGCCAACATTTTCTCACAGAGACAAACGAAAGGTGGCAACGTGTCAGAAAAATTGCATATTTTCACATTTCGGCGGCCATCTTGGCCGCCATATTGGATTCTGATGTTGGATTTTTGGCTAATTTGTAAGGGTTGTATATTAGCATAACGAATAGAGCGGAAAACAAGACATGTGATATCATCTTTACTATAACGGCGATCAAAGAGACCTGGTGCATTAAACAAAATGGCCGCCATGATGGACGCCATCTTGTCTGGAGTCCCTGCGGCCACTTTTTTTTCTTGTTAACAAGTGAACAAAATTAGAGGAGACATTAAGAAAGAAAATTAGTGGGGTGAAGTTGAGTCCTGAGGGGGGGGGGGGGGGTGCAGAGGTCGACCAATATCTTCTGGACTACTATGCTGATACTTCTAGAATGGTATTTTGATACTTTCATGTTGTTAGGATCAAAACATGTACTTGATTAAAATATTGTCCTATAAAGTACCGGTACACACATTTTCATAGTGATGTCGTGATACATATATGATGTGTACCTAATATTGGTTCCTGATCTATCTCCATCTGACCGTACATATCCTTTTAAGACTGGACAGTCTTCATGATTAAACCTAGTCCAACAAATTAGACTATTCGGATTAATACATATTTTAATATTTGGACATTTACGATTGTATTAATCCTTCTATGAGGGATTAAAGGTACTCAACCCGTAAAGAGGGTCCCCATCTCAACAGATTCCAACAACAACAATCCGATCAGAGGGTCCTATATTACTATTTCTTTGGCTTTGGGGGTAAAAAATATTTGATTCGAGTCGAGGAACCCATCAAACAAAGCTCAGAGTTATTAGATATTGATTTTTAAAATTTGTTATGTTCTCGAGATCAGTACTAATAACTGCCGTAATATGCTCTGGATGTGTACTTTTAACGCAATTTTGACTGAGTTCTGGGCCAGATAGTATTCCCGATAATGAAAAATAATAGATTTCTAAAATCGATATCTAACAAATGTGAGCTTTGATGGGTGACTTCCTCGACTCGAATCAAATATTTTTGACCCCCGAAGCCATTGAAATAGTAATTGAGAGGAGTTTTATCGGGTTGAGTACCTTTAAGGCCACATAAATGTCCAAATATTAAAATAGGCCTTAATCCGAATCGTCTAATTTGTTGGACTAGATTAAACCCATCGTAAGTATTAGGGACCACTATGGAAATAAGAGGGATTTTTTGGTCCTTCTTTAAAGGTACTCAACCCGTAAAGAGGGTCCCCATCTCAACAGATTCCAACAACAACAATCCGATCAGAGGGTCCTATATTACTATTTCTTTGGCTTTGGGGGTAAAAAATATTTGATTCGAGTCGAGGAACCCATCAAACAAAGCTCAGAGTTATTAGATATTGATTTTTAAAATTTGTTATGTTCTCGAGATGAGTACCAATAACTGCCGTAATCTGCTCTGGATGTGTACTCCAAATCTATTCAAACAGACAAGGATGAATAACTCTAAAATCAAGTGGTAATTTTAATGCAATTTTGACTGAGTGGTGGGCCAGATAGTATTCCCGATAATGAAAAATAATAGATTTCTAAAATCGATATCTAACAAATCTGAGCTTTGATGGGTGACTTCCTCGACTCGAATCAAATATTTTTGACCCCCGAAGCCATTGAAATAGTAATTGAGAGGAGTTTTATCGGGTTGAGTACCTTTCTTTAAGTGTTATCCCTGGTTGCGACCGGCCCGCTAGCACGAGAGACCGGTCTCGCGGATATACGGTATATATATACCTACCAACTTTACTTAACTAAGCGTCATTTAGAACGAGATTTAAAAACATGAGGACCTTTCAGCACATTTTCAAAACTTGTGTACCCTTCAGTACCCCCTTTTTTCTTTTTTGTGTGTGTGAGTGATCCGGCTCTTCAACTCCAGTAATAAACGTTTCGACCAGCTGCACGCCAAGATGATTGCGCGGTGTGAACATGCGATGAATTCTCGCAGTACACGAGAGCACACGAGACGACGTGTGTTTATTTTTAAAACTAGGTCATTTGTACACACGATACAATATCAAAAATTTGTGGCATTTAAACGGCATCTCCAGTGATTAAAAGACAGGATTAATATAAAAAATTAAGTCAGGAATGTTATTCTAGAAAACAGAATGATGTCATTGTGAACAAGATAGAAGATTTTTCGGGTAAAGTTTACTAATTTGCTTTGTATAATTTCATTTTCAAACAGGAAGCTCGTTTTTTCGTTCAATCGATGGGCAAAATCGAAGTGTTCAACCTCCCCTTTTGCATTTCAGACAATTTAAGCTATTATTATCTGTAAACATATCTTATATTACTAGGCTTAAATGTCATCAGACATCTTACCTGGTGTCTTACATCTTTTGAAGATCTGTCTTTCAGCAGGTCAGCCACATCCTGGAATTAACTATTATAGTTTATATCACTGTTAGAAGTTAGAACTGGCAAATGTGAAAATTCATCTAGGATAGGTATATCAATTTAGCTGCCTTGGCCTTATGGGAAGTCAAATTGACATTTTATAAATAATTTAGCTTAAGCGCAATAAGGAATCCCTAATTTCGCTTAAGCACAATAAAGGACGATCTAATTACGCTTATTAAGCTGAATAAGAGAAGATCTTATTGCGCTTAAGTGTCGGCACACACGATGCCGGTTGTCCCCGAGTTACCCGGCTGCCGGATAAATCGGGTACAACCGGGATCGTGTGCGCCTAACTCTGGGCCGGTTTTTGACAGATCCGATTTAATCGGACCGATCAAACTGAGTTTGATTTCATCCGTGAAAATCCGGCTCGTGACGATGGCAACGCGCGTGTTTTGCTTGTCACATGGCCAAAACCGCATTCAAAATGTCGGAATAGTTAGCAGCGACCGCTATTCGAAAATATATCAAGAATTCTGATCAATCGACAAGGAACATCGGCTGGTAGACCTATGGGCAGAAAATGAGTGCACGCCCGTATATAATAATCGCAACAAGAGGGCGACAGCTGTGGAAAGGTCTATTACGCCAATTTACGGCTATTGGCAGTATTGCTCGTGACCTCAATATATACGGTATATTATTAATATCAATTGATATATTTATTTAGTTTATTATTAATAAAATAGAAATACATATTTAATAATATAAATCACCATGACTAGCTACAGTAAATGGCTAGATAGGCTGACCACACCAGTTGGCTATATACTACAGTGACCATAGCATGTTTATACGACCGGAGTGAAAATCGGACTCGTGTGCGCTGAACCCCCGATTTTATCGGGTCCGATTTATCCGGCAGCCGCATTTACCTGGCACAATGGGGATCGTGTGCGCCGACACTAAGCAATATCCTTAATATTGCGCTGTTCAAGAGCAATAAGGAAAATTTAATTATGCTTTAATAGGCACAATAAAAAATTAAGAATATTTTTATTGCACATAGAGACTCGTTATTCCGCTTGATTCAGATATAGATTATAATTTATACTTCTGTATCTGTATATGGTTTCAGTGCACGATCCTGTCGGATGTATTAGCACATGGGATGAGACAATGACGTGGTGTTGGTTGTTGTTTCGTCCTCTGATGGAAGTAGAAAGCGCATAGAATCCTCTTATACTAGTAGGTGGTTCCAATCACTTACACTTCTTCTTCTTTGCGATCGGCCTTGATTAACTCAAATGGTTTAGAGTTGATACACTCCAGACTTTGAACAAAGTTATTTGCACTGAAGCCATCAAATTTTTTAGCCTTAATTTTCCTACCACTCTGATGTTTAGGTCTCAAGGGTCCTTTGGTGTCGATAGCTGGGACCAGCGCATCCACTATCTTGCCAAACAGTTGCACTCTTTGGTCTGTTCTCCTGCCTTCAAGAGTCTGCAGCATGAGATGTTTTCGCTTGTTTGTTACTGCTTCTTCTTCTCTAGATGTATAATCACCAGTTATAAACCTTACTGCCGTCTTCTGTATTCTCTCCAAATTATCAATGTTTCTCTGCAGATGGGGGTCCCATACGACTGCTGCATACTCTAGTTTGGTGCGCACTAGTGTCTCATATGCGATTTGTTTACTCTTTCCTGGTGCTCTTCTCAGGTTCCGACGAATAAATCCTAGAGTGCTATTCGCTTTGTTTACAGTTCTGCCGATGTGAGGTGACCAATGCATGTCCTTCATCTGGTAAGTTTCATGCAATGTGACAAAAACCTATTTACAAGTATGTGCCCATGGTTTGTGAAGAAATATGAAGTACATGTACTAGCTGATGTGCCCGACTTCGTCCGGGCTATTTAGGGATTTCTTTGTGATCGCCTCCATCTGGGTAGAATATACAGCATCTTGTTCGATCTGTCCAGAAACAATATTCCAGGTGCAAACTACAAACAAATACCGGGATGTTAAATTTCCGTGCCGAAAAGATACCCGAACATTACATGTGGCACTCGGGGGACCAGTGACCTAACAGGTGGATAATATGTTGTAAACTACGATAAAACAGTCATAAAACCTCGAAGAAATTAACGAAGAAATTATATGATTGCGGAATTACATGTAGCGCTATGTGTATATGCTGAAAACATTGAGAATTATGCTTATGTTGTTCAAATTTACAGGTCGAAGTGAATGGGGGTGTCGAGGTTACCTCAAAATTAAGCTTCCATTCTTCTAACCCTTGTCTATAACTCCCCTGGATAACCTCTAAAAAGTGGCCTAAAAGTCTGACAGTGGTTCCAACTTCTGTGGTGTATTAATAAGGACAGCACAAGAGGCCTCGTTATCCTTCCGCGATCTTCTACATGTACATGTAGATGGGAGCTATTAAATTTGAACTATTTTCGATCAAAATCATGGCTGATGGTAGCCATCAATGTATTTTACTCTTTGCATTACTACTCTTGGGATCCAAATAAACATAGGGGGCGGAATAATAGTTCAGGCGGGAAATTTCCTCAAAATTAAATAATAGAACAGGGGTGAAAGAATGGGGTTAGTTCCCTAACATATTCTTTGTTTGGCCATATAAAAAACCAAGAGAAGATGTGTTAGCCCTTGTCTCATTCTTAATGATCATTATACATAATATTGAAGTGGTTTTTATATGAAAAGCAGTCATTTGGAATTAAATGAAAACAAATATAGGGACCCAAAGAAGCAGCATACAGCAGTACATACAGGAGTACATACAGGGGGTACATACAGCAGTACATACAGGGGGTACATACAGCAGTACATACAGGGGGTACATACAGCAGTACATACAGGGGGGATAATAAGCAGCATACAGCAGTACATACAGGGGGGATTTTTACTTGAAATTTATCAAGAGTACCCGTATGTTTATTTGGATCCAGCGAGTAACCAATTCAACATGCCCTACTGCCACAATTTTTTGTCCAATTGATCCCAAACTTCTTATGGCTCCATTGACTGTAATATTTTAAATTCTCCCCTCTGTGAGTTGAGCTACATGTACAGTGTCATTGACACTTTAATTTTACTCCCATTGAAGACTGGTATATTGTTTTGCAGATTTTCGCGGCAGAAATTAATAAAGATACAGGGCCATATACTAGTAACGACCTTACTCGTACATGTGGGACATTTATCAGGAAATTAATTTACATGTAAGCTTGTTTGGCACTCAAGAGTATACACCATGAATAAGTTCTTCAACTAATGTCCTCAGGCCAGCAATAATATTTGTGTCAGGAAATTTGCCTATGGGGATAAATATATGATAGATGAGTTAATACAGATAACCTCATTAGTGACCTAATTTACATGGTAATTACTCTTAACTCAATTATACTATATGAGACTCATCCTCTGTAAGGCCAGGCTAATTTGATTATTTGTTGAAGTTATTATCTGAATATTTCCCTCCAAAAAATATGATTCTTCTGCTCTTCTATTATCTGTCGTCTGCTATTTTTTCCTGGACACCCCTCCAATTTAATAATAGACTATTCCAATCATCAATGTTTACTTTAAAAACTGAGCACTTGGGAGAATCAATTTAGTATCTAGAAAGGGTTATATTTGAAATTTATTTGAATAGATTATAATTTATTGAGTTCATTAGACAAGTGAAATATTTTACTCATAACTATTAAGTGTACAGTAATGCCCTAATTAATCGACTCCTTAACCACAGCAGAATTATGGGTAACTTTTCAGGATTTAGTCGGAAATATGGCTTGTTGCCATTCATCGGAAAGCTCTCAGGGAGAGCCACAACACAAGTTCTCATAAGGTCATACTACTAGTATTAAAAATATACAAAGTCAGATTCCTCAGTACCTAAAATTTTATCAAATAATTCTGTTTTATTAAGTGATTCCAAGTGGCCAAATTGCAGTTAGGTTCAATATATTTCACATAATTATTCCTGCTGGTTCCTGCTCTCTGACACTGGCCCAACAGTCAAATTCTCTTTCGAGGCCAAGATAGCGTCACTAAATTACCCTATGGGGACCTCATTTGCAAATGACAGGCACATTAAACTGAGATCTGAATTCAATTGGTCTGGCCTTCTTCTTATGAGCTGGTTAGAACTTGTGAACTTGAAAGAATGAGGAAGTTTGCATGCAATTGATGTGGTTTATGTGTAATTTATTGGGGTTAGTGGTATGGCCATGTGACCCATATGTCCCTACATTATAGCTGTGAGTATTTGAAAATAATTAATACACTAATCTTTCTGTTTCTGTCACACAACATTTCCTTTGTGGTAACCTTTCTTTACTAAATACTCATTGATGAATAGTTCCCTTTATAGGATATAATAAAGGTGCATTATCTGATTGAACACCCCTAAATTACTATTTCTTTGGCTTCGGGGATAAATAATATTTGATTCAAGTAGACCCACTCATCAAAGCTCAGAGTGATCAGATATCAATTTTTTTAAATCCGTTATTTCTCGAGATATTAACTTTTTTCCGCCTGGAAAATATTCGTCAAACCGACCAAATTGCCAATGAAGATGGATAACTCTAAAATCAAGTGGCTTTGTGTTGATAATAAGGCCATATTTCGTTGCCGAGAGCACTGAGGGATAACATGCCCTCCCATCCCACCCTTTCGGAATTACTCTTGCATCCATTTAGCATGCTAAATTATTTGTCACACAAATGTGTCCTCTCCATGTTATCCCTCAATGCAAAGGCTCATTTAAATTATCAATTTTACATTTACATTATATACATGTACAGTGTGATACAAATGTGAGGCATTCTGAGCTTTACCCTTCTATGACTGGAGCTTCCTGAATTTTTGCAAAAACCTTGTGTCAATGTATTCTCTTATACATGTATATGAGAGTCTCCAATAAGGAGCCTCGCATATATAAGAGAATACATTGGCCTAACAATATTTACTGGTACCGTGACCCTGTAAATGGCGGCACAGGATCTTTAATGCTGCACCAGCACAGATCCCGGCATGAAAGGGTTAAAAGCTATTATAAAAAAAAAAAGTATTGCTACATGTACATGTATTTTGTCAGTATCTAAGACTCGTACTGTCGGAAGTAAGTTTTATACAGTAATGCCCTAAATAATCGACTTCTTGACCACAGCAGAATTATAGGTAATTTTTCAGGATTTAGTCGGAAATATGGGTTGTTGCCATTCATCGGAAAGCTTTAACTTTTCCAGGATTTGTTGGAAATATGGTTTGTTGCCATTCATCGGAAAGCTCTGCTTTCTGATGAATGGCAACAAGCGATATTTCCGACAAAATCCTGAAAAATTACCCATGTATTTCTGCTGTGGTTAAGGAGTCGATTATTTAAGGCATTATTGTAATTCATCTCCTATCACATGTAGATTGGCTCATTGACCTAGTCACCACCAGAATGAATGGAGCAAATGTGTCTATTTATATCTATGACATACATAATAACCTTGTAATACATCTGCTGTTTATCTGACATATAAAAACCTTTGACCCCCCACACACATTATAATCTAGCAACATTGGTACCATTCCAGGTACTGAGGTCACTCACCCTGCCAGAAATGTTACTTATTTACAGACAACCAAATAATGTTGAATGCAAGCCAACAAATAGTGTGTCTGTCATTTGCAGAATAAGGTCCCAAGAGGGTGAATTTAGTGCAGTCGTAAATGAATTTCGAAGTACAATTGCTAGTCGCCCTCGTACCGTGCGCGACTGGGAGCAAATGTACGCTAAGTTTACTAAGACTGAATTTAGTGATGCTATCCAACACACTTTGGCTAGAATCACCAAATTCACCCTCTTGGGACCTCATTCTGCTTATGCCTCACCTTGGAAGTGTCTATAGTCTCAAATTAACATTGTTTTATACTTACTTTTACCCTTCTGTTCAATTTCTATATCCCCTAAAATTTGTAGAAGATAAAATGGATAATCAAGGTGACTACATGTTGGTCTCCCATAGTTGTTAAGGCCTAAGCTGAATGAGGTTCCCAGAGGGTTAATTTGGCGATGCTAGCCCACTGTGTGGGATAGTGTCAGTAAATTCACCCTCTGGAGACCTCATTCTGGCAATGACAGACCCACTATTTGCAGACAACAGAAGAATGAGAAATTTTGCTATCAATTAACCCTTTATTTACTAAATGGATTCTCCCATTCAGCTATAATTTAAGTATACATTGGAATGGTCAGTTATCCTTCTGGAGGGGTGTCAGGAAATACTAACAACGCAGATGACAGATATTTTAATAGGAGTGCAGAAATGTAACTGCTCATCAATGAATATTCAGTAAAGAAATTATTAATGGGTTTATAACTAACTGCATGGCCTTCATTTATGGTATTAAAACCTCACTTCACTAGTGGGCACGTACCATATGTCTGACATCTCTGGGTGTCAGTAAACCATACCTTGGGCTATAGCAATTGGAGTTTTCTACACCAGGGTTAGTTTAATTATAGTTACAAGTCAATTTAACCCTTTCATGATGGGAGCTGCACTAGTGCAGCATTAAAGATCCTGTGCCAGGTATTCTCTTCTCTTATGCAAGTCTTACATGTGCATGGAGCCTCGTATACATGTATACTGTATAAGGGAATGCACTGGTTTACAAGGTCAAGGTAAATGTTGTTAGGCTAATGCATTAATTCTCTTATATATATGAGGTTCCATATTGGAGACTCGCATATATGGTACAAGAGAATGCATTGACACAGGGTTTTCGCAAAATTTTAGGAAGCTCCAATCATGGAAGGGTTAAAAATTATATCAAGCAATTGACTTTGTGTATGAACATTGGGCAATGACGATTTATGATGTGACAGTACTAGTAGTTCAGAACTTTGAGACAATTCAGATATCAGCACCTGAGTGTAACACAATCTTAGCAGAGCGCACACCAAATTTTGGGGTAAATGTGACTGTCACATATATTGCATGAATCCGGTACATTTTTCCTCCACTAGGCATTTTGTAACAGTGTTACAAGTGTTACAAGTGTTACAAATGATTTAAAGTCCCAGTAGAAAACCGCAGCCTATTTTTTTCTACCGTGTTCAGTGGAGCGACATGTTACAATGCGTTACAAGTGTTACATTATTTCTGAGATACCAAAGAGACCGCTCGTAGACGGGTGTTACAAGCGTTACAAATGTTACAAATGATTTAAAGTCCCAGTAGAAAACCGCAGCCTATTTTTTTCTACTGTGTTCAGTGTAGCGACATGTTACAATGTGTTACAAGTGTTACATTATTTCTGAGATACCAGAGAGACCGCTCGTAGACGGGTGTTACAAGTGTTACAAATGTTACAAATGATTTAAAGTCCCAGTAGAAAACCGCAGCATATTTTATTCCTACCGTCTCAGCGTAGCGACATGTTACAAAGCGTTACAAGTGTTTTCATGCAGTATCTATGCAGTATACGGGCGTATAGCTGGAGTAGAGATTCAGTCCTGCAAATTTGAGGCAAAATACTGTTCAGTTTGCCTGGAGGTTATCTAAAATGAAAATGCCGTGAACGAAAAACAGGTTGCACCAAAGTTTTATGTGTTGGTCTCCCGATAACTGTTTCTCACCTTAATTTGAGACATTCAACATTATTACGGTATTTCAATGAGCCGGACACCCATCTGTAGTTAATAATACCAGTTGTAGTGATTATAACAGTTTGTGTAACTCTTCTGCTAAACTATGGTATGGGTTATCTAAGCACAAACTAGGCGAATGAACAATTGGTTACACATAATTTTGAAATGTTCAGGCCTGGAGATTCATACTAGTAGCATGATCTGCGCACCAATGATATTTACTACTGATATAAAGGGTTAATTGACACATATTAGCCAATGACATAGCCCGCAATCTTTCCAACCTTGAGTCGTTTACATTGATACAGCCGCTGAGAAGCAGATCATCAGACATATCCTACTCAATGTTTGTTTAATTTGTACGCCTGTACTTTATTGCTTATGCAGAGAATACCTGAGTGTTTATCCAAAGATGTGCTGCAGTCTTATAATTGGCTTGATGTAATAATTTTTTTGTCGATGTCCCACTGTTTTTATCAAGGTTGATGCTTCACATCAGTGGGAAATTAACATCTCAGACTCTTTTTTTCCCACCTTAGTATCAGTAGGCTAGGCGAAATAAATTATATAGCTAAGCTGTCTCCTATCTAGTTAGGCCATTGTAATTTAGTTTATGTTTAGCCTGGTCCATGATTCCGAGCATTAACCATTTCATGACAGGAGCAGCGCTGGTGCAGTATTAACCCTATCAGACGGGAGCCTCGCATATAAGAGAATGCATTGGCACAGGGTTTTCGTAAAATTTCAGTAAGCTCTATTCATGGAAAGGTTAATAATTACAGTAATGCCCTAAGTAATCGACCCCCTTAACCACAGCAGAATTATGGGTAACTTTTCAGGATTTAGTCGTAAAATGGCAACAAGCCATATTTCCGACTAAATCCTGAAAAGTTACCCATAATTCTGCTGTGTTTAAGAAGTCGACTACTTAGAGCATTACTGTAGTTAGGCCATGGTAATTTAGTTTATGTTTAGCGTGGTCCATGATTCCGAGCCTTAACCCTTTCATGACGGGAGCCTCGCATATATAAGAGAATGCATTGGCACAGGGTTTTCGTAAAATTTCAGTAAGCTCTGGTCATGGAAAGGTAATAATTACAGTAATGCCCTAAGTAATCGACCCCTTAACCACAGCAGAATTATGGGTAACTTTTCAGGATTTAGTCGGAAATATGGCTTGTTGCCATTCATCGGAAAGCTCTCACTGAGGGCTTTCCGATGAATGGCAACAAGACATATTTCCGACCAAATCATGAAAAGTTACCCATAATTCTGCGGTGGTTAAGGGGTCGATTACTTAGGGCATTACTGTAAGTTTATAATGAAAGAGATAACTTGACCTCTTCGCTGCTAAAGGACGTTATGATGTTGTTTGCTGGGCTGTTGACGTTATTGCCATTTTCCAGTGGGAAAATATAAGGGGAATATCATAGGAACCATAAAATTGACTCAGTTGAAAGGCTATTATCTTTAACAATCATGGAACATATCATACACTGTTTGAAACTTCGAGATACAACAGTTATTCTGATGCACCAATCTCTTAGTTCCAGTTATGTATGGTATAATGGCCTACTGCTAGTTTGCTGAAGTAGGTCTGTAGTACTTACGGACTATATAGCACACGGTGTGCACTTTTACGGCCATAATTGTTACAGACGTCATAGCAGCGTAGAGGTTTAAAGTCTTATTTGTTCAGGCCAAGTGGTATAAGCTTGCGAAGGCTGTAGATTCATTCAATTTCTTTAGAATCTGGCTGGTGGGGCTTCGTCTTTGATACATTGTGCTCCAGAAAGGTTGCCTGGAGGCTAATCATTTGTCTTTTTGATGTGAAGATTATGGATGGTATGAGGCTATGTCCTGGTTGGTGTTTCCTTCATTTTTTATTCTGTTGTGCTTGTTTGGGAGGATAACTACATGTACATTTTTACCATATCAGGAATAGACTAACTTTTTTGAAGAAATAAATATAACAGAAATATGAGACGGATAGACCGAAGACACACATACATGTATTAGAGTTAAGATACATTGGAACATTAATGTTCTTTCACTCTCGTTTGCACACTCCCAAGTTGGGCCACTCTCTCAATGGCAACATTAAATGGGGACTGTACAATAAAGCCATTTATGGGGCCATTTCCTTTTATACTCAATAGAATATATGCAACAAATGAATGAATTTGAGCCATGGATGAGTGCAAAATATACTCATGTGCTCTATGAATGATGTAAACAACATTTAGGGAGCCTTGACCTTTACCTTGTAAGCCAATGCATTCTCTTATATATGTGAGGATCCCTGTGAGCCATGAATGAGTGTAAAATACAGTCATGTGCTATATGAACTACAGGTATATAAACAACACGGTAATTAATGAGTTAACCCTTCCATGACTGGAGCTTCCTGAAATTTATCGAAAACCATGTGCCAATGCATTCTCTAATATATGCAAGTCGCCCAAATAAAGCTTCAACAGCCTAAAATATCTTCGGTCTGTCTCAATAACACCATACAAATATGGATATCATTGGAACCGGTTCATTGACCACATTGTGATGGTTACAGTTATGCCCTGTGCCAATGCATTCTCTTATATATGCGAGGCGACCTATTTACCATTTTTTCTTACATTCTTTAACAATTTTATAATTTTTAATGTGTTAAGCCAATGCATTCTCTTATATATGCGAGGCGACCTATGGTCGACTCGCATATATAAGAGAATGCATTGGCACAGGGCCCTTCTGTTGGGTAAAGGGTTAATGCAGCACCAGCCCAGCTCCCGTTATGAAAGGGGTTAATGCTTCGACTCATTTTCATTATAATTACCATATTGTTTACATCATTCATAGAACACACAAGTGTATTTTGCACTAATCCATCTCTCAAATTCATTCATTTGTTGCATATATTATGTTGAGTACAAAAGGAGATGGATTTAGTGTACAATCCCCCATTAAGGAAAGCATACATCAGTCAAGGTTTCAAAATTATGTGTAACCTATTTTTCGTTAACCTGGTTTATGCTTAGGTAGCCCATACTATACCGGTAGGTTAGCAGGAGAGTTACACAAACTGTTATAATCACTACAACTGGTATCATTAACTACAGATGGGCAATGCAACTACTATAACAAATTTGAATGTCTCATTTTGTGACTTGATTGAACAAAAATTAAGGTGAGAATTAGTTGTGGTGAGACCTGCATTTATAAAACTTTGGCACAATCTGTTTTTCATTCCCAGCACATTCATTTTAGATGACCTCTAGGTGAACTGAACCCTGGGTCAGCAGGTCGTTCACCTCAAATTCCAGCCTGCAGTTGTCAAGCTCTAAAATAAACATGTCAGGTTATAGGTATATATATTTAGGTTAGTTTGACACATAATTGCCTGACATCATGTCTATTTTTGGGAGCATAAACACAAACATTTCTTATATTTGTTAGGAATATGCTTATCACAGGCAATGAAGTCAGAAATTAAACAAAACTAACCGCAATTATTCTCACAAACAAGATACAAGATGTGTTAATATAATTGGATTTTCTCACAATTCAGTACATATAATGGAAATGTACCAGAAAATATGCTGATCTAGAGATATTGTACTACAAAAATGTATAATGTCTGTACTGGATGTATAGATATTCCTGTACTATATTATTTAGACATTGTTGTACTGTAGAGTATATATATTCCTGTACTATATAATATAGATGTTCATGTACTATAGATTATAGAATTCCTGTATTATAGTATATAGACATTGTTGTACTGTAGAGTATATATATTCCTGTACTATATAATATAGATGTTCATGTACTATAGATTATAGAATTCCTGTATTATAGTATATAGACATTGCTGTACTATAGAATATAGACATTGTTGATCTAGAGAATATAGACATTCCTGTACTATAGAATATAGACATTCATGTACTATATAATATAGACATTCCTGTACTATAGAATATAGACATTCCTGTAATATAAAATATAGACATTCCTGTACTATAGAATATAGACATTCCTGTACTATAGAATATAGACATTCCTGTAATATAAAATATAGACATTCCTGTACTATATAATATAGACATTGCTGTACTATAGAATATAGACATTCCTGTAATATAAAATATAGACATTCCTGTACTATATGATGTAGACATTCATGTACTATAGAATATAGACATTCATGTACTATAGAATATAGACATTCATGTACTATATAATATAGACATTCATGTACTATAGAGTATAGACATTCATGTACTATAGAATATAGACATTCATGTACTATAGAATATAGACATTCCTGTACTATATAATATAGACATTCCTGTACTATAGAATATAGACATTCCTGTACTATAGAATATAGACATTCCTGTACCGTCAATCTTCGGGTTAATAACTTAATACATGTATGTGAATCTGAGGCTATAAAACTAGACTTGTTGTATAATACAACAAAAAACACTTGCTACATGTACATGTACATCTATGTCATTCATTCCAAAGAAGTTCGAGTTATTGACTGTGCTGAAGCTGAACCTACGGTACATGTATGTGGGAATGAAATTGTGTTTGTAGATAGTTTTAAATATTTGCGACATGTTTAATATACAAAATAATTTAAAAGATGACCAGGATATCAAATGACAGTATCCTGCCATACATGTATGTGTTGGTTCTAATATGTCATAACATTTTCCAAATGTTCTCTTGAAGTGAAAATGTTATTGTTTCAGAGATATGTGTCACCATTATATTGTATTATATTGTATTCATTTGTGGTCAGATTACTGTAGATATAATATAAACAGAATAACTGTATGCTTTAATAATGCTTAAAGGATGTTAATGGGGTGTGACATGAGATGTAGGGCGAACAGTATGTTTGTGAGTTTGTGCGTGACAGTACATGTATATTATCATTTCGCATGATTAGACGCAAGAGTACAATGTATGTACAGCTTTAGGGAAGGAGTTAGCAAATTGCCGAATACTAGAAGTATTATGTGGAATGATATAATGTATTCAATTGTAGTTTGAGGTATAACAATATACATGTATATTTATATTTATGTATGTACTTTGTCTGAAAAAATCATTATATGTATATGGAGCAACAAAAACGAACATGAAATAATAGATATCTGTATAATTTATTTTCTCGGTCCATAGAAACGCAATGTCAGCTCTCAAAATTAGGAAAAATGCCCCACGGCAAATTACATACTGTGGCATGTTAGATTCCACATGTTGCCGTGGCATTTCCCATGGCATTGCTTATTTATGTGGCCTATTTCGAGGACTGCAAAGTTAACCAAGTCAGGAACACTTTTGAATATGTCAGACAGCCTCCCATTAGAAGTTTAGAACCTGATATGTGTCAGACTGTCCCTAATAAATTTAATCCAGACTTGTTCAGGATCCAAAACTCCACGGGCTTGTTGGTGTGATAGATATTAGGTTTTGGATATTGGTGCAGTGGTAAAGATCATGTGCCAGTGCATTCTCTTACAGTAATGCCCTAAATAACTGTAGGTTATCGATATTGGTGCAGTCTTAAAGATCCTGTGCCAGTGCATTCTCTTATATATGCGAGTCTCCCATAGGTGAGTCTCGTATATATAAGGGAATTCACTGGCTTACAAGATCAAGGTCAATTTTGTTAGGCCAATGCATTCTCTTGTATATACGAGGCTCCCTATGGGAGACTCGCATATACATGTATAAGTGAATGCATTGGCACAGGGTTTTTTCGCAAACTTTCAGGAAGCTCCAGTCATGGGTCAAGGGTTTATTGAACTTCTGTACACATTTACTTTCTTCCCTGTTCTTATAGTACTCTTTACATGGCTCCATTTCTTTGATATAACTGGCAGCTTGCACCTGCAACATACATGTACGTGCATCAGGCATTTGAATGTCTGTACAGGTGTGTGATTCAGTACATGTAGATGAAGTTGGATTATATTTATACCATCACACAACAAGGTTATACTAGTATACTGAAATCTTGATCTGACTTCATACATGTATTCTTCAATTTCCTGGTCAGTTATTTGTTTATACTGCTCACAGGTCGTTACTATTATGTCAGGGTTATTAGACGAGTGACTGGACTTTCGGAAAAAGCCTGTGTTTATTGTCCAAGTGTGCCTACCTGCTAAACAAGCTACATGTAGATAAAATATCATAATTGATACTTTGACATTCGAAACTACCAAGTATCCCAATTTTAAGACTTTGAAATTTCTTGTTTCCTCAGATTCAATGTAAACATGTGTCAAAAATTGGCCAAATAAAACATCTCATGGATATCTTACAACCAGACCAGATGGCAGGCAGCTCACAATACAGGGAATATCTTGATTTGATTAGTCTGTCTGACATATGCAACCGACCACCCCTCTGATTGGATTAGGTGACCAGGAAAGCATGCATGCCCATTAGAAGTGATCTATGTACAACACTATGATACATACGTGACCATGGCCCTCTGACTCTCCTTGAAGACCCTCCAGGCATTCACAGTGTACTAGACATTTCGCCGACTAATAACAAATAACAACTTATGCGAGTAATACCGTATCATTATGGCTACATAATCCGGTTTGATATGAATCCAATATTTTGTGGATTACAGTTCGTTGGTTTTGATATGGGCTGATGGGTTTTACTGGCAAGGGTCAACAAACATCCTTATTCAGAAATATTTAGTGGATACCCATCATTTATCTAGAATTTCGACTAGCAACCTTAGCTAGAAAGCATTTTATGGATTCCCATTCATTAAATCATGCCTGCTTCTTGAGTTCACAATTTGACTTAGTGCTGGGCGGTATTTGGGTATAAAAATAGTGCGTTAATTCTAAAATCACACGGCGGTATACCCTATTACGGATTATTTTCATACCGGTATACATTGTATATTCAGTAGCCAAAGGACCAGGTCAAATCTCACATTAGATAACAAGATAGACCTAATTGTAATTTGGAAATAAATTTAAGTCGGCAAACTAATGTACATGTAATACGCCAAATTACTAGAAGGCGATTGATATTGAAAATAAGATCAAATTCCTGCTATTTTTAGCTCAACTTGAGATACATGTAGTCATGTTGGTGTTATTGCCATGGGTTGGCATCCCTCGCCAGTCTGTCCATCAACAATTTTCTTTAACCCTTTGAGTGCCAGGGGCCGATCTCATCGGCCCTAAACCTACAAAATAAGTCTTAAAGAATATAAGAATAAATTATTAAAATTGTAAAAAAAAACCCAAAAAAACAACATATTGTTAGGCCAATGCATTCTCTTATATATGCGAGGCGACCTATGGTCGACTCGCATATATAAGAGAATGCATTGCCACAGGGTATATGGGTTGATAGAAAAATCAACCTGGCACTCAAAGGGTTAACACACCTTACAAGCCACATTCTCTCTTTCGATCGTCACCAAAATTCAAATGATTTTTCGGGGTGACCTCTAAATGGGAGCCATCGACTGTTTCCAAAATACATTAAAAAACATGGCTGCCAGCAGCCATTTTGTATTTCAAATTTGAATTTATTGATACTAAACCTGTAGCCCGCATTTATTGGAGAAATGTTTTGAAAATTTACAGGCATATATCGGATCACCTCTAGATGGGAGCTATCAAATTTAAACACTGCCCACAGCCATCTTGGATTTTACTCTTTGCATGACTAAATCCTTAGGCTCACCATGCAGACCACATAGTTGAAGACACATTTCCCAGACTTCGAAAGCATGACCCAAACTGTTGAGCTTGTCAAAATCTTATTCAACCATATTTCAAATACATGCACTTCAATTTGTCATATGATCCGAAGATTATTCTGCGCACGTGATGAGCATCATGTAAATCAATGAATATATACACACGAGACAATCCTATGCACATAGAGCTTTTCTGAGGTTAAATACATTACCTTCTATTCATATAATTTATTATTATACTGTTCACTACAATGTATATTTATATGTTATTAGGTATGCATACTGTCCTTATAAGGATGTTTTGCCAATAAAACTTATCTTATGGGGAAAAACATGGCTTCCAGCAGCCATCTTAGATTTCAAATTTGAATCCATCGCTACTCCCTGCATCTCGCAGTTATTGGAGAAATGTTTTTAGAATTTACAAGCATGTTTAGGATCACCTCCAGATGGGAGCTATCATCAGATTCCAACTATAACAACATTTCTTGAAATGCTGCTTCAGTTACCGGTATCAGAATCGATAAATTGCCAAAAAATAATGCTAACCACTGTTAACTGTATTATAATATTCCCAAAAAAGTTTTATATATCAACATTTTGTTCAACACAATTTGGTATCGAAAGTATGTCGCTCGCCATTCATCAAAATATGCCTGGCGCCAAATATTCCAGATTTCAAGAATCGATATCTGATAACTCTGAGCTTTGATGGGTGGGTTCCTAGACTCGAATCAAATATTGTTTTATGCCCAAAGCCAAGTAAATGGTAATTTGGGAGCGTTAATTCGGATTATGCATCTTTAAACAAAGATTACAGTTTTGAAATCCATATCCACCCACTGAAATTGTGGACTATGAGCAGGATATCCGTCATCATATCAGAAAATTTAATCATAACTTTCCAAACTTGTCACACACCCACATGCTATGGTAGGTACCAACAAGTGAAAGCTCAACCGCCCACGTTGTTCTTTGATGTCAGCGCCAATGGGGAGATAAGCCAATTACTGTATGGAAATGGCCCATTATACAACAAGGAAGCATTTATAGTGAGTGTTATGTTAAGGTGATGTTGAAATTACACAAATGACATTAGCCATCAAAATACGGCATCTAAATTCATTGTCTTACCTTTAAACCTTTCAGTGCCAAGTCCGATTTTTGTATCAAGCCATATACTCTGTGCCAATGCATTCTCTTATATATGCGAGTCGACCATAGGTCGCCTCGCATATATAAGAGAATGCATTGGCCTAACAATTTTTCATCATTTGTTATTATTTTTTACAATTTTAATAATTTTTTCTTATATTCTTTAACAGACTTATTTTGTTGGTTTAATGCCAGGGAATCTTATGTTTTTCATGGGCATCAAAATTATTACTATGAATACTTGGTGATAGTTTTGAGTTATAACATGCCCCTAAGGTTTTATCCAGTTTGTTTTTAAATTCGCTATAGCATGCTTAAGCATACCCAAAAAGAATTCAACCCAAAAAAATCTAATAAAAAAAAAAAAAAAAAATATTTTTTTAGGGCCGATTTTACAGACCGTAAATTAGGGCTGATGAGATCGGCTCCTGGCACTGAAAGGGTTAATTACCTTTGCTGGCTGATTTTATTTATGTTTGCATTATCTAATTCCCACATCAAGCTCGTGTTATTTGGGTAGATTGTGCTTCTTTTCATTTGGATTTTAGTGCTGCACATGGATTAACTTTTTTCTGGAAATTAATTCTTCTTGGCATTAAACGGATATTGGTGAGAACAGTGGTGTGAATTTAAAGATACGGGCGGCGTTGGCGGTGGGTATGCTGTTAGAATATTCAGCTCCATCAAAAAACGCCATAAACAGAGAGAATAGTAAATTATAGACAGACTTTGTTCTTATACCAATCAGAAATATGGCATAAACAGTATGTTATTGTCAAATGTTTTTCATTTGTTATGTGAACAAAAGCAAAAAAACTTACAGAACCTGGCTTTTGTTTAGATCCGGATATGGTAAACATAAAGAGTGTTTTTTGTTACTTTTTTCCTCATATGGAAATAATAAAGAGAGTTTATATCATTTGTGTGTGATTAACCAATAGAATTGCGCTGTGTTATGTAAACAGAAGCAAAACTTTCTGTAACACGAGAAG
The DNA here is from genome assembly GCA_032622095.1 of Siphonodentalium dalli. Taxonomy (NCBI): domain Eukaryota; kingdom Metazoa; phylum Mollusca; class Scaphopoda; order Gadilida; family Siphonodentaliidae; genus Siphonodentalium; species Siphonodentalium dalli. The sequence continues at coordinate 239,832,030 of CP136065.1, read as the reverse complement.
GTTCTTGTTTACGTACACCATCGTACGTCTTGACGACAATATACTATTTACACGCTGATTATGTTTGGCATATGAACAAAACTATATATATTTTAATATTCCTTCTGTTGATGGCTATTTGAACAAATATGAATATTTCTGCAACGAACGCTGCCCGTGCCTTTAATAGTGGTTGGATTTTGCGATTTTGTTATACAAATGCCTAAAGAATGGACATCTTTACACTGCAATGTGTGACCACACATGCCACATTGAATATTGGTGCGATAGCTCATACCTCCTTTATCATCTAACGTACTGTATGCTTATCATCGTACGTCATGCCATAATTGAACCATTTGTGTTAGAAAAAACAGACTTCAGCATCGGCATAAGGTGACAAGGATTTTTTTTACGCCCATTTTGAAAAAAATTAGACGTATTATGTTATTGATCTGTCCATTCAATTTTTTTCTTTTCTGGAATGATTACTTTCGTAAATTTGAACTGAATAAAATGAAATTTGGTATGTAGGTTTACTAGCACAAAATACAGGCGAAGTTTAAATTTGGGTTCTGCCCGCCAATTTTCACCAGAGTTACGACCCTTTTTGTCGGAATATGCACTCAATTTTCGTTTCCGGATGATAAGTTTAGTAAGTCTGAACTAAATGGGATGAAATGGTTATGCCCGCGGCCAGCCAATTTTCACAAGAGTTGTCTCACAGCTGGATATTTAACATTTTATATCACAGATTTCTGTTTACGGTAAACTGGATGACAGTTGTGAAATATAAAAACTATTGGAATTCAAAGGGAGATAATTCTTAACTTTTAATAGAATTTTGTGCAGCTCCCGTCATGAAAGGCATGCACTGTCCCTTATCTGATCATAATCAATGGGTTAATTTATATAACACTCCCGTATGGAGCCTCACACGGACCCAAGCAAACAGCAGTCATCAGTGCATTTTTCACTCTATCTGTGGCTCCATAAGGTAACTATTCATCAGTGACTATTTAGTAACAAAAGGGTTATTTATATAACAATCCCATATGGAGCCTCACAAGGACCAAGCAGACAGTCTTCAGTGCATCGTTCTCTTTGTCTGGGGCACCATAATTTTAAGTTAACCCTTTACCCAACAAAACGGCCAAAACCGGCCAAATAAAGCTTCAACAGCCTAAAATATCTTCGGTCTGTCTCAATAGAACCATACAAATATGGATATCATTGGAACCGGCTCCTTGACCACATTGTGATAGTTACAGATATGCCCTGTGCCAATGCATTCTCTTATATATGCGAGTCGACCATAGGTCGCCTCGCATATATAAGAGAATGCATTGGCCTAAAAAAAATCTTTTTTTAACACTTTTTACCATTTTTTCTTACATTCTTTAACAATTTTATAATTTTTAATGTGTTAAGCCAATGCATTCTCTTATATATGCGAGGCGACCTATGGTCGACTCGCATATATAAGAGAATGCATTGGCACATGGCCCTTCTGTTGGGTAAAGGGTTAACTACTCTTAATTTAAAACAATCTCTTCTATTTTCAGTGGCTCAGTGATCAGGCGACCAATTAAAACTGCCCATTAAATCAGAGTGCACCCATCATGTGACGTGCCAGCGTCACCATTTATAACGATTTATGCTACTATGAGAGATCTGTGTCTCAGGATGTTTTGGGCATATAGAAGAAAAGCCTGACCGCACAATGGACAAAATTTTCAAAAGCTGGGTCAGCAAAAAGAAACGGAGGTATCAAGAAGGAGAATATGACTTGGACCTCACATGTATCCTTTTATATACAAACCTGTTCAAGGCACCCAGTTATTCTGTCAACACGGTCAGACATCAGTCCATGTTTTGGCATGTTTTATTGGGATATGAAACGCATTACCCAATTGGCAGTTGACCTATCGCTGAAGAGAATTTAGTGTAACACATACCGGTACGAGCTATGTAAATAATATGAATCAAGTCTGAGTTTAGTGTGCCTGTCATTTGCAGAATGAGGTCTCCAGAGGGTGAATTTAGTGATGCTCTCCTGCATAGCGGGCTAGCATCACCAAATTCACCCTCTGGGACCTCATTCTGCTTAGGCCTCATCTGCTATGGGGGACATAGACTCAGATTAAAGTTCCCAAATGGTGAATATTGTGATGTAAATGTACACCCATTTGTAACCTTGATTATGCAATGTGTCGTCTGCCAATTTGGGGATATAGAGAAACTAAACTAAAAAAGAAAAAGAATTTATGTGAAGATGTTTCTATAGAAATTTGATAATAAAGGCACTTTCCAGAGAAGATGAGGCTTGAGCAGAATGATGTCCCCAGAGGGTGAATTTAGTGATGCTAGCCTGCTAAATTCACCCTCTGGGGACCTCATTCTGTAAATGCCAGGCACATTAAGTTCAGACTTGGAACATACAGTAATGCTCTAAGTAATCGACTTCTTAACCACAGCAGAATTATGGGTAACTTTTCAGGATTTAGTCGGAAATATGGCTTGTTGCCATTCATCGGAAAGCTCTCAGGGAGAGCTTTCCGATGAATGGCAACAAGCCATATTTCCGAGGAGAGCTTTCCGATGAATGGCAACAAGCCATATTTCCGACTAAATCCTGAAAGTTACCCATAATTCTTCTGTGGTTAAGAAGTCGATTACTTAGAGCATTACTGTATATTAATGGTCCCCGCATCAGCTGCCCACATGCTTCATTGTTGAGCACCCTTCAAAGTGACAGTGACGCTTTAACAACGACACCTCAGAAATCGCACAAACAATTACACCTACTTGTGATAGTGATATAAGACATAATGAAATTCTTATTAAGATAACAGAAACATACATAACTATAATGAACTCAATATAAAGAGCGTCGGAACCCAATAGCTGTTAGTGCTTTATATATCATGCATCAGTGTATATATCTTATGTGCGCAAATATAACTACTTATTACTGTTATGGATTGAATAATACCAGTAAAATTTGGGAAATGTATAACTTATCTATAAATGCGTGTACCTTTAATTCAGGTACGATATATATGGTAAACTCGGTACCCAGTATATATACAGAAGGACATGGGGCTTTCTTGCTTATTTTATTTCAACTTTCTGACTGATTCTGAAACTGCCTATACAGCAGGTTGCTCTGCCTATCATTAGCTTATGTCAGCTGCCGGTGGGCAAGACATGATACCTCTTATCTGGACTCAAGTGGCATTGGGCATCCCCACTTTACTCCTATATGTGGGTCACACAAAGCTAGGAAATTTATCATCCAATGTTTCAACTTAACCCTTTCAATACTAAATGGATTCTCCCATTCAGTTATGAAAGTATGTGTTGGAATGGTCTATTGTTCATCTGGAGGGGTGTTCAGGAAATATAATAAGATGACAGACAGATGAACTGATAATACCATTGCAGAAAATTTCTTTTCATTAGAAGGAATCTGCAGATAATACGGTAAATTCAACAAACTTATTATCTGAACCTGTCCTATGGAACAAGTCTGAGTTTAGTGTGCCTGTCATTTGCAAATTTCAGACACACCATATCCATAGGGAGACTCCCATATGTAAGAGAATTCACTGCCACAGGATTTTTAATGCTGCACCAGCTCAGCTCCCATCATGAAAGGGTTAAACACTATATTTCTTATTTTGATATCAAATTTTGACAATGAATCCATATTACAAATTTGTTACCTTGACATTTCTTAGACATCTGCCCAAACATCATTGCGATGGGATTTCCGGCAGCCAAGCTGGAAGGCGTTTACAGGAACAATGTGGATGATGTATTAAGGTGAGCTTAATTAAGGTTTTTAAAGTGTATCTCTTCAAAGCAAATTATATTTAGATTCCGGGGTATAAAATAATAAATATAAATCGAAGACACTTGTCTGGAAACACTTCTATTGATTAATTGGTTTATTGTATGTGACCCGCCATATCAAATTCAGTCGTAAGTCGGGATTTTTTTTACCCTGTGCCAATGCATTCTCTTATATATGCGAGTCGACCATAGGTCGCCTCGCATATATAAGAGAATGCATTGGCCTAACAATTTTTTATCATTTTTTTTAAATAAATGTTTCTTACAATTTTTAGGACATAAAATAAAAAACATACATTACCCTGCAGGGAGCCCCACACTTATATAGAAGCATATCGAAGAGTGTTGTCTGCTCATGTTTGTCTGGGGCTCTGTATGGGTGAAATTATAAAATTGTTAAAGAATACAAGAAAAAATTATTAAAATTGTAAAAAATTGTTAGGCCAATGCATTCTCTTATATATGCGAGGCGACCTATAAGAGAATGCATTGCCACAGGGTAAAAAAAATCCTGACTTACAACTGGATTTGATATGGCGGGTCACATATAATAAACCAAAATAGAGAGGTGAGAATAATTAATAACTCACTACTTTCCTATTGATATCGACAGTCGTTCAAACAGCGATTATCGAAATATAAGATTCAACGTTGCAGAAACTGATACTATCAGTGAGAGAATTTTATTTATTATTTTATACCCCAGAATCTTTATATAATTTGCTTTGAAGAGATACAATTTCTAAAAGAATTTGACTAGAAATATTTTCATTTTTATACAAAAGTAAATTTTGATCCAGCACGGACCATGCTTTGCCCAATGAAAGAATGTAGCATTCAACTAATATGGGCAACGCCGATCATACCATATCAGGAAACAGCATCTGAATTATGCACAAATGTAAACATTTACTTCTTTGTTCAGGATGAATTTATTTTCGGTGATAAACAAAGGAAATTATTCCTCCAATGAGAGTTGCTGTATATAATTTATACATAACAAAAAAAGTTGTGTGTTGCAAATTTGGATATAAAGTTTATGAAAAGAACTCTATTTTCTGTATTTCTGTTCGATAAACCCAGCAGTGTGATCGACGTCACCTAAATGATTTATTTCTGTTTTAGATTCCTTGAAGAAAAACACCCAGATCACTACAAGATATATAACCTGTAAGTACACCAGGCAAGCCTGCAAATAGTGTATCTGTCATTTGCAGAATGAGGTCCTCAGAGGGTGAGTTTGGTGATGCTAACCCGCTGTGTGGGCTAGCATTACCAAATTCACCCTCTGGGGACCTCATTTGGCTTAGGCCTCATCTTCTGGGAAGTATCTATAGTTTAAAATTATTATTTTTAGTTACTTTTCCCTTCTGGGAAGTTTCTATATCCCCTAATTTTCAGAAGATAAAATGCATTATCGAGGTGACTAATGTGTGAACATCGCCAACTTCAACTGGGGAAATTAAATTTGATTCCAGGACTCCCATAGCAGTTGAGACCTATGCAGAATGAAATTCCCAGGGGGGATATTTGGTGATGCTAGCACCCTGTGCGGGATAGCATCACTAAATTTACCCTCTGACCTCATTCTGCAAATGAGAGACACACTATTTACAGGCGCCGATGTTAATTTTCAGGCCGAATCCGACCAGGTCTGAGAATAAGGTGCCTGTCATTTGCAGAATGAGGTCCCCAGAGGGTGAATTTAGTTCTGCTTAGGCCTCATCATCTCTGAAAAGTTTCTTTATTATCAAATTTCTATCGAAACTTTGTGTCGTCCGGATTGACCACTCGTCGTTCGTCCGTCCGTCTGTCTGTCCGTAGACACTTTACGCATGGTGCGATAACTCAAATATTTTCTATCTGATCGGAACCAAATTTTGTATATGAATTGCTCAGCACAAAAGACAGACCGAGTTCGAATATGGGTTTGATCAGACTATTTTTAACAGAGTTATGGCCTTTTTCTAAAATATATTCACTCTTTTAAAAAAAAAAAAAATTTAGATTGAATTCCTTTGCTCAATTAACAAAATAAATAAATAAATAAATAAATATATAAAAAAAATATATAATAAATTTTTTTTTTTTAAATAATTGAAAACAATTTTTTTTTTTTAAGTTAGTAAAATTTGAAAAACTAACACCATTAGAACTTTGCCAAGGGTACCCCAAGTTACCACACCAAATTTGGTTTAAATCGGTCCAAAATCTTGTGTTATGTACTGGTAAATTTGTTTGGAGCGACATTAAATCCAATTCACCAATTCCATCCCATGCCTTTGGACTGCTTAGCTATTGATAAGGCTATATTATTTTCTGATGTCTCTTATGCCAATGTGCAGATAATCTGATAAAGAAAGCTATGGTATCTAATTTAAAATAAAAATTCAACAATACACATCACATGATATTAACAGTAGACTTGGACATCTGTGCTGCCTTGCACAGCTGAAGATATCACTCTACAGATTGTCTGAGGTCATTATAAATGTTATTGGTTTAATAGAGATGTCAGCTTTCAACATAAACAATTCCTGTGATTTGTTGACAGCTCTGCTATATAATTGATATTAATGTGTCAGCAGTGAGGTGGCTTATCTTGATCTATATTGTTGGTAGAAGTTGATACATTATCATTGTAAACTTAAATTGGACTCTCTTATCCCAAGTATTCCATGACCAGGTCACCTTTCACATTTAACCCAAGGTTGTTGTGGTGCAGCATTACAGATCCTGTACCAGTGCATTCTCTTATATAAATGCAAGTGACCCATAAATTCCAATAATTTGTGTTATGTACATTTGTCTATAATAGTACATAACAGTATACTCTATAATTCAACACCAAAACTCTCATTTATGATTCCGATCACAGTAATTTACTATCGCCAAGGGATGGGTTAACATCTGCCGATTGTGATCGGCCTCTCGTTTAGTTTAGTTTTTCTATATCCCCAAATTGGCAGACAACACATTGCATACTCGAGGTTCCCAATGGGTGTACATCACAATATTGTATTTGACAGAAAACACAGCATCAAATTAAATGACGATCCACTGGTTCATCTAAATATCAAATGTGATCTAACAACATGTTAGTTGAACCATCAATCAAAGCGCTCAGTGCACGCTATACTGTGTCTGAGACGAATCATTGATAAAAAAAACAATCAAAGGGAAAGAGAGTGTCATCAAAAGAAGTTTTGAAATTGCGATGTCAGCACTCACTACATGCATGTACATGATGCGAAATTGCGGCATCATTTGATCGGTAAAAACTACAAACTCAACTTGAAAAAGAAGTTTGAGCTATTGCCGTGGGTTGTCGTCCGTCGTTTTTTTATTAATAGTTACATGTACATCCTCGCATGGATGAAATTAGATAGAAGAAAATAATTTATTGTGATGTCAGACATTGTGATACAGAAGACATCAGTGATGCCAATCGATGTATATAGCTCACGAATCACGTGTATACTTAACCCTTTGAGTGCCAGGTCCGATTTTTGAATCAACCCATATACCCTGTGCCAATGCATTCTCTTATAAATGCGAGTCGACCATAGGTCGCCTCGCATATATAAGAGAATGCATTGGCCTAACAATTTATCATCTTTTGTTATTATTTTTTACAATTTTTTACAATTTTACTAATTTTTTCTTATATTCTTTAACAGGTATATTTAGTAGGTTTAGTGCCAGGGAATCTTATGTTTTTTATAGGCATCAAAATTATTACTATGAATACTTGGTGATAGTTTTGAGTTATAACATGCCCCTAAGGTGTTATCCAGTTTGTTTTTAAATTCGCTATAGCATGCTTAAGCATACCCGAAAAAAATTCAACCCAAAAAAAATAAATAAATAAAATAAAAAATAAAAAAATTTATAATTTTTTAGGGCCGATTTTACACACCGTAAATTAGGGCCGATGAGATCGGCCCATGGCACTTAATGAGTCTGACCCGATGCATGTACGAGTGCTAACTGTTCTGAGATCATTAATGACAGCAGTTATACAACGATTCAACCACAGTCAAGTGATTGCCATGCATCATCCGTGGGTCATTTATTGTGGTAATAGTAATAATTTTTTGCGACCGCTGTACTCCGCATTAATATTTCACATGGCCGTCTTACACCAGTCCTGTTTTTCATGAGCACCATGCACTGATTTTAACTAGTATACACAAAACAATATTTCAATTAATACATTTTTTACATACTGTTTAATCAACATTCAAAGTTGGTCACTGACCAACATTCACAATTGCATCATCAATGCTGCATCACGCCATGCCAGAAATATACACTCTCTGTGGTGGTGATAATGCTGATCGCATCAACATGATCGAGAAACGCAGTAATATCGGTGGTCAACGTCAATAAGGAGGGTCGATTAATTAAAGCAGCTGTATTTTGTTTTTATTAAGTTATTAGAATAACTTCAGAACATTGTTATTTTTGTTCATTTATAAACCTGTACATGGGGTTCTATCGATATCAGATATATGGAGGCACAGACTCAGTATGAGTGTTCATTCATTCCAATGTGCTTTCTTCAGTGAGCATGAACAAATTATCATTTCTATGGGGTTCTTTCCTTTGCATATAGTTTCACCAAAGGAAATACTTCACCTGTGCCAAAAATCAGATGAATGGCAGCAAGCCATATTTCGGACTAAATCCTGAAAAATTTCTCATAATTCTGCTGTGTTTAGGGGTCGACTATTTTGGACATTACTGTAAATCGACATGCAACAGGTATTGTCAAGTCATCCCAGGCTATACTAAGACATCAACCAGCTAAAAGACGGGGGGAGGGGGGGATACACTGTTTGGTGCACTTGTTTCGTTACTTGTGAGGAATGAGATTTGTCTAATAACACGGGGGAGAACTGCGACGTGAGGATCGGTGGCATTCCGATAAAGAGACGGTGGAATTCCGATAAAGAGACGGTGGAAATCCGATAAACGAGACGGTTCGCTTTCGCTTTCAAAATCTAGACGCTACAGTGACTAAAACCAAGAGAATAGCCATTTAAAAGTCACACGACGGTTCGTTTTCCGATAAAAGACCCGCGACAGTTCGTTTTTATTGGAAAACGAACCGTCACGTGACTTTTAAATGGCGATTCTATTGGTTTTACTCAGTGTAGCGTCTAGATTTTGATGGATATTAGTAACTAAAATAACTATATGATGATATGAAACCTGATTTATCACGGCAATTCCGTTTGAATGCCCAAACACGAAGAAAATCTCGTTTGTCGCCGAAAGCGAACCGTCTCGTTTATCGGATTTCCACCGTCTCTTTATCGGAATGCCACCGATCCTCACGTCGCAGTTCTCCCCCCGTGAATAACGAAAAGAATTTCCACTTGTTGTTTCAGCTCTCAATTCGAGTTTCCAATTTACCACAGAATTGATAGCATAGAGACCGTTTCTTGACAGAAATCAAGGGTTTCTTTGAGGTAGTGCTACTCTCTTCAATATGCTCTCTCATATTGATTTTGCGGCATTTCTAAAGCACTCCAAAAACTATTTTTATCGGGATGACCCAACAATTAACCTACTGTGGTAAATAAATACAATTTACTGTGCACATACATTTTTTTCACAATCAAAGAACTGCATTGGGCTATACCAATTTAATCCTTTGTATACTAAATGGTTTCTCCCACCAAGTTAAAAAAGAGTATATTGGAATGATCTATTATTCATTTGGATGGATGTCTAAGAACTTTGCAGACATGTATCCTCATTCATAGAAATCTGCATACCTGTACCTTCATTCTTTCAGGTGTTCAGAGCGGAAGTACGATGCAAAAAAGTTTCAGAAGAGGGTTGTCGAGTTTCCATTTGATGACCACAATCCTCCGAAGCTCGCTCTGATTTCCCCGTTTTGTGAGGATGTGGACACATGGTTGTTAGACCATGACGACAATGTGGCTGTTATCCATTGTAAGGCAGGCAAGGTGAGTTAGATTACTTCATGCAGTGTTTACCTCCCTTGATGACTCGATAAGACCGCTGACATTTTACCCACATTTTGTGGACTTCCATAATATTAATACAGTAATGCCCTAATTAATCAACCTGCTTAACCACAGCAGAATTATGGGTAACTTTTCAGGATTTAGTCGGAAATATGGCTTGTTTCCATTCATCGGAAAACTCTCGCCGAGAACTTTCCGATGAATGGCAACAAGCCATATTTCCTACTAAATCCTGAAATATTACCCATAATTGTGCTGTGGTTAACCCTTTACCCAACAGAACGTCCCTGTGCCAATGCATTCTCTTATATATGCGAGTCGACCATAGGTCGCCTCGCATATATAAGAGAATGCATTGGCTTAACACATTAAAAATTATAAAATTGTTAAAGAATGTAAGAAAAAATGGTAAAAAAAGATTTTTTTTAGGCCAATGCATTCTCTTATATATGCGAGGCGACCTATGGTCGACTCGCATATATAAGAGAATGCATTGGCACAGGGCATAACCGTAACTATCACAATGTGGTCAAGGAGCCGGTTCCAATGATATCCATATTTGTATGGTTCTATTGAGACAGACCGAAGATATTTTAGGCTGTTGAAGCTTTATTTGGCCGGTTTTGGCCGGTTTGTTGGGTAAAGGGTTAAGGAGTGGATTGTTTAGGGCATTACTTGTATAATTAATTTCCCTTGTACTAAGGAACCAGTTGGGTGGCTGAGTATGCTTGGCATGTAGCAGATAACTATCAGGTGAGAGTGGGTCACGTTGGAGTAAGTCATTCAGCAATTGTGACGGCTGACATACAACACACATAATTATTTTATAATTTTCATTCTATGAGAAGGGTGCATATACAGGGTCCGCGTTGGACCAAAATTTACTTTTGCCAAATAATTTGCCAAATGAAATTTTTTTTTGCCAAATTCTTTTAGAATTTGCCAAATGCTATATCCCTGATAGTATCATTTTCTGCAACATTGAGTCTTATTTTGTGGTTTACCATACAACAATAACCCAATCGCCGAACAATACAATTGTACAAGGGTTGCTTCATCAGAAGGGCACATTACAAGAGGATTAGCTATGTAAACACCACCACCACACTAAATACAGGTAATCCCTCACCCAGCAATGCTAATGCTATCAGATTAACTGCATTTTAATAAAGGTGTTAACTTTTCCTAGACCTTATAAAACACCACTAATATAATTATATTGTGATAGTTTCCTGAAATGAATGGTATTGATCGGCCAATATTTTTCAAATTTCTTGAGGAATTAAAAAGTGACTTGCCAAAACTTTTGCCAAATGGAAATATTTTTTGCCAAATGTTAATTATTTTTGCCATTGGCAAATTTGGCAAGTGGCAGCATGAACCCTGTGCATATATAAACATTGCTATAGGTGTATTTGGGGTTTTGTTTGTTAATTTTGGGACATTTGGGTGCTGGCAAACTGCGATGAATATCAATATAGTTATGTCTATATACCGAGGATATTATATAAGATGTGTATATGAATATTTATATGCTATCACATATTGATCAATGTCGATTTCATGTATACCATCACGGATAATATTTATGTGCATATAATGTATTTACACAAAATTATTAATGTCGGGCGTCCATCCGCTTTTCATCCGGCCATCAACATTTCAACATCAAATTAAATATCACACAGTATTTTTATGGTATAGTGTTTGCTGGTGCGTGGTATACTCATGGGATGGGTAATTAAGGGAAATCAATTTTTATCCATTGGCCCCATTCAAATATATACTGTAGTAAGAAATGATTAGTCGTTTGCAGAATGAGGTCCCCAGAGGGTAAATTTAATGACGCTATCCCGCTTAAAACAGTTATATTCATAATCTGGGAGGAGCCAAATCATGTATTCATCAACAAATTCACCTTCTGGGGACCTCATTCTGCATGGCCTCATCTGCTATGGGCGACATACATGTAGACTCAGATTGAAGTTCCCAAATGGTGAACATTGTGATGTACACCCATTGGGAACATCGGTTATGCAATGTGTCGTCTGCCAATATAGAGAAACTAAACTAAAAAGGAAATAGAATCTATGTGAAGAAGTAGAAATTTAATAATAAAGCTACTTTCTGAGAAGAAATAGGGCGTTAGCAGAATGAGGTCCCCAGAGGGGGAATAAGTGATGCTAGGCTAGCCCGCTATGTGGGATAGCATCACTAAATTCACCCTCTGGGGATCTCATTCTGCAAAATGACAGGCACACTAAACTCAGGACTGTTTGGCTCCTAGAATCTTGATTACAAATACGATACAAATACAATACAAATACAATACAAATACTTCAATATTTGTAATCATTAGAAATTCAATACAGATACATAATAGGTTTAGCCCATCCCTGGACTCCTGTAATGCTATGATGTCATCCAACATGCTACCCGACCAGACCATTGCTCAAATTCGAGCAAATCTTGAATCTTTGCAGGACGTTAATTATTTATTTGTTTGTTTTCTTCTCCAGGGAAGGACAGGTGTCATGATCTGCTGCTATCTATTGCACAGAAGGCGGTTCACAGATGCAAGGGAAGCACTGAATTTTTATGACAAAACGAGAACCTCAGATGGAAAGGTTTGTTTCGAAGGCCTGATGCAGTTTTAGACCCAAATTATACCCAGTATCGTAATAAAGCCCTTGTAATTATACCCAGTATATTAATAATGCCCTTGTAATAATACCCAGTATATGAACAATACCCTTGTCATAATACCCAGTATAGTAATACTGCCCTTGTAATTATACCCAGTATATTAATAATGCCCTTGTAATAATACCCAGTATAGTAATAATGCCCTTGTAATAAATATTATTACTAGAGTGAATTAATCGGGCCATAGTATGACGTCTCTTTGAAGAGGTTAGATCACTGGGTCAAACGAGCCCCTGCATGTGCATGGTTCGATCCATCAATCTGACCTCTTCAATGAGACATGATGCGATGACGAGATAAATTCACTGTGTGATATAGTGGTGTCTGCTACTATTCAATAAACATTTTACTAGGGGTGGAAGTGAAGGTTGAGTATAGAAATTTCCCAATATTTTCCACTCAAATTGCACTTTCAGGTTGATATTATTCGATAATATGTAATTATGAATTATAATCCCCGTTTCCTCATATAATTACCCAGTGTATAGGTATCATACCATATCACGAACTGTTCATGTTCATAAATCATGAATTTTTCCTTAAACTATTATTAACAGTTATAAATGTATACATTGGAATGGTCAATTATTCATCACGAGGGGTTTAATTGAAAAATAAATAGATGGCATATTAAAAGAATAGCAGGAGTGATATTTATTGTCGGCAAATGTTCAGATAATAAGTTAAAAAAATGACCTGTGGTTGTTTGTTGAACTTTTAATATCTGAACATTTCCAGAACTACATGTCAATGAGTATGTAGTTAAGAAAGGGTTTAAACATCGTATGAAAAGAGAGAAGGTTTATTATTAATTTGTGGGAATGTCATTTGTTGAACTTATTATCTGAACATTTCCTAAGGGAACTACTCGTCAATGAGTATTTAGTATTTATTAGCTCACCTGAGACGAAGTCTCCGGTGGAGCTATAGTCATCACTCCTCGTCCGCCGTCCGTCCGTCCGTCTAGCCGTACGTCCGTCTGGCTGTCGCTCCGTCTGTCCGTCCGTCAATTTTTTTTAAAAACATCTTCTCCTCTGAAACCATCATACCAAATTGGTTCATATTTGGTGTGGATGTTCCCTAGGTGACTCTCATTCAGATTTGTTCAAATGAGGTCACTGGGTCAAATGGTTGCGAAACCAGGGCCATAATTCTATTCCTCCACAGTAATTCTTACAACAACTTCTTGTCCATAACCATTGTGCCGATTTAGCTAATATTTGGTATGGAGGGTCCTTGGGTGACTGGTGTTCAGATTTGTTCAATTGAGGTCACCCGGTCAATTAGTTGAGAAACCAGGGCCATAACTCATAGTAATTCTTACAATGACTTCTTCTACAAAAATATTGGGCCGAATTAGCTTATATTTGGTACTGAGGGACCTTGGGTGTCTGGGAATCAGATTTGTTCAAATTGGGTCACTGGGTCAATTAGGGGCAGAGCCAGGGACATAACTCTAAAAACCAAAAAATTACATTTTTGCATTTTGATCATATTTGGGGTGGATGTTCCCTAGGTGACTGTCATTAATATTTGTTCAAATGAGGTCACTGTGTCAAACAGTTGCGAAACCAGGGCCATAACTATATTCCTCCTTGGTAATTCTTATAACGACTTCTTGTCAATAACCATTAAGCCGATTTAGTTTATATTTGGTATGTGGGGTCATTGAATGACTGGGGTTCAGATTTGTTCAAATGGGGTCACTGGGTCAAATAGTGGTGGAGCCAGGGCCATAATTCCCCAAAAAATAATAAAAATTCAGGAACTCCTTGATCAATTTAACATACAAACAAAAAATATCACCCCCCCCCCACATGACCCAGAACCCCACCCCCAACCAACAGCATTCCACCCTATCTCATATCCTAACTCACAGGTAAATAAAGTATATTTATTTAAATTCCCATTACAAGGCAACTCTCCTATGAACTGATAGACATTACACATAGCAAGGCAGATAGAGAGATAAAGAGAGCTTCTGCAGCCTTAGACAGAGTCCCCAGGGAGTGTATTCATGTCATCCATAATTTAAATGAGATTAATGGTGTTATCAATGAAGCACCCTTGTTGTTTATATTATCACTCAGTGGTCATTAAAATCAGATTAATTTCATTTTCTCAAAGAGTGCCTGGCATTTGTAGAATGAGGTTCCCAGAGGGTGAATTTAGTGACGCTATCCTACACAGCAGGCTAGCATAACCAAATACACCCTCTGAGAACCTTATTCCGCTTAGGCCTCATCTTCTGGGAAGTATCTAGAGTCTCAAGATCTCATTCTGCTTAGGCCTCATCTTCTGGGAAGTATCTATAGTATCAAATTTACATTGTTGTTAGTTAAATTTCCCTTCTAGGAAGTTTCTGTATCCCTTAATTTGCAGAAGATAAAATTCATGATTGAGGTGCCCAATGGGTGAACATCACCAATTTCAACTGGGGAACTTCAATCTTATTCTAGGTCTTCCATAGCAGTTGAGGGCCTTATCAGAATGAGGTCCCCAGAGGGTGAATTTAGTGATACTAGCCCGCTGTGCAGGATAGCCTCACTAAATTCACCCTCTGGGTACCTCATTCTGCAAATAACAGACAGACTATTTCAAAGCTTGATTCAAGGCTAGCATCACCAAATTCACCATTTGGGGACCTCATTCTGCTTAGGCCTCATCTTCTGGGAAGTATCTATAGTATCAAATTTACATTGTTGTTTGTTAAATTTCCCTTCTAGGAAGTTTCTATATCCCCTAATTTGCAGAAGATAAAATTCACAATTGAGGGGCCCAATGGGTGAACATCACCAACTTCAACTGGGGAAATTCAATTTTATTCTAGGTCTTCCATAGCAGTTGAGGACTTTTATCAGAATGAGGTCCCCAGAGGGTGAATTTAGTGTCACTAAATTCACCCTCTGGGGACCTCACTCTGCAAATGACAGACACACTATCACACTATTTCAAGGCTTGTTGTATAATACATTGTGTTGCTTGAGGCCAGGCATACACAATGTAGGAACAGACACGCTTTTTGTGATGCTATCCGGCACAGCAGGCTAGCATCACCAAATTCACCCTCTGATGACCTCTTTCTGCTTAGGCCTCATCTTCTGGGAAGTATCTATAGTATCAAATTTACATTGTTGTTAGTTAAATTTCCCTTCTAGGAAGTTTCTATATCCCCTAATTTGCAGAAGATAAAATTCATAAATGAGGTGCCCAATGGGTGAATATCACCAACTTCAACTGGGGAACTTAATTTTTATCCTTATCAGATTTGTGAAAATGGGATCACAAAGTCAAATAAGGGCAGAGCAAGAGACTTAACTATTTCACTACATAGTAATTCTTAAAATATGTTTGCAAGAACTAGTTGGCTTATATAGAATGGAATGTTCTTCCTTGACTGCAATTCAGATTTTTTTAATGGGGTCACCTGGTCAAATAGGGGCCAAGCGAAGGACAGTTTCCCTCTTAATATGCTTCCTTCACAAGGACCATCAGGTCTATTTGACTGATATTTATGATATGTATGAAGGGTTCTTTGGTGTCTGGGATTCAAATTTATTCAGATGGGGTCACCAGGTTAAAAGGGTGGGACCAGGGACATAACTATATGTCTCTATAGTAATTCTTAAAATGTCTTCTCAAGGGATTTTGGACTATTTAGCTTACATATAGTATGGAGGAATCAGGAAGATCCTTTAGTGACTGAGATACAGATTTGTTAAAATGAGGTCAACCTGTCAAGAAATGGCAGTCTATGGGGAGTTAACACTTTTGTGTCCAATAAAATCATAGAAATACCAAATTCATTAAAACATCTACCTTGGAACCACCTGACTGATTGGTCTGACATACATGTATTGTGTTTTGGGTCCATGGATAATTGGGCTTCAAACATGTTTAAATGGTTTTAGAAAAAGGCACTTGTGAGATTGGAAATTTCCAACAATTGAGAAAGTTTGAGGTGTCGGTTGTGAAATTCCAACCTAAGACTTGGGAGTCTGGATCCCGGTCGGGAGGGGACTTGTTGAGCTGGAGGAGGGGGGTGATCAGTAGTGTACAGTTGGCAATTTCAAGGTGGTTTTTTACCAAGCTACATACTTGAAGTCTCTCTAGCCACATATCCTGTTTAAATCTACTTCTTTTAAAGTGATTATGAAAAGTGCTCACTGTTTTGGTCTCCAGAGTCCCAGTCTTATCAGTCTTTGCAGTCTGGTGAGCTACCCCACAGTCATTGACTGTCTTGTAATAATACAAGTGCAGAAGGTTTACTATTAATTGGTGGGAAATGTTAAGATATTAAGTTCAACAAATGACCTTCTGTTATTTGTTGAACTTATTTCCCGAACATGTTCTATGGGAACTACTCGTCAATGAGTAGTTAGTAAATAAAGGGTTTAAACATCATATTGAAAAGATAATACAAGTGCAGAATGTTTACTATTAATTGATGTGAAATGTTCAGAGAATCTCTTGTCATTTGTTGTACTTATTATCTGAACATTTCCTAAGGGAACTACTCATCAATCAGGTGCATCAATGAGTATTTAGTATAGAAAGGGTTAAACTTATTATCTTAACATTTCCTAAGGGAACTACTCATCAATGATGCTTTAGTATAGAAAGGGTTAAACTTATTATCTGAACATTTCCTAAGGGAACTGCTCATCAATGATGCTTTAGTGTAGAAAGGGTAAAACTTATTATCTGAACATTTCCTAAGGGAACTACTCATCAATGATGCTTTAGTTTAGAAAGGGTTAAACTTATTATCTGAACATTTCCTAAGGGAACTACTCATCAATGATGCTTTAGTATAGAAAGGGTTAAACTTATTATCTGAACATTTCCTAAGGGAACTGCTCATCAATGATGCTTTAGTGTAGAAAGGGTAAAACTTATTATCTGAACATTTCCTAAGGGAACTACTCATCAATGATGCTTTAGTTTAGAAAGGGTTAAACTTATTATCTGAACATTTCCTAAGGGAAAATGTTTTAATAAAACAAAGTTAAAATTCCTGTATGTGACACATGTGACCTCTTGTAACAAATGACACTTCTACATGCATTTGACCTACATTGATTCTACAGTTAGGCCATTAAAAATAAATACCTGTGTTCTCAGGAAATTTCATAAGGAATGAGGGAGGGTTTCTATTTTTATTTTTCCAAGAATTCTCAAAATTATTGGATGTATGGATAATTTTTTGGAATAAAAGTGAACAATCTTCCAAGCAATCTATACAATCTATTCTCGAATGCTTCTCGGCCATTACATATTTGTCAGAAACATATTTAAATTTCTAATTGTGCATAAATTACAGACTTTAGTTTTGAACTCTCATAAAATTAGGAATAAATTTTCAAATAAAATGTTTTTTTGTCGATTAGCTGATGAGGGAGGTGCCTGAGAACACAGTATTTTTATATTTATTTGACGAGGCCCTCTTTTGGGTGATGAGAGAGGTGCCTGAGAACACAGTATATTTATTTATTTATGAGGCCCTCTTTTGGGTGATGAGGGAGATGCCTGAGAACACAGTATATTTATTTATTTGATGAGATCCTCTTTTGAGTGATGAGGGAGGTGCCTGAGAACACATTATTTGTATTTATTTTGCCTTATATATATTGAGTTATACATAGTGCATTGAGTTATACACCCACTCATTTGTCCTAAGCTAACCTACTGAATGAGGATATTAGTAAGATGACATCATACCGGTATACCCATATCCTAAATGCTGTATTATTCCATCCACTTAATTTACTTTAAGTGGATATCGACAACTCATCTAACCCCACATAAATTGTCTCACATCCCATTTGTTGGCAATTCTATGTTAAGAGAGTGTGAAATTGTTGCAGTTGCAGAGCTATCAAATTTAACCCTATCATTACTACAGTAATGCTCTAATTAACCGACCTCTTAACCACAGCAGAATTATGGGTAACTTTTCAGGATTTAGTCGGAAATATGGCTTGTTGCCATTCATCGGAAAGCTCTCGGCGAGAGCTTTCCAATGAATGGCAACAAGCCGGCTATTAAAATAGCCGGTGTCCATCCGTCCATGTGTCCGTGCGTCCGGGAAATGGTTTCCGGATGATAACTTTAGTTTCGGTTATTAGATCAAAAGCAAATTTCATAGGTGAGTTTATCAGACCAAAATAAAGGTCAAGTTCGAATATGGGTTTGCTCTGCCCATTTTTGCGAGAGTTATGGCCCTTTTTTGACTTAGAAAACCCCTGAAAGTTGTTTTCCGGATGATAACTTTAGTAGAGTTAATCGGATTCAAACCAAATTTGGTATTACTTTCTCCCAGCAAAACACAGGTCAAGTTCGAACTTGGGTTCTGCCCGACCGTTTTTGGCAGAGTTATGCCCCTTTTTCGACATAGAAAATTCAGTTTTTCTTCTGTTTTTTGGTTTCCGGATGATAACTTGATTTTGGATTGTTTATATGCAAAACCCGTTTTTTTGTGGATTACTTATATCAAATACAGCTCAAGTTCGAATTTCAGATTAATCCGATAATTTTTGCGAGAGTTATGGCCCTTTTTTGTCCGCCGACCCAACATATAAAACCCCAAAAGTTGGTGTCAGGATGATAACTTTAGTAGAGTTAATCAGATTTAAACCAAATTTGGTATGTGTCTTTCTCCCAGCAAAACACAGGTCAAGTTCGAATTCGGGTTCCGCCCGCCAATTTTCACCAGAGTTATGTCCCTTTTTTACTTAGAATTTTTGCCAATTTGAGGATTCCGGATGATAACTTTAGTAAATGTGTACTGAATGAAATTAAATTTGGTATATGTAGGTTTACTAGCACAAAAGACAGATCAAATTCGATTTCGTGTTCCGCCTTGCCAATTTTTATACGCAAACAACGGTCGTATCAAGCCGACGCTTAGAGGCGGACATGAGGTCTACCGACCTTTTATTCGACTTGTTTTACTTAGAAAAATTCTCACTTTTTCGGTTTCTCAAGTTATGGGCTTTTCGACTTAAAAAATTCAATTTTTCTTGTAATTTTCTTCATTTTGTGCCAATTTGAGGTTATATTTTGACTTTAAGAGTTTTTTTAAGATTTTGTTATTTGTATGCATGTCAGTAAGGAGACAATGCACAAGTGTCTTATCCATATAGTATACTTCTACAAAGCCTCCGCTCCAAATGAAGCCACCGGTTCGGGGGACACTGTGGCCGAGCGGCCTTTTATTCTGACTAAATCCTGAAAAGTTATCCATAATTCTGCTGTGGTTAAGAGGTCGATTAATTAGAGCATTACTGTAAATATCATGCATTGATGAGTAATTCTCACATATTTTCACATAATATAAAATTATTATCTGGACATTTCCCCACCAAAGAATATGAATCATTCTGCACTTGTAGTACCTTTTCGTCAATCTATTAATTTACCCTTAACACCCCTCAAAATGAAAAATAGACCATTCCTATGAATATATTTATAACTGATGGGAGAATCCATTTAGTATAGAAAGCGTTAAAAGATGCACTCTCTCTTCCTGATAGTTAAAGATGCACTCTCTCTTCCTAATAGTTAAAGATGCACTCTCTCTTCCTGACAGGATTAAAGATGCACTCTCTTCCTAAAAGTTAAAGCTGCACTCTCTCTTCCTGACAGTTAAAGATGCACTCTCTCTTCCTGACAGTTAAAGATGCACTCTCTCTTCCTGACAGGATTAAAGATGCACTCTCTCTTCCTGACAGTTAAAGATGCACTCTCTCTTCCTGACTCTACTTTCACCAACAACAACCTTTCTATGAAACTCTGTTTCAATTATTATCACCGAACATTAATAAGAGAAATACATTTACATTGTTTTAAAGGGGTACTGTAAACTAAATCCGACCATTTATGGGGCCATCTCCTTTTATACTCAACAGAATATATGCAACAAATAAATGAATTGAGCCATGGATTAGTGCAAAATACACTTGTGTGCTCTATGAACGATACAAACAACATGGTAATTATAATGAAAATGAATTTAGGACTCCAGTCCTAAATTCATTATAAATACCATGTTGTTTGCATCGTTCTTAGAGCACACCAGTGTATTTTGCATTAATCCGTGGCTTGAATTCATTCATTTGTTGCATTTATTATGTTGAGTATAAAAGGAGATGGTCTCATAAATGGCTGGTTTTAATGTACAATACCCCTTTAACCCTTTGAGTGCCAGGTCCGATTTTTGTATCGACCCATATACCCTGTGCCAATGCATTCTCTTATATATGCGAGTCGACCATAGTTCGCCTCGCATATATAAGAGAATGCATTGGCCTAATCCAAAAAAAAAACAATTAAAAAAAAAAAATAATAATTCATTTTTTTATTTTTTTTAGGGCACTCTACAGACCATAAATTAGGGCCGATCAGATCGGCCCCTGGCACTAAAAGGGTTAAAAGTAGATTTCCAATAAAAAAATATGTAATGTTCTAAAAATACCCCCATTTTCGATTCCATAAACAGATGCTATCCTTTATAATATCTCAAATTTGACCACCTTCATTATTTCATAATTACCCCCCCCCCCCCCAAACCAAAGTCGTCAGTCTGATTTTAACTGATCTATGGTATGTTGATGAACAAACATGAGGGAAAGATTATTTGCAAACAGCTGGTTTTCTCAATTGATTTCTTCCAGAGTTATGGCCCTTATGGGACTTCTGCTCACCCTGCAGGCCACGTCCCTCATCCTATCACCACCAAAGTTATATGGATCTTCAGGTTGGCCTCTAGATGGGAGCCTTCAAATTGTTACCAAAATTTGTTAAAAAAACATGGCTGCCAGCAGCCATTTTGTTAAGTTTATCGTGGCACACTCTTATCCTGTAACAATTTAGGTATTGATTGGTTTTGAAAATTTTAACCATTTCCACCCATGCCATCGATAACTGAAATGTTTGTTCTGGTTATTTCAGGGCGTGACGATACCAAGCCAGCGGAGATATGTGCACTATTACGGCTTTCTGCTGAATTATAAACTGAAGTATAATCCCCTGCCGTTACTTCTCAGGAAACTCAAATTCATCACCATTCCCATGTATAATAGTGGCAGCTGTTGTAAGTGAAAATTTATATAGAATATGATGAATATATGTAGTTAGTTCCGTCGCTTAAGCTTTTTAGCTAACCTGAGACGAAGTCTCCGGTGGAGCTATAGTCATCACTCCTCGTC
The DNA here is from genome assembly GCA_032622095.1 of Siphonodentalium dalli. NCBI lineage: Eukaryota > Metazoa > Mollusca > Scaphopoda > Gadilida > Siphonodentaliidae > Siphonodentalium > Siphonodentalium dalli. Next base: position 239,810,276 of record CP136065.1, on the reverse strand, counting down.
CATCCATCCGTCTGTCCATCCGTCAACAATTATTTAAACCTCTTCTTCTTCAGAACCATAAGACCGGAATGGGTTCATATTTGTTGTGGATGTTCCCTAGGTGACTCACATTCAGATTTGTTCAAATGAGGTCACTGGGTCAAATAGTTGCGAAAGCAGGGCCATAACTCTATTCCTCCATAGTAATTCTTATAATGACTTCTCAAGAACCATTTGGCCCATTTAGCGTATATTTGGTATGGAGGGTCCTTGGGTGACTGGGGTTCAGATTTGTTCAAATGGGGTCACTGGGTCAAATATGGGCAGAGCCAGGGACACAACTCTTAAAAAAAAAAAATAACACCATTATAACATCCACCAGGGTGACTCAACCAAATTTGGTTTAAATTAGTCTAAAATCAAGAACATGCAAACAGCTAGCAGAAACTCGGAGCTCTATGAGATATGAGGAAGGTGTCTGCAATCACAGAATGTTTACTTAACACCATATATAAGTCACATTGATTATAAAGTAATAAATGAAATGGCAGTGTTAACAAAATCTGATTGGAATGACAGCTCCTTGGATTAATAGCCTAAAATTCTCTGCCTGTTAAAGAGTTTGTATATAAATGACCCATAGCTTATTATAACAAACTCCCAAGGGCAAGTGTGAATGATGAATATGACAGTCAGGCCAGACCATTGTTATGTTGATATATACATTACTAATAAACACTTGAACTTGTAAAACTAAATACCTGTTTTCTCAGGCAAATACATATGGGAAACTGGATGAGAAAGAAGGAGGCATTTTTCTTAGCTTACCTGAAATGAAGAATTGAGACATATTTTGTGTGAATGGTTCCTAGGTGGTTGGGATTCAGTTCTGTTCAAATGGGGGTCACATGGTCAAGAAAGTGGAATAGTTAGGGACCTAACTCTTTCCATCCATAGTTATTCTTAAAACATCTTCTCAAGAATCATCGGGGCTATTTAGCTTATAATTGGTATGGAAGGTCCTTGGGTGACAGGGATACAGATGTGCTAATATGAGGTCACCTGGGCAAATAAGGGCGGAGCCAGGGACATAACTTGTCCATCCATTGTAATTCTTAAAATGTCTTCCTATCAAGAACCATCAGGCCTATTCAGCTTATATTTGGAATGGGTGACAAGGATTCAGATTTGATTCAGAATTGGATCACTGGGTCAAATAGGGTCAGAGCCACGGACATAATTCTTTCCCTCATTAGTTATTTTTAAAACATCTTCTCAAGAACCATTTGGCATATTTGGCATACATTTTGGTATAGAGAGGCCTTGGGTGACTGGGATTCAGATATGTTGAAATGGGTTCACCAGGTCAAATAGGGGTGCGACCAGGGACATAACTCTTCCCCATAGTAATTCTTAAAATGGCTCCTCCTCAAGAGCCATCATTCCTATTTAGCTTATATGTAGTAACTAGTATGGAGGGTCCTTGTGTTACTTGGGACTGGGTTACACGATTTGTTAAAATGGGTTCGACCAATCAAGAAATGGCATTTTGTGTATATTGCCTATGGAGAGTTGGGATAAAAATTTGTTTGTATGGGGTCCACCATTAAAAAATGGGGGCATGTCAGGTTGTAACTTTGCCACAGTTAGGAAAGCTTGAGGTATCAGTTGTAAAATTCCAACATGTGCAAAGGAATTTTACGAACTTGGGAGTGTGTTTGCTTCAGTTGGGAGGGAGCAGACTATGGACTATGTGGGGTGGGGGGATATGGACCATATTTCAAAGTTATACACCCCACTGCTCAACATAGACCCTCTAGGCTACGTCCCTCTTTAGGACTACTTGTTTTTAAGTGAATTTGACAAGTACTAACTCTTAAGGTATTCCGAATCCCAGTCTTTACAGACTGGTGAGCGTCTCCACAGTCATTGACTGTCTTGTTATGTCTGTGAGGGGGATTTGAGCATCTATTGAATGATGCTCTGTCAAGTCCAATAGATGTCAAATCCCCCGAACGGTCATAAACGGTTTAAGTGACAGCAATAGCAACATATTTTATTTATCCACTGCACATAACTTGCTTTTATGGGGAATATCTGTTATTTTCTAAAGTTTTACATTTGCTACTTCGATAACGCCCTTACATTTATGAGGTCAAGCAAACTAATTAGTATTCATGACATGGGGGGAAAACCTGAGTGCAGCTTAGCATGAAATAGCTCATTGGTTTTGTTTTTAGTTATTCTAGGCTGTCATTGTTCCAATGGTTTATAGATGTTTTAGAGCGAAAACACATATCTGTTTATGAATATTTTTATTAATTGCGATGAATTATGGATGGTAAAAACATTTCAAAATCCAAATGATGTCATTATGGCAGTTTGACGTCCCTAGTTACCTGCGCAATTTGCATATACAATGATGTCATGAAGTAGTACTAAGCTAATAAAGCTATGTTGACCTAATAAAGCTACATTTAGATAATACACGTTTATTAGGCAGGCTTTAAGTAGGCAATAGAGGCAGTGAGAGGTGGATAAATAATACTAATAGGCAGGTTTATCTATGTGTACATGTGTCACGTGTTACCATGGTGCTGCTATTAATATGCATCTGGTTCGGAAAATTCGCGTGATTTTGTGATAGTATATCTTGTGGTAAGAACTTGTAGGTCAGTTATGTGAGACTAATTAGCAAACCAAAAAGGTTCAAAGTGGTTATCAACATTCTCTTTAACCCTTTACCCAACAAACCGGCCAAATAAAGCTTCAACAGCCTAAATTATCTTGGGTCTGTCTCAATAGAACCATACAAATATGGATATCATTGGAACCGGCTCCTTGACCACATTGTGATAGTTACAGTTATGCCCTGTGCCAATGCATTCTCTTATATATGCGAGTCGACCATAGGTCGCCTCGCATATATAAGAGAATGCATTGGCCTAAAAAAAATCATTTTTTCTTACATTCTTTAACAATTTTATAATTTTTAATGTGTTAAACCAATGCATTCTCTTATATATGCGAGGCGACCTATGGTCGACTCGCATATATAAGAGAATGCATTGGCACAGGGCCATTCTGTTGGGTAAAGGGTTAACCCTCGCATGACTGGAGCTTCCTGACATTTTGCAAAAACCATGTGCCAGTGCATTCTCTGACTCGCATATATTAGAGAATACATTGGCTGACAATATTTACCTTGACCTTGTAAGCCAGTGCATTCTCTTATATATGCGAGGCTCTCACTGAGGGCTTTCCGATGAATGGCAACAAGCCATATTTCCGACCAAAACCTGAAAAATTACCCATAATTCTTCTGTGGTTAAGGAGTCGATTATTTAGGGCATTACTGTAAGCACATAATATGTCATTGATAGATATTTTATGCATAACATCTCTATTCAGGGTCCACAGTTTGATGTTTATAAAGAAGATGTGAAGGTTCATCAGTCTGGCACCTTTGAGGTGAAGAAGAACAGTATGGTATTAGATCTGGAGGTGGATAAAGCCTTACCACTGTGTGGGGACTGTTTGGTCGAATGCTTCAATAAACCCAGGATGATGAAGAAGGTTTGTGATATCCAGTGTCCAGGGGTGGGTGGGTGGTGGGGGGTGGATAAAGCCCTACCACTGTGTGGAGACTGTTTTGTCGAGTGCTTCAATAAACCCAGGATGATGAAGAAGGTTTGATATCCAGTGTCTTGGGGTTGGTGGGTGGTGGTGGTGGGGGGGTGAATAAGGTCCTACATCTGAGTGGGGACTGATTGGTCGAGTGCTTCTATAAACCCAGGATGATGAAGGTTTGTGATATCCAGTGTCTTGGGGTTGGTGGGTGGTGGGTGGTGAATAAGGTCCTATGATGAAGAAGTTTGTGATATTCCGTTTCTAGACCGTCTCTGCTTTGACCGTGTTTATGTTGGGGGGGGGGGGGGGGGGGGGGGGGTGGGCGTGGATAGAGCCATACCATGATAAGGCAGGTCGGTCATATCCAGTTTCTAGGCCCGTCTCTTCTTTGACTGTGTTGATGTTGGTGAGGGAGGGAGGGGGGTGGCGGCGTGAATAAGGTCCTACCTCTGTGTGGGGACTGTTTGGTCAAGTGCTTTAATAAACCCAGGATGTTGAAGGTTTGTGATATCCAGTGTCTAGGCCCGTCTCTGCTTTGATCGTGTTTTATGTTGGGGGGGGGGGGGGGGTGGGTGGGTGGATAGAGCCCTACCATGATCAGGAAGGTCTGTAATATCCAGTTTCTAGGCCCGTCTCTTCTTTGACTGTGTTTATGTTGGTGAAGGAGGGGGTGGCGGCGTGGATAAGGCCCTACCACTGTGTGGGGACTGTTTGGTCGAGTGCTTCAATAAACTCAGGATGATGAAGGTTTGTGATATCCAGTGTCTAGGCCCGTCTCTGCTTTGACCGTGTTTATGTTGGGGAGGGGGTGTGGATAGAACCCTACCATGATAAGGAAGAGTCTCTGCTTTGACCGTGTTTATATTGGGTTGGGGCATGGATAGCGTGCTTCAATAAAACCAGGATGATGGGAAAATTATCATCATGTCATTGACCTTCGACCTCTCCATTTAACACTTTCAGTGCCAAGTCCGATTTTTGTATCAACCCATATTTCCTTGATCATTTTCAAATTTATTGATTATAATAATGTGATACATTGATGAAAAGAGCTCTAAGAGCTCTTTCCATCAATGTATCACATTATTATAATCAATAAATTTGAAAAATGATCAAGGAAATGTGGGTTGATACAAAAATCGGACTTGGCACTGAAAGGGTTAAATATAACCAATCATGAGGCAGTAACTGTAATTGTCCACAGATTTTTAAAGAGATTGGATTCAGTACTAAATGCTCATTGATGAGTGGTTCCCTTAGGAAATTGTCAGAGATGTCATTTGTTGAACTTATTATCTGAACATATCATTCTCTGCTTCTTTTTCCTGATAACCCCTCCAGTGTGACAATATTGGGGTGCCAGTTACATGTATCAACACGATTACAGAAATGACAAGACATGATGTTAACCCTTTACCCAACAGAACGGCCCTGTGCCAATGCATTCTCTTATATATGCGAGTCGACCATAGGTCGCCTCGCATATATAAGAGAATGCATTGGCCTAACAATTTTTTACAATTTTAATAATTTTTTCTTGTATTCTTTAACAATTTTATAATTTCACCCATACAGAGCCCCAGACAAGCATGAGCAGACGACACTCTTATATATGCTTCTATATATGTGTGGGGCTCCCTGCAGGGTAATGGATGTTTTTTATTTTATGTCCTAAAAATTTTAAGAAATATTTATTTTTAAAAAATGATAAAAAATTGTTTGGCCAATGCATTCTCTTATATATGCGAGGCGACCTATGGTCGACTCGCATATATAAGAGAATGCATTGGCACAGGGTATTTTAGGCTGTTGAAGCTTTATTTGGGCGTTTTTGGCCGTTTTGTTGGGTAAAGGGTTAAGGCCCGCTATCGAGTACACGAACACAACATATATTGTTATGAATGATCTATATACACAACAGTCCCAAAGTCACGAACCTTAGGGCTGATGGATGACATTGCTGTGTGAACACGACTAGCATAGGTATATAACGTGTGTAAATTAACAGGAGTGGGGAGTTCAGCCAGCCAGTCGGTCAGTCAGTCGGACAGTCAGTCAGATACATTATGCCAGAGAATAGTCCGGGAATGGACTTATACTATACAGCGAAAGAAACAACGACGCTACGACTTGCTAAGATCTAAATTGTTCACATGTTAACTTCGTATTGTTTAAGTATGTATTAAATTATGATGCAATCAATGGCCAAAGTCAATCTTGATATATGACCAGGGTATTGATACACCAGATTATTAAAATTTGTTGTCTTTGTTAGCATGGAAAAATAATCTCGAAACAATCTAAAAATGACTGGGGTTAAAAAAAATGAATGTTGATTTCCTTATTCATATTAATTCTAATTACCTCATTGACCATTTTCTCTTATATTCATATCAATGCCATATTTTTGCAGGAGAAGATGTTTCGTTTCTGGGGTGAACACGTTCTTTATCATGCACTGTGGTAACACTGAGAAGGTGTTTGAGAATGGAGAGGTTTTCGTTGTGCTTACGCTCAACAAGTTTGATCTTGACAAAGCGAACAAAGACAAATCTCACAAACTCTTCAGTCCAGAATTCAAGGTATGTGATAGACTGTTACATACAGCAGGCTAGCATCACCCAATTTATCCTCTAGGGACCTCATTCTGCACACTTTTAACCTGTATAGTTTTTGGTATCGATCAGTTGATTATACCCCCGCCGCAACGAACTTGTGGGGGGGGGGGTGCTATACTGAAATCAGCTTGTCCGTCCATCGTCAGTCCGTGGACACAAAGTTTTTCTCAGACACAGACATCAACCACCATGGGAACCTGTGCACCTGCGATAATGACATCTGTCAGACTTTTTTAGCTCACCTGAGACGAAGTCTCCGGTGGAGCTATAGTCATCACTACTTGTCCGTCGTCCGTCCGTCTGGTCGTCCGTCCATCAAGAATCATCTTCTTCTCAAGAACCGTAAGACTGAACAGGTTCATATTTGGTGTGGATGTTTCCTAGGTGATTAACAATTCTTTAAACACTCCTTGTACGTCCATCCATCCATCTGTCCATCCGTCAACAATTCTTCAAACTTCTTCTCCTCTGGAATGGGTTCATATTTGGTGTGGATGTTCCCTAGGCGACTCATATTCAGATTTGTTCAAATGAGGTCACCGGGACAAATAGTTGCAAAGCCAGGGCCATAACTCTTTCCCTCCATATTAATTCTTTTAAACCTCTTCTCAAATACCATCAGGCCAAATGGGTTCATATTTGGTATGAAGGATCCTTGGATGACTGGGGTTCCGATTTGTTCAAATGAGGTCACTGGATCAAAGTTGTGAAGCCAGGGCCATAACTCTTTCCCTCCATAGTAATTCTTTTAAACCTCTTCTCAAATACCACCAGGCCAAATGGGTGTATATTTGGTATGAAGGATCCTTGGGTGACTGGGGTTCAGATTTGTTCAAATGAGGTCACTGGGTCAAATGTGGGCGGGGCCAGGGACATAACTCCAAAAAAATATTTTTAAAACAATTTATTGGCTCTTTACTCAAATTCACTGCTTCTGCCACCCTGGTTTCAAAAATAATATTTACTAAAATTCTTGACAGATCATCATTAATAAGAAGCATTTACTTTGGCTCTAATTGTATGTGGGGTATGCCTACACATGTCAAGTGAAATCTGACATTTTTATAAACATTCCCTAGAGATCTGTTAAAGGTCATTAATTCCCAATTACAACAACAATCTATCATATGTATTATTAAAATCTTTCATAAGGACATTTAACACATCCCCAATTCACTAGAACACAATTGGCAAACTTGAAAAGTGTTCTTTGAAAGAACCACCATGTCTATTTAGCTCAGATCAGTAGTGAGCAGTTGGTAATTTCGAGGTAGATATTCACCGATCTACATACATGAAGTCTCTCTAGCCACCTATCCTGTTTAGATCTACTTCTTTTAAAGTGATTATGAAAAGTTCTGACTGTTGTGGTCTCCAGAGTCCCAGTCTTATCAGTCTTTGCAGTCAGGTGAGCGACCCCACAGTCTTTGACTGTCTTGTTTTGTGCAGTTATCCCATTTTTCAACTAATTTTGTCCGAGCTTTTATTTTGAGGTAAATTTTTTTTTAACTTGGCACAGATATTTAGTACCATGGTAACCTGTGCCCCTTTGATTATGACATCTGTCCAACTTTTTTTTATGGGAGTTATTCCCCTTTTTTTACTTAGAAAATTTCGCAACATGCATAATTTTGTCTGAGCTTTTATTCCTACATTTTTTCGGTCAGTAGGTTTAGGATTAGGGTTAGGGGGTTTAGGGTTGCCTGTTGACATGATTTCAATGCTCAATCTATGGTAATGGCTACTTTATTCGAATAAAATGTAGAATGCATGTGGTATTCCTTAGTCCCACCTGGGACAGGCCCATCTCTAGTTACAATCATTACTGTTTCAGGTTCAGATATATTTGACAGATTTAGAAAATCGAAGAAGCAGGAGCATGGAGAACCTTACCCATATAAACAGCCAAGCTGCCGCAGGTCAAGGTCAAATGAACAATCTCCCTACATCTCTCAGCTCGAATACGTTGGAGAATAATAACCAGCAGCGTATATATCTCCGAACGAACAGCGTTAATAAAGTTGCTTCGAGCAAATCTCCATCAAATGTGAATCGAAGACTCAATCATTATGAATATCTCGATCAGATTCCTGTTTTGACTGAGGAGGGAACAGAAAATTTATCACACGGGAGTAACGAAGACGATGAGCAATTATCAGACACCGACAACGAGGAGGAGTGGGCTGATGAGGATATAACCACGGCAGTATAGTACTCGGCGATGTAGATCATGCCATGAATCTCTACTCTGGCTAAAGCCCGTAGAGATCATATTCCACTAGTAATAACCTGGGAACTTTTTGAAGAATTGACCGGGAACCTTATAAAGTTGAACAAATAAAGCGGGAATATATTTGTTAGTTATTTTATCTGTTCCTTAATAATTTACTTCGCTGTAGATGAAGGTCCCAACTCGAAAGTTCATGATTTAAGTGACTTTGTGAGCGATTTCGCTTTGTGTCTGCTGGGTAATTAAATCAATGTTTATTGCAATATCGGCTCATTAAAGAAACAGAAAAGCATGCAATATCCAGTTGGGATCTTCACCAACAATGAAGTACATTATTAAGGAACAGATAATAACTAAGAAATATATTCTCCGCTTTATTTTTCGACTTTATAGGGTTCCCTGTCAAATCTTCAAAAAGTTCCCAGGTTTTGTACTGATGGAATATGATCTCTTCGGGCATCAGCCAGAGTAGAGATTCATGGCATGATCTATCGGCGATGAGGATATAATGACGGCTGTATAGTACTCAGTACTCTGCTGCCTCGAGCTATCTATTCCTTTAGCCCGAGAGATCTATTCCTTTACTCCGAGAGATCGATATTGGTGTAATCGGTCGTTGAGTGAGCAGATGTAATAGTGTTTATTCACTCATGTTGTTGTCTAGACCAAGTCTGTTCTGTCCCCAACAGCTTGGGAATTGGGATATCGGCTGGGTTGATGCTGTTTTGGAATGAGTCCTGTTCCGTTACTCTTCCATAACAGCTTTCATTGAAAGATGGACTACATTCACACGTGGATCCTAGGCATTCATGTGAACCCCTGAATGTGATTAATAAAATGACATGTCCTCGATTAATCTGTCTTCAAAATGTATGTCAATTACCATGATAGAAAAAGGTAAATTAATGATACAATCATTTAACCTATTATTTACATACGTTTACTGATAGCGCGACAAATGAAAATTCTCTGGAAAACAAAGCTTTGTTCACTTAGAAATTTCATCATTGCTTTGGAATTCAATGAACCTCTGATATATTTCATATCATCATGATTGGGAAAGACTGTTCTCTATGTTCATATACTCAAATCATCCATTTGACCTAATCTGAAGACATTCAAGCAAGATTACTCCCGCTCACAATTCTGGGTGTAAAGTCTGATATAGAAGAGTATCGGGACGGGACTTGGTCCAAAACAGCATCAACCCAACCGATACCCAAACCTGTTGTGGACCAAGAAGAATTGGTCCAGGTGTTTCCAGCAGGGAGCGAGTCGATGTAATGGTGTTTATTCACTCGAGGTGGTATCGTGTGCATCAGTGAAGCGATTGCACCTCTAGATCATCCAACATGTTTCTCATGCATCCCTCATTTCAGGTTTTGTAGTCTGCTATGATGCAGCGTGTTCTGTAGTCTGCTATGATGCAGCGTGTTTTGTAGTCTGTTGTGATGCAGCGTGTTCTGTAGACTGCTGTGATGCAGCATGCTGCTTTGCTTCGTATGTTTTCTATGATGTTGATATCCTTTTCTATGGTAAGGATCCCAGACTAAAGTATTAAAATCAGACTATTGAACTAGCTGCAGTAATGCCCTAAATAATCGACTCCTTAACCACAGCAGAATTATAGGTAACTTTTCAGGATTTAGTCGGAAATATGGCTTGTTGCCATTCATTGGAAAGCTCTCACTGAGAGCTTTCCAATGAATGGCAACAAGCAATATTTCTGACTAAATCCTGAAAAGTTACCGATAATTCTGCTGTGGTTAAGGAGTCGATTATTTAGGGCATTACTCTACACGTCTGAACGAAATAGCTGAGAATCCCAATGCTTCCAAGAAGCATTACGTCAGTCAGTCACAACATTTATCAGTAAAGTGATGAAGCGTATCAGGCAATTGTCGGAATTTCTATGCAGCGACCGCGATTCCAGGTAGACCAGTCGACATAACTAAATATAGTTAAATAAATTTTCGGTCACATTGCTAGTTTCACAGTGTTTTACAAATATAGAGATTACGATAACTAATTAAACACTAAAAGTGTCTTTGAAGAGTTCAGAATGAACCAATAATACCTAGGAAAAAGAATGGAATTAAGTATTTCCAAGAATTTCACCAATTAACACCAAATTTGTTATTCACGAAAAACGAAACCAAAAGGAGATATCTGTCAATCGTAAAACTATTTTTAATGCGAAATCTGCCCGTCACATCATGCTGTTGCGATTACCTCGAGAAGCTATTTATAGCTGCCATAATATAAATGATTGTGAAATTGTTCAGACTCGGGAATGGATAGCTATTTCAGTAGTTTGATTTTAATAAGCCTGCCCAGACTACACTACACGTATTCCAGTGCTAATCATTTGAGCAGAGTGGAACGGACCTCTGCATTTGTTATATGCTTCCGATATTGTTTCCTCAGCTAATGTTTTTTCCGTATTTCAAAGCATTTTCAAGTAGGAAGAAAAATAATTATTATGCCTGTACTAACGTGGCTATGCGTAACTGATTGGTCCGATTGATGACCTAAACATTTCCATATACATGTCACGAAATTATTCTCATAAACTGCACACAAACATGGAAAATTTAACACAGCTCTGTTCTCTGTAGATTTCTGAACCACATTCCAGAAGTTTCTTGACCAAGTCTGGATATAGTGTGTCTGACATTTGCAGAATGAGGTCCCCAGAGGGTGAATTAGCAACGCTGTCCCGCAATGCGGACTGGCATCACCAAATTCACCCTCTGGAGACCTCATTCTGCTTAGGCCTCAACTGCTATGGAGACCTAGGGTTATATTGAAGTTCCTCAGTTGAAGTTGGTTTGCAGATAAGTCACCTCGATTCTGCAATTTATATTCTGCAAATTAGGGGAAGAGAAACTCAACAGAAGGGAAAAAGAAACTAAAATCAATGTTAATTTGAGACAATAGATACTTCACAGAAGATGAGGCCTAAGCAAAATTGGGGTCCTCAGAGGGTGAATTTGGTGTGAGAGGTAGCATCACTAAATTCACCCTGGGGACCTCATTCTGCAAATGTCAGACACACTATAGCCAGACTCGTTCTTGACATTGTTATTTCCTTATTTATTATATTATACTCATCTCAGAGCTCGATATTCTGCTACAGTAAAGCCCTAAATAATCGATTCCTTACCCACAGCAGAATTATTGGTAACTTTTCAGGATTTAGTCGGAAATATGGCTTGTTGCCATTCATTGGAAAGCTCTCACTGAGTTCTTTCCGATGAATGGTAACAAGCCATATTTCCGACTAATCCTGAAAAAGTTACCAATAATTCTGCTGTGAGTAAGGAGTTGATTATTTAGGGTATTACTGTACCTTGCTGGTTACTGTGACGTCATAGAATTTATATAGATTTCTATGATAAGGTCATGCAATGTTAATTTCTCATTTCTCTTAGAATCAATCGGGCCTGAGAATATGGTGACGGACATTTGCAGAATGAGGTCCCCAGAGGGTGAATTTTGTGATGCTACCCCCCACACTAGCATCACACAATTTATCCTCTGGGGACCTCATTCTGCAAGAACTCATCTGCTATGGGAGACATAGTTCAGATTTAAGAATATTGTGATCTGCACCCATTGGGAACCTCGATTATCAATGTGACATCCTCCAATTTGTGGATAGAGAGAAACTAAACTAAAAACGAAAAAGAATCTTTGTGAAGATGAAACTAAAAAACTTGTTAATTTGATAATAAATATACTTTCCAGAGAATATGAGGCCTAAACAAAATGAGGTCTCCAGAGGGTGAGGGTCACTAAATTCACCCTCTGGGGACTCCATTCTCCAGTCTTGAAAACCATGCGAGCGGTATATCTTAGGTTATATTGTATAATATCAGGAGGAATAACTCTAAATTTTATTTACTTCTGGGATGCCTATTGTGCTGAGACATATCCAATCAATATTCGACTATTTCGAGCCCCAAGAGAAGCATTGATCATATGATTGATGCCGAGAAGTTATTACATGTGCTCTGCTACCATGTGTGACACCTGCTTTTGTGAATTTGATAATCCTTCCTCTGAGGAATATGATAACCAAGCCTTGAAATAGCGTGTTTGTCATTTGCAGAATGAGGTCACCAGAGGGTGAATTTAGTGATGCTGCCCCGCATAGCGGGCTAGCATCACCAAATTCACCCTCTGGGGACTTCATTCTGCTTACACCTCAGCAGAATGAGGTTCCCAGAGGGTGAATTTGGTGATGCTAGCCCGCTATGCGGGGTAGCATCACTAAATTCACCCTCGGGGGACCTCATTCTGCAAATGACAGACACCCTATTTCAAGGCTTGATGATAACTCTGATAAGGCATGTCAATGTCATGCTAACACAGGGTTTGCACTGGCTGGGATCTGAAATTCTATTGGCCCAAATCTAATCTGTTCTGAAATATTTTTGGTGATTTTACAGGAAGTTTTACCAGCTGGGAAATCCCCAATTAATAATATATTAACAATAGGTTAACCAATCTAATAATAAAAATAAAGAGATAATACTAACCAAAATCGAAAACAACAAAGAAAAAAAAAATATCAACTTCAATTAACTTTGAAAATGGCTTAAATTTGCACTTAAAGTGTGCACCAATATGATACCCCAAATACAGTAAAATAAGTATTATATAAATGGGCACTGTCCGATCTATTATCTGACTTATGTCATTTTAAAATAATTAATCAGTATAAAGTCTTTATTAAAGGCACAGATGGCCTTCGCAGTGGGTATTTCTGTTAAAATAGTCACTTCTGATAAAACCGCCATAAACAGAAAGAATATTAAATTATAAAGATTTGTTCTTATACCAATCATAAATATTATGTAAATAGTATGTTATTGTCAATTTTTACTCTTTGTTATGTAAACAAAAGCCCAAAACATTACAGAACCTGGCTTTTGTTTACATAACACAGCATACCAACTTGACAATAACATACTATGTACTTGATATGTATGATTGGTATAAGAACAGAATATGCCTATGAGTATTAAACAGTTTACAGTGATAGTCTTACTTTTAGACAATTGACCAGGCTTGTAAAATTTTGGGCAAATTTCTTTGCCATTTTAGAAAAATAGGCCATCGTCCAATGACAATGCAAACTCTGTGTTCACATCCGTCATATCTTGTCAGAGCAAACTGACTAATCACTCATCAACTCTCCATATGTATAAATCATTTATCGACCAATCATATACCTCAGATGTAAATACGTGTGTTGCTAACAATCACTCGGCATTTCATCAAAATAACTACACTATCAAAAGTGAACATGTAAAAACCTCTAAATTTGTATTTAGATGCATGTGGGATACTGTACTAAGGTGAGAATTACAGAGCCAGGAACATACATCATAAAAATTAACTTGCATCGTTTGGGAAACGTCATGTCGTGTGATGTGAATAAAACCAATATGGTCCATTCTTTCACTCTAAATATCTGGCATAATAAATTCATCTTAAATAACATTCATGAATATATCTATATTTTTAATATTTTAATAATATTTGGTGCTTCTGTTTGCAAAACGATGGAAATAGCCATTTCAATTATGGCCAGTTTGCAAAACCAACGTAGCTATTATTAAAATATTTCACAATGTACATGTTTTTGAATGTTTTCTTCACATAGTGGTTTTTTTCCTCGGACAAACACTGCGAAAATGAATACTTGAAATAAAATGACGCATTTTTTCTGAGCAGCATCGATTTGTCCTGACAGCATCATAGCAAATTAGCAGGATCATTTAACCCTTTCACGATGTGAGCTGCGCTGGTGCAGCATTAAAGATCATGTGCCACTGCATTCTCTTATATATGTGAGTCTCCCATAGGGAGCCTCTCATATATAATAGAATGTGCTGGCTTACAAGGTCAAGGTAAATATTGTTAGGCCAATGTATTCTCTTATATAGGTGAGGCTCCCTTGGTCCATTATGGCACTAAATAACTGGCATAATAAATTAATCGTCAATAACGGTACAGTAAAGTATAATGTAATCATCAGAGTGATTAACATTCTTATTAAAGGTTCACTTAATGTTCGAATCCCCAGATCACATTATGTACAACGTATTCTATATTATATACCATTTGAAAGTGGAATCCCCAAAACATTGTATATTATCAACTTATCCGGTTGAATAAAATATGAACACGTTTTTGTCAAGGGAGCTACGTGTGTTCTGTGCTTAATTTTGATCTGGACTGTACTGCTTTGTTGGACACTCCTATGCCACAGCTGTTCTGTATCCTGATGGAATATATATATTTATTTTATTAATTTCATGCCAACAATAGCAAAATAAAAACTGACTCTGTATATAAATAATTGGGGACACAATCATTAAGTGGGCCTTTAGCTTGAATGAAATTGGATTTTCAAGGTGCCGTCAATTTCTCACGTCAAACATCATCAGACTTTAACTCTCTGTCGAAAAAATATGATCAAGTAGCATGGCAGCCATGTTCAAATTGCACTCAGAAGTCCATTTAATTGTTTAACCCTTGCATAACGGGAGCTGCGCTGGTACAGCTTTATAGATCCTGTGCCTGTACATTTCTTATATATGCGAGTTTCCCCATAAGGGGCCTCACCTATATAAGAGAATGCACTGGCTTACAAGGTCAAGGTAAATATTGTTAGGCCAATGTATTCTCTTTTATATGCGAATGTGATTAATCATCTGACATGGCCGCGATTAATCTGTCTTCAAAATGAAATACCATTTACCATGATAGAAACAGGTATATTCTTGCATATTTCTGTTGTGTATTAGATGTCAATGGGTGCGCGAAAAATAGTATACCGCGAATTTAAAATACGAGTAAGGCATTTGACTGTATTAGATAGTGTTGTTGAAAAACAAACTTAAAATTAGCTGATATAAGGTCAAGCTTTGTCAGAATTGAGATTTTAGAATTTGTTGCCAAATTGTGAGAATGATAGGATTGCATGTATCTTCTGGGTTTATTGTTACCAAACTCAGAGTTGGAGTGCAATATTTAGTGACTGTTATGAATTCATAGTGACATTCAAAATACTACGAGCAGACAACAGTCAGAGAAGGGATGACAAATCTACAATGAATCAATGGGAATCATGTAACCACTCATCAGTAGATATTGCTGATGGGTCATTGGCATCAACCACATTCGTAGCCAGCTTTGCCTATTCCTGTGGGCCTAATGACTGAGACTTGTTAGGCTAATCATCAGAACGCGATGACTTCATATATGAAATTTTAAAAAAAATGGAATTTGAAAAGCTAGCTACGATTGTAATCTCCTGTGAACAGCTGGCTACGAATGTGACTGGTGCCTCGTGACAATGTTGGTGTGAGTATTCGATTCTTAAAGAGTTTTATAGCAGGCATTTTTTCGTGATCACCAGTTTTCCATGCATTCAACATTCTCATCAATTTTAGTTATTCCAAGTTTTTTAAAGTATTTGTAATGGACAGTTAAGTTTGACGTCTGATCATGGTATTATAATGTGTTTGAGTAGAATTTAATATTGTTTTCGGTTGAGCTGCCAGTATGTATGGATTGTTATGTTATATACAATGTATATATGATGAGGGATGCATATTATGTTTTTATTTTTCTTGCAGTTAATTTTCATTGTGTGATAACTAATCCTGATCAAACAGTCCTGCTAAAATGTCATATGGGTGGGTCCTGCTGATGTGGCACTGATGTTGGTAGACAAAACAGATGATGTAAATCCATTCGTGATGGCAATTGTCGGATTGTATACTTTTAATCATTTCATGGCTTTAGCAGCCATACTGTTCGGGACCCCCAAAAAAATGGTCTCAATGTAGATTGGACCATGTCGGTCAGAGGGTGTCTTGATAGACTAAACTCATATAGGGTGTCTTGATAGACTAACCTCATGCACTGTCTTGTTCCTTTAAGTTCCCACTCTTTACTGTCACAATTAATGTGTCAAACAAACCACACAAATTTTTTGGCAACAACATAGTACTGAAAAGGTTAATAATTATACTGTCTGTTGTCTGTGACACATCCAATAAATTCAAGATTACGTCATTGTCTGCAGATATAGGAATTTTAAAACATTTTAACAATGGCATTAGTTGTTGCCAGGAAAAAAGGTATGCCTTTATTTAGATTGCTCTGAGGCAATTTGCATAGCCAGTTTTAGAATATTTTCAAATATATACTTCATATATTTTCACTTATACACTCCATACAGATAATAAATTACCTTGTTATGAATCTTCCACATTTGCCAATAACTGCGAGAATGATAAATTAAAAGAAACAGTATTAGGCCAAAAAAAAAAAAGGTTTTGGTTCTCAGGCACCGCCGCATTGAATAAAAAGGGCCGCATTAGGCCTTTTTATTGCAATGCCCGATGTTACGACAAAAAAACTTACGAAAAAAAAAATTTGAAGAAAAAAAAAAAAAAATTTTTTTTTTTTTTTGGGGATTTAATCAACATGTCCATAGCAGATATGTGTTGAATATTAGTGTGCATTGAGCTCTAACATGTAATGTGTTAAAAAGTGACTTGCAGGCTTACAACATAAAGTAGATGACTACAATTAAGAAAATGATTAGCTGATCCTCATGCTCTTCTTACAATTAGTCATTGTGAACAACTTACACTAATTGTAACTTTATACAATTGAAAGGCACAGGACTAAATTCAGGATCACATATTAGAATGGGGAGTGATCAGTTTTTAGACAACAATAACAGTAGTTAATGTCAGGGGCATTATATATTGTTAGGTAATCCCAGTCATACACTGGTAGTACAATGTCATTTTTATATAAGACTAAATGAGTTTATATGCATAACAGTTCCCTCTACCTTTCTGGTTATTACTAGACAGAGGAAGGTATCTTTGTCCATGCTTACTATGCGCAGAAAAAAATAAAAATAAAACCCTCCCTCCCTCATTGATTTGAAAAAAAAATTGCCCGAGAACCAAAACACTTTTTTTTTTTGGCCTTAGTGCTGATTGGTGCAGGTGATTTTTTGTTCTCTACCAACTTCAGAGGGAACTCCGCAGGACCCAATATACGGTAATGCTCTAAGTAATCGACTTCTTAGTCGGCTTGTTGCGATTCATCGGAAAGCTCTCCCAGAGAGCTTTCCGATGAATGGCAACAGGCCATATTTCCGACTAAATCCTGAAAAGTTACCCATAATTCTGCTGTGGTTAAGAAGTCGATTACTTAGAGCATTACTGTAATTGTAGCATTATAGTAAGATGGGCTGGAATGCCCTCACTTCACAGATTATCAATGACAATATAATTATGTTTCTGTTTTTTTCTTTCAGTCTCAGAACCATATTAATCCCTTCTATGCTAAATGGATTCTCCCACTAAGTTATAAAAGTATACATTAGAATGGTCTATTATTCATCTGGAGAGGAAATATAAGCAGATGGCATATATGTACAGAAGGAATTCCATTTATTGGAGGGAAATGTTCAGATAATAAGTTCAACGTCATTTGCTGAACTTATTATCTGAACATTTCCTAATGGAAAACTATTCATTAATTAGTATTTAGTAAAGAAATGGTTATAAGGTAACTACTCATCAATGAGTATTTAGTAAAGAAAGGGTTAGAGCCACATATAGTGTTTGGATTTAGTTTTTTTTCTTCACATTATTGGGGTGACAAAGAGCTTCAACTGAAGAGATTGTTTTACATCAAGACTTTGACAATCAAACTCAAGCTAAAATGACTGAATCTTCTCTACAAATATGAGGAGAGGATTTCATGAATATCACATTTTAACCCTTTCTGTACTAAACACTCATTGATGAGTAATTATCCCAAATGATATGTTCAGATAATAAGTTCAATGTTTGTTGATCTTATTATTTGAACATTTCCCTTCTATACTTATATTATATGTCGTCTGCTTAATTTTGCTGAAAACTCCTCTGAATGAATAATCGACCGTTCCAATGTATACTTTTATAACTGAGTGGGAGAATCGATTTGTGTGACTGATTTTAATGCTCTTTTCACTGTTAATTAATACTCCAATCTTCCAGATATGAAGCCTGAACACTATGAATGCCTTTAATCTGGACGTATTTCATTATTAAAATATCAATTAGATGTTGGATGAGTAAGTTACAAATTAATTAACAATATAATTTAAGAGCATTTAACAAATTCAAGATTATTTAAGAAATAACTAAAAGGTCATGCATTTTATAGAAATTTGTCTTCAAACTGTTCGGTAATAACTGATAAGCTAGAGTTATTTGATATATATAGAATACACCCATAGTAGCCGAGAATACCAAATTTTCACCACGAGTGGAATTGTGGTTTTAACCATGAGCCTTTTGGCAAGTGGTTAAAACCACAATACCACGAGTGGTGAAAAATGTGTACTCTCGGGTACTATGGGTGTATTTTATTTATGCCATAATTATAATTTTTGTAATTTTGTTAGCGAATTCAACTACCCCGCTGTTTACTTTGAATGTGTTTCCTCACACAGAGACACAAACACGACGCTATAAGGAATGCGCGTCACGCGTAGTGATGCTTACATTAACGTCATGACGTAATCCTATTTCTGAGCAATCAGTCACTTGGAATTATCATTCATATGTTTCCTAGTTAATATAGCACTAGCAAGCTACATTTGATTGAAATTCAAGCAATTTTCCTCATATCTAATTGATATCATGACAACTTCCAATTTCAAATGAATGTGACATAGGAACTATTTTGCTAACTACAATGTAGTTCTATTATGGGTATATACATTTAACACATGAGATTACGTTTGAATATTTACACCCACAGTAAGAAGCTGTACACCCACAGCAGGGTGTAAAGATGAAGTTTATAAAATGGGTGTTATACAGACAATAGAAAAGGCAATTATGGTATAAAATTTAATCCCAGTGCTACATCAAATGACTGACCAATATAAATCCAAGTGTGTAGATATGAAGCATGCTTGTTAATTTGACCACTGTCGTGGTCTCAAGATCTGGCTATTTTTCCTGGAAAAAGAAATATTTATTTTGACTAATCTTGGGATTAAATTATAAGAAATAGCTAACTATATTATTTATGAAGTTATAGCTATTTTATATAATTCATTGTTGATAATTGATCATGGCAAGTATTTGACTCAATTTATTTCTATAGAACATACATTATCAAATTTGGTATCATGTGTTCAATTGAGATGGTGCACTAGATATTATATTGTTCAGGTAGCAGTATAGAAGCAGATTTCATCGACATATCTATCCGATATTTCCGTATTTCCAGGTTTGAGCATAATATATGTGTTAATGATTTGTGAACTTGCTTTAACATACAGTTCAAGAACCAGCCTAGAGGTTTCAAATCCTATTTGCTTGTCCTTGATACAGGTAACAGTATGAATTCAGTTATTTATAGTTGCTATTTCATACAGTTAGCTATAAATCTTTGAGATATTTTGTTTTAAAAATGAATATGTTTTAATTCAAATTCATTTGAGTTCGTTATCCAATATCCAGACTGACTAAGTGACCCACTCAATTATAAAACAATTCTTTTATATATGAATCTGCATTGACTTACAGTAATGCCCTAAGTAATCGACTCCTTAACCACAGCAGAACTGGGAGCTCTCCGATGAATGGCAACAAGCCATATTTCCCACTAAATCCTGAAAAGCTACCCATAATTCTGCTGTGGTTAAGGAGTCGATTACTTAGGGCATTACTGTAGTCTGTTCTCCCTCTCCATCAAAAAACAGGTTTATATACAAATATACTCTGTGCTGGAGCTGTTTCTTGACTATCTGCGACAAGTCTGAGTTATTGTGTCTGTCATTTGCAGAATGAGGTCCCCAGAGGGTGAATTTAGTGACGCTATCCCACATATAGTAGGCTAGCATCACTAAATTCACCCTCTGGGGACCTCATTCTGCATGGCTTCATCTTCTGGGAAGTATCATTAGTCTCAAATTAACATTGTTTTAGTTACATTTTGCTATGGTAGACATAGACTCATGTTGAAGTTCACAAATGGTGAATATTGTGATATACTCCCATTGGGAACCTTGATTATGCAATGTGTCGTCTGCCAATTTGGGGATATAGAGAAGTTTCTAAAGAAATTTGATAATAAAGAAACTTTCCAGAGAAGATGAGGCCTGAGCAGAATGAGGTCCCCAGAGGGTGAATTTAGTGATGCTAGCCCACGATGCGGGATAGCGTCACTAAATTCACCCTCTGGGGACCTCATTCTGCAAATGACAGGCACACTAAACTCAGACTTGATCTGTGATATGTTATGGTGACTTATAATGGCATAATGACTGTGGTATTTGAAAGGTGTGTGGGCCCTATTTAGAATTTAACCCTTTCATGACTGGATCTTCCTGATATTTTGTGAAAATCCTGTGCTAATGCATTCTCTTATATATGCGAGTTGCCCATAGGGTGTCTCGCATATATAAGAGAATGCATTGGCCTAACAATATTTATCTTGATCTCGTAATCTTGCAAGCAAGTCTCCCATAGGGAGCCTTGCATATATAAGAGAATGCACTGGCACATGATGTTTAATGCTGCACCAACGCAGCTCCCGTCATGAAAGGGTTAAGAAGGCGTAATGACTGGTATTTGAAAGGTGTGTGGGCCCTATTGAGAAGTCTAAGAAGGCATCTATATGACATTTCATATCAATATGATCCTCTTTGATTAAACTTTCTTTCTATGATATTGAGGGCCCATATCTGAGCTCTGCCATAATTTATGTCAATGTGAAGATTATATTCTTTGATTTAAACCTCTCTATGCTAAATACTCTTTGATGTTATGTTCCGTTAATAAGAGTTCAACAAATTGACCAATATTATCTGAACATTTCCCAGCGATCAACCCTTTCACGATGGGAGCTGCACCAGTGCAGCATTAAAGATTCTGTGCCAGTGCATTCTCTTATATATGTGAGTCTCCCATAGGAATCCTCGCATATATAGGAGAATACATTGGCTTACAAGATCAAGGAAAATATTGTTAGGCCAATGTATTCTCTTATATATGTGAGGCTCCCTGTGGGAGACTCGCATATATAAGAGAATGCATTGGCAACATTTGAGAAAGCTCTAGTTATGGGAGGATTAATAGAAGTCCTTCTTCACATGTGCTACTGTTTCATCTGTCTGTCGTCTATATTTCCTGAACACCCCTCCAGATGAATAATAGACCATTCCAATGTATACTTTTATAACTGAGTGGGAGAATTAATTTAAGAAAGGGTTAACATTTAAACTATACTTATAGCCGTTTGTTGAACTTATTATCTGAATATTTCTAAGTGAATTACTCGTCACCACCCATAAAACCTTTAACCTTTAACTATACTGGGATCTGTCAGTTCTCTCATCTCCGCGGTGGATGAACGAGAATATTATTTGTACGCATTTTCGGAGTACTGTGACGTTAGGCATAGTGTTATTATAATATTGGTATAGTGGGCCGGCAATGATAAACCAGAAGACGATTTTATAAAGCTATAACAACAAAGCTTAGTAGAATTCACCATCTATTCATCACCGATGATAACTGAAGATATTATGGAGTCCAGGTTCTTACAACTTATTTGCGCGAAATTTCGATTGTTCGTCATTGAACTGTTCAAAGTCTGTACCCTTTTCTGGGACATATTTGAAACCCTACTCAAATAGATGTGCAATACTGAGTCTGGAGAAAATGCAGGTGTTTTCTATTACCACCAGAATTTTTTTACTTCAGTGTCATCCAATCACAACATTTATCGGAAAAGCGATGGAGTGTATGGCAGCAATTCAGGCAGTTATCGGAATCCCAATACAGCGTTAGATTTGCCACATAGCTAAAAATAGCACCAGTTTGAAGCGTTGGTTATACAGACGATATCTGTCATTCGTAAAGCTATATGTGCACTGCGGTGTCGTACTCCACATCAAGCCTAAGTTTAGTGCCTGTCTTTTGCAGAATGAGGTCCCCAGAGGGTGAATTTAGTGATGCTATCCCGCATAGTGGGGTAGCATCACTAAATCCACCCTCTGGGAACCTCATTCTGCTTAGGCCTCATCTTCTCAGGAAAGATTCTTTATTATCAAATTTCTATAGAAACTTCTTCACATAGATTCTATTTCTTGTTCAGTTTAGTTTCTCTATATCCCCAAATTGACAGACAACACTTTGCATAATTGAGGTTCCCAATGGGTGTACATCACAATATTCACCATTTGGGAATTTCCATCTGAGTCTATGTCTCCCATAGCAGATGAGGCCATGCAGAATGAGGTCCCCAGATGATGAATTTGGTGATGGTAGCCCGCTATGCGGGATAGCGTCACTAAATCCACACTCTGTGGACCTCATTCTGCAAATGACAGGTACACTAAACTCAGGTTTGAATACAACGAAAATGCGATCAATTAATTACGTTCATCCACACGATTCTCATTCTTGTTTAAAGTGCTAGGGCAGCATGATGATGTTTTGTTGTTGTTATTTGATAGTATCATTTCCATATATGGGCATATTTTTAAGGATAATGTACATCATTAATGCCACCATTTATCATTGAGTAATGTCAAAATAAATATATTCTATGAAAACATTGTTTTATTTTGTTAACTGCTGAATCTGGTAATTCTGCCTCCACTCAAAGATTGGGGGTATACTGGATGCATCCATCAGTCCATATGTGCATCCATCTGTCTGAGCTGATATATCAGTCATTGGTTGTTGGATCTCATTGCATAATATTTACACACTAAGTGTGATTATCACTAAATCCAGCATTCCGATTGGTCGGCACCCACGTGACTAGTTGCAGTTATTTCTCGGTGAACGCGCAACAGCTCATAACTGCAACCCCATAATTACATCGACACATCAATTTCGGGAAGAAGAACGCGTAATGTTTTGGGCGCATTTGGACTCGCACAAGATTGACTTAATAAATCATCGTGTTTCAATACAAAGCGCCTCGTTGTTCCTGTTAAGTTTTGCCAAGGGTGCTATGGGATATTTTGGGCTGGTTTTGTCATGCTACACTTTTCGATTTAAATACATTTACAAAAGTGGCTTTTTCGCTAAATGTATATAAATATAAGGATTAACTGTCATGTGGACTGTTTTATGGAGATGTAACCGTTAGGTAAGTGGTCATAACTTACCTCACGGTTACATCTCCATAAAAACAGTCCACATGACAGTTAATCCTTATCACAGGTCAGGCACATCCTGAATTCAACTATTATAGTTGAATATGAAAGTGCGAAATACACTATTTCCCAGATTTAGCTCACCTGAGACGAAGTCTCCAGTGGAACTATAGTCATCACTCCTCGTCCGTCATCCATCCATCCATACATCCGTCCGTCCATCCATCCATCAACAATTCTTTAAACATCTTCTCCCCCGAACCTTAAGACCAATTGGGTTCATATTTGGTGTGGATGTTCCCTAGTTGACTCACATTCAGATTTGTTAAACTGAGGTCACCAGGTCAAATAGTTGTGAAGCCAGGGCCATAACTCTTTCCCTCCATAGTAATTCTTAAAACAATTTCTCAAGAACCATTGGGCATATTTATCTTATATTTGGTATGGACGGTCCTTGGATTATTGGGCTTCAGATTTGTTGAAATGTGGTCACTGGGGCAAACATGGGCAGAGCCAGGGTCATATCTTTACCAAAAAATTAACTCACTTCAACCTCTATAATATACACTTTGAAATTGCTAGATTAATGGATCTCATAGATTGGGATTTACATTTGGTTCAAATAGGGGCAGAGATAGTAGATTTAACACTCCCACACCCACCCTATCTATGCTATGAATTATGTTTGATTCTTGTATATAGATTCCTATATTACGTTAATAAGTTCCGTCAGCAGACTATAGTAATAGCCCTCGTCCGTCGGGGATGTCTGTGGAGACGTCTGTCGAGACTTCCGTCCATCAGGAACTTTGTCCGAGCCTGTATTCTGTCATTTTCTGGTAAAATTTTATGTGTACCTATACCATAGTGGGGTACACAGTGTCGATGTCCGGATTGACCACTCGTCGCCCCTTCATTCGCCCGTCCGTCTGTCTGTAGACACTGTATGCATCGTGCGATAACTCAAACATTTTTAATCCTACAAGATCAAGTTCGTATATGGGTTTGATTCGAGGATTTTTTTTACGGAGTTATGGCCATTTTTAGACTTAGAATCATGCATACTGCAATAACTAAAAAAAAAATTATCTCATTGAAACCAAATTTGGTATATCAGTTTCTCAACCCAAAATACGGATTGATTTTGAATATAGGTTCAATCCGATTTTTTTAAATGGAGTTATGCCCCTTGTCTTAAAAAAAATGTTAATCTAAGATTAACATTGAATGTTATGGATTTTAGTGTCCAAGCTGAAAACAGCTAATCACCATTGCCAATTTATGGGTTAAACATCTCGTTTTTAACCTTGGCACACATATCAACCAGCATGGGAGCCTCCGCACCTGTGATTTTGAGTTCAGTCGGAGTCATTTTGGCGGAGTTATTGACATTTTTCGAAATAGAATCTTACATCCTGGGATGCATCTTTGTCCGAACCTGTATTCCGTCATTTTTATGTTTACCCATACCATAGTATGGTAATCATAGTGTCGTTGTTCGGATTGACCACTCGTCATGCATCTGTCCATCCATCCGTATGTCTGTCTGTCTGTCCGTATACACTTTACGCATGGTGCGATAACTTAAATATTTTCTATCTGATCAGAACCAATAAAATCTTTTTTTTAAATAATTAAAATCAATTTTTTTTTTAAGTTAACAAAATTTGAAAAACTAACACCATTATAACTCGTCCAAGGGTACCCCGAGTCACCACACCAAATTTGTTTAAATCCGTCCAAAATCTTGTGTTATGTACTGTTAAATTTGTTTGGAGCGACATTAAATCCAATTCATCAATTCCATCCCATGCCTTTGGACTACTTAGCTATTGATAAGGCTATATTATTTTCTGATGTCTCTTATGAGTCTTATGCCAATGTGCCGATAATCTGATAAAGAAAGCTATGGTATCTAATTTAAAATAAAGATTCAACAATACACATCACATGATATTAACAGTAGACTTGAACATCTTTGCTGCCTTGCACAGCTGAAGATATCGCTCTACATAAACAATTCCTGTGATTTGTTGACAGCTCTGCTATATAATTGATATTAATGGGTCAGCAGTGATGTGGCTTATCTTGATCTATAGGTCACCTTTCACATTTAACCCAAGGCTGTGGTGGTGCAGCATTACAGATCCTGTACCAGTGCATTCTCTTATATAAATGCGTGTGACCCATAAATTCCAATAATTTGTGTTATGTACATTTGTCTATAATAGTACATAACAGTATATATACTCTATAATTCAACACCAAAACTCTCATTTATGATTCCAATCATAGTAATTTACTATCGCCAATGGATGGGTTAACATCTGCCGATCGTGATAGGCCTCTCTCGTTTTTATTTTCATTTAACTTGAGTTTGGTTGGATCCATTTTGGCGGAGTTCTTGCCATTTTTCTTGATTTTCAGCTCGTTATCGCAACATATCTATGTGTGTATCGCAATGATAAACATTGCCTTATTGGGATACATGAATATTAATGAATTTTCATAAAAAGAGGATTCCCCCTTATTCTCTTAAATAAATTAGAATGCCAGTGTAGTCAGACGTACTTGAAAGTAATGAGACGGAGTCTGGATATTTATCAGACTAGATAGAACCACGGTGACTAGTATCGCCGGCGATAGTTTCTCGAACCATCTCTATACTTAATCCAACATGTATTAAGTAATTAGGATGACACATATCAACATATTAAACCTTTGTCTATCTTCCATTTCGTGTAATTATACTCCCATCGTGTTTCAATTTCATATTTCTTTATTATGTGCTGTTTCATGTTCATCCCATTTTTGTTTACTTATCACGGACTTGAATTTACTATCATTTGTATATTAGGCATGTTTGGTCGGTTGGGTTTCTCGAATTCACGACAACATAAATGCTCGTTTGGATTAAATCAGGACAAGAAAGGTAACTCCATCTTTAAAACTGATGACAGGTAGATTCTCACTGGGTGATGTTCAGGGAAGTAACTCTTTAAATCTCAAAACCTTATTACATGGATCACCAGACGATGACAATGAGAACATGTGCTCGCCATACAGTTTTGCTAACCACTCTTGCGATTATTACTCACCGTTGCAATTACAGGAAAATATAGATATCTCAAAATCTGATTTTTCAATTCTTGGTCTAAATTGCCGAAGCCTGAACGCTAACTGGGATCCACTTACAAATCTTCTATCAGATATAACTAACTCTAAACATCCTATCGATATACTAGCTCTGATGGAAATATTCAAGATACGAGAAGAATATTCTCTTCCTGGGTATCATCAATTCCAATTCAAATCACGACCAGATGACGATGATGGACGTGGTGGTGTTGGCATTTTTGTAAATGAAAAACTTTCTTATAAAATCCGTGATGACTTAACGATATTTATCCCACATGTTATTGAAACTATATTCATAGAAATTGACTCGGGGTCACTCATCGTGTGTTGTGGCATCTATATACAGACCAAATACGGCACCTCATGCAGATATCGATATATTTAACTACAGTGACATCGGCTACTTATTCCCAGTTCCTTATTCCTTATTCGGAAACATTATATATTGACCAAATAAACGGTGCGGTAGGGTGGCCCACCCCAAAATTAGATATAAAAACCAAAAACCGCACCCCTCTAGCCCATACGGTTGCCACAGTAGGTGGCCAAAGTGGCAACCATAGCCGTTTTGGTATTTATGAACCGATTTTGACCAAATAAAAGTTGCGGTAGGGTGGCCCACCCCAAAATTAGATATAAAAACCGAAAACAGCACCCCTCTAGCCCATACGGTTGCCATAGTAGGTGGCCAAAGTGGCAACCATAGCCGTTTTGGTATTTATGAACCGATTTTGACCAAATAAAATGTGCGGTAGGGTGGCCCACCCCAAAATTAGATATAAAAACCAAAAACCGCACCCCTCTAGCCCATACGGTTGCCACAGTAGGTGGCCAATGTGGCAACCATAGCCGTTTTGGTATTTATGAACCGATTTTGACCAAATAAAAGTTGCGGTAGGGTGGCCCACCCCAAAATTAGATATAAACACCGAAAACAGCACCCCTCTAGCCCATACGGTTGCCACAGTAGGTGGCCAAAGTGGCAACCATAGCCGTTTTGGTATTTATAAACCGATTTTGACCAAATAAAAGTTGCGGTAGGGTGGCCCACCCCAAAATTAGATATAAAAACCGAAAACAGCACCCCTCTAGCCCATACGGTTGCCACAGTAGGTGGCCAAAGTGGCAACCATAGTCGTTTTGGTATTTATGAACCGATTTTGACCAAATGAAATGTGCGGTAGGGTGGCCCACCCCAAAATTAGATATAAAAACCAAAACCGCACCCTCTAGCCCATACGGTTGCCACAGTAGGTGGCCAAAGTGGCAACCATAGCCGTTTTGGTATTTATGAACCGATTTTGACCAAATAAAAGTTGCGGTAGGGTGGCCCACCCCAAAATTAGATATAAAAACCAAAAACCGCACCCCTCTAGCCCATACGGTTGCCACAGTAGGTGGCCAAAGTGGCAACCATAGCCGTTTTGGTATTTATGAACCGATTTTGACTAAATAAAAGTTGCGGTAGGGTGGCCCACCCCAAAATTAGATATAAAAACCGTAAACAGCACCCCTCTAGCCCACACGGTTGCCACAGTAGGTGGCCAAAGTGGCAACCATAGCCGTTTTGGTATTTATGAACCGATTTTGACCAAATAAAATGTGCGGTAGGGTGGCCCACCCCAAAATTAGATATAAAAACCAAAAACCGCACCCCTCTAGCCCATACGGTTGTCACAGTAGGTGGCCAAAGTGGCAACCATAGCCGTTTTGGTATTTATAAACCGATTTTGACCAAATAACAGTTGCGGTAGGGTGGCCCACCCCAAAATCAGATATAAAAACCGAAAACAGCACCCCTCTAGCCCATATGGTTGCCACAGTAGGTGGCCAAAGTGGCAATCATAGCCGTTTTGGTATTTATGAACCGATTTTGACCAAATAAAATGTGCAGTAGGGTGGCCCACCCCAAAATTAGATATAAAAACCAAAAACCGCACCCCTCTAGCCCATACGGTTGCCACAGTAGGTCAAAATCGGTTCATAAATACCTAAACGGCTATGGTTGCCACTTTGGCCACCTACTGTGGCAACCGTATGGGCTAGAAGGGTGCGGTTTTTGGTTTTTATATCTAATTTTGGGGTGGGCCACCCTACCGCACATTTTATTTGGTCAAAATCGGTTCATAAATACCAAAACGGCTATGGTTGCCACTTTGGCCACCTACTATGGCAACCGTATGGGCTAGAGGGATGCGGTTTTCGGTTTTTATATCTAATTTTGGGGTGGGCCACCCTACCGAACATTTTATTTGGTCAAAATCGGTTCATAAATATCAAAACGGCTATGGTTGTCACTTTGGCCACCTACTGTGGCAACCGTATAAGCTAGAGGGGTGCGGTTTTTGGTTTTTATATCTAATTTTGGGGTGGGCCACCCTACCGCACATTTTATTTGGTCAAAATCGGTTCATAAATACCAAAACGGCTATGGTTGCCACTTTGGCCACCTACTATGGCAACCGTATGGGCTAGAAGGATGCGGTTTTCGGTTTTTATATCTAATTTTGGGGTGGGCCACCCTACAGCAACTTTTATTTGGTCAAAATCGGTTCATAAATACCAAAACGGCTATGGTTGCCACTTTGGCCACCTACTATGGCAACCGTATGGGCTAGAGGGGTGCGGTTTTTGGTTTTTCTATCTAATTTTGGGGTGGGCCACCCTACCGCACATTTTATTTGGTCAAAATCGGTTCATAAATACCAAAACGGCTATGGTTGCCATTTTGGCCACCTACTATGGCAACCGTATGGGCTAGAGGGGTGCGGTTTTCGGTTTTTATATCTAATTTTGGGATGGGCCACCCTACCGCACATTTTATTTGGTCAAAATCGGTTCATAAATACCAAAACGGCTATGGTTGCCACTTTGGCCACCTACTGTGGCAACCGTATGGGCTAGAGGGGTGCTGTTTTCGGTGTTTATATCTAATTTTGGGGTGGGCCACCCTACCGCAACTTTTATTTTGTCAAAATCGGTTCATAAATACCTAAACGGCTATGGTTGTCACTTTGGCCACCCACTGTGGCAACCGTATGGGCTAGAGGGTGCGGTTTTTGGTTTTTATATCTGATTTTGGGGTGGGCCACCCTACCGCACATTTTATTTGGTCAAAATCGGTTCATAAATACCAAAACGGCTATGGTTGCCACTTTGGCCACCTACTATGGCAACCGTATGGGCTAGAGGGGCGCTGTTTTCGGTGTTTATATCTAATTTTGGGGTGGGCCACCCTACAGCAACTTTTATTTGGTCAAAATCGGTTCATAAATACCAAAACGGCTATGGTTGCCATTTTGGCCACCTACTATGGCAACCGTATGGGCTAGAGGGATGCGGTTTTCGGTTTTTATATCTAATTTTGGGGTGGGCCACCCTACCGCACATTTTATTTGGTCAAAATCGGTTCATAAATACCAAAACGGCTATGGTTGCCACTTTGGCCACCTACTGTGGCAACCGTATGGGCTAGAGGGGTGCTGTTTTCGGTGTTTATATCTAATTTTGGGGTGGGCCACCCTACCGCAACTTTTATTTTGTCAAAATCGGTTCATAAATACCTAAACGGCTATGGTTGTCACTTTGGCCACCTACTGTGGCAACCGTATGGGCTAGAGGGGTGCGGTTTTTGGTTTTTATATCTGATTTTGGGGTGGGCCACCCTACCGCACATTTTATTTGGTCAAAATCGGTTCATAAATACCAAAACGGCTATGGTTGCCACTTTGGCCACCTACTATGGCAACCGTATGGGCTAGAGGGCGCTGTTTTCGGTGTTTATATCTAATTTTGGGGTGGGCCACCCTACCGCAACTTTTATTTGGTCAAAATCGGTTCATAAATACCAAAACGGCTATGGTTGCCATTTTGGCCACCTACTATGGCAACCGTATGGGCTAGAGGGATGCGGTTTTCGGTTTTTATATCTAATTTTGGGGTGGGCCACCCTACCGCACATTTTATTTTGTCAAAATCGGTTCATAAATACCTAAACGGCTATGGTTGCCACTTTGGCCACCTACTGTGGCAACCGTATGGGCTAGAAGGGTGCGGTTTTTGGTTTTTATATCTAATTTTGGGGTGGGCCACCCTACCGCACATTTTATTTGGTCAAAATCGGTTCATAAATACCAAAACGGATATGGTTGCCACTTTGGCCACCTACTATGGCAACCGTATGGGCTAGAGGGATGCGGTTTTCGGTGTTTATATCTAATTTTGGGGTGGGCCACCCTACCGCACATTTTATTTGGTCAAAATCGGTTCATAAATACCAAAACGGCTATGGTTGCCACTTTGGCCACCTACTGTGGCAACCGTATGGGCTAGAGGGGTGCTGTTTTCGGTGTTTATATCTAATTTTGGGGTGGGCCACCCTACCGCAACTTTTATTTTGTCAAAATCGGTTCATAAATACCTAAACGGCTATGGTTGCCACTTTGGCCACTTACTGTGGCAACCGTATGGGCTAGAGGGGTGCGGTTTTTGGTTTTTATATCTAATTTTGGGGTGGGCCACCCTACCGCACCGTTTATTTGGTCAATATATAATGTTTCCGAATAAGGAATAAGGAACTGGGAATAAGTAGCCGATGTCACCGTAGTTATATTTATAGATAAAATTACAAGTGTGGTCGAACAATTAAATGATTCTGGAACAAAGGCATATCTCATAGGAGACTTCAACATCGACTTGCTTAACTTTCAGTCACATACTAAAACTAACAACTTCATTGAAACTATGTTTGAAAATGGATTCTTACCTGTAATTACAAAACCTACACGAATAACCGACCACTCGGCAACACTCATTGATCATATTTATACTAATAACAATGTTTCCCGTGCCGATACTGGGATTATCCTCTCCGATGTGTCAGACCATTTTGCTACATTTTATTCCGAATATCACGATCATAAGCATATAAAAGCGAGCAGCTCTACCGAGAAACGTATAATTAGTAAAGAGAACACAGACAAATTTAAATCAATACTTCGACAACAAGATTTTCGATGTGTCTTCGATAGTACTTCACCAAACCAAGCTTATGACAATTTTCTTTTAATATATCTATGGGCGTTTAATGAATCATTTCCATTGGTCAGATCTAAACCACCAACTAAATATATAAAAAAAACAACCTTGGATGACAAAAGGTCTCATTAACTCCTCTTTAGTCAAGAACAAACTTTACATAACAAAATTAAAAGCTCCTAGTGATAATAACGCTGAGAAATATAAAATATATTGTCGAATATACAAATCCTTAATTAGGAAAAGCAAAAAACTATACTACAACAATATTCTCCACGAAAATAGATTTGACATGCGACGTACATGGGTCATCCTGAAAAACGCTCTTAAAGTAACAAATAACACTCCAAAAATACCAACAAATATATCAAATGGAAACACTATAATTTCGCAACCAGAGAAAATAGCTCAAGAATTTAACGATTATTTTGCGAAAATAGGTAAAAAAAAACTAGTGACGAGGTGCCCTGTAACATCGGAATGACATTTTCCGACTATTTAAAGGTACTCAACCCGTAAAGAGGGTCCCCATCTCAACAGATTCCAACAACAACAATCCGATCGGAGGGTCCTATATTACTATTTCTTTGGCTTTGGGGGTAAAAAATATTTGATTCGAGTCGAGGAACCCATCAAACAAAGCTCAGAGTTATTAGATATTGATTTTTGAAATTTGTTATAAACTCGAGATCAGTACTACTAACTGCCGTAATCTGCTCTGGATGTGTTCTCCAAATCTATTCAAACAGACAAGGATGGATAACTCTAAAATCAAGTGGTAATTTTAACGCAATTTTGACTGAGTTCTGGGCCAGATAGTATTCCCGATAATGAAAAATAATAGATTTCTAAAATCGATATCTAACAAATCTGAGCTTTGATGGGTGACTTCCTCGACTCGAATCAAATATTTTTGACCCCCGAAGCCATTGAAATAGTAATTGAGAGGAGTTTTATCGGGTTGAGTACCTTTAACTGATCCCAATGCAAAAAACTTTTTCATGTTCCCAACAGATACATATGAAGTTTTGAAGCTCTCGAATGACATCACTGGAAAAGGAACCACAGATATCGATAACCTGTCATCAAACTTAATGAAACAGACCATACCCGAAACGTCCCCAGCGCTAACGCATATATTCAATCTATCATTTAAACAAGGTATTTTCCCCGATAGGATGAAAATATCAAAAGTAATTCCAATCTATAAAAGTGAATCTCCCGATAAAATAACGAACTATAGGCCAATAAGCATTCTGCCCGTTTTCTCGAAGTTGTTAGAGAAACTCATGCATAAAAGGCTTTTTTCATTTCTCGAAAAACATGAAATTTTACATAAAAATCAATATGGCTTCCGTAAGAATCACTGTACCATACATCCTTTGATGCACCTTCTAGATCATGTAGCAACAAACAACGACAAGCCAACTAAGGATTCTACATTAGCGATTTTCATAGACTTATCAAAAGCATTCGATACAATTAACCATGATATTTTATTGAAAAAATTAGAACATTATGGAATTCGGGGGGTTTCCAATGAATGGTTTAAGAGTTATTTAAAGGGAAGAAAACAATACGTTGATTGTCTTGGTCAAACGTCTGACTTTGCGAAAATAACGTGTGGTGTGCCCCAAGGGTCAGTTCTTGGCCCGATAATTTTTCTTTTGTATGTTAACGATATGCCCAAATGTACCTCGATGAACTTACTATCATTTGCCGATGATACCACGCTTTACTTTTCTGGTCATGATAGGAAACAGTTGAAAAAATCATCAACGGCAGAAATAAATAGATAGAACGACACAAGTGTGTGAACTGGTTAACGTTATTGCACGAGTTTGTTGTGACGCGATGGTAAAACGAGAACCGGAGGTTCGAGTTTTACCTCGTGGCACGACAAACGAGTGCAATAACGTTAACATGTTCACAGAACTGTGTTGTTCTATGTTTATTGCACACTCTGAATGTTGCAGCTTGTAACATACTAACATTTAGGCCGATATTGTTTTATTTTATTGAACAAACATATGCCTAATGTAGACTATACCCCATAATTTAGCGAAGACATTTTCTGTTAAAGTTGACGTCGCCAGTGATATTGTTGATGTAATATTTGTATTGTTCAAGAACAATACACATTTTTTTATTGAACGTTTCAATTCTTCTGTATTTTGCTGTATTTCGCACAAATAAGCCATTGGGTGTGCAATAAAAAACATTTTTGAATGGTGTTGTTGCAATAAACTATCTATCAACGCAACTAAAAGTAAATTCATATTAATCCACCCCAAAGGCAACGAGGACAAGTGGAGAAATTTTACACTAAAATTTAATAATATGGAACTAATTAGAGTTGGAAATCAAATGCGAGTAAAATCAATAAATTTTTTAGGCATTTTGATCGATGAAAACTTGACTTTTAAAAACCATATATCAATGATACAACGTAAACTGTACCACACTCTCTACTTATTGAACAAAGTTAAAAACTTTCTACCAAAAAAATCTCGAAAAACTCTATATCAGTCGTTAATCCATAGTTATCTTATTTATGGTCTCCCGATATGGGGACACTCGATTCACGCGGGCGTACTATCTACCTTACAAAAAAGGGCAATTCGTATTTTATGCAACACAAAATATAGGAGTCACACAGAACCTCTCTTCAAACAAGAAAATATCCTAATGTTCAAAGATATACATACAGTGAATGCATCTATCTTTAAGTACAACTGGTCTAGAAATAATCTCCCCAAATCGTTTAAGAATATGTTCACATATTCCCTCGGTGTTAACACTAGGCAGGCTGATAAATTAAGAAGCAATAAGGCAAGAACATGTTTTTCAGAAGTCCTACCAAAGCATTCATTTCCTAAAGTGTGGAACTCGATAAATTCCGAAATAAAAAAAAGTAAATTTATTTACACATTCAAAAAGTTATTGTCTCTGGAACTAATAGGTAAATATTCTCAAATGGTTATCTGTGAAAACAAATTATGCTTCATTTGCAGTCGGCAAAAATCCACATGACTCAATAATCTGCCAAGGTTAACTTTTAACTCATATTTTTAACTCATATTATTATGCACCCCAGTTATCACCCTGAACATCCTAGACAGCCCTGTGTCACATCCACGGTGCTGTCCGCGAATGTGACGCAGTACTGTCGCAACAACCTCACTAGTTTTGTTTCAATATCTTAAACTTGTCCAAAATCTCTATTACGGTACAGAATTGTTCAAAACTCAACACAGTCTTGATTAAAAGTCTTGATTAAAATGAATACATAAAATATTAAAGTAGGCACCAACCGGCCATCCAAATACCAAATAGTCTGTGTCAAATTGTAAATACGCCATTACATTTATCATTCAGGGGCAGCAGTAAGACGGCCAGCTAGGTCATGCTGCTCCTGTGCAATAATATACTTTGTTTACTATTTTGTTATTGTATTGTATTTTAATATTATTGTGCAAATAAAGATCTATCTATCTATAATATATTGGTATTTTAGTATTTTCCCCAGGGGCCTGTGAATCGAATCAGCAAGGATCGAAGGAAACCACATAAATACACAGAAAAGCTACTAGATTTAGAGTGACTCCCCTTATACTTAAATCAGTACTTGTGAAACAGATATTAAGGATCACGGTTCGTATTTTCGATGAGATTGGACTCAGATGTCACATTGATGATATTGACAGTGGGACATATCATTTGCTAAAGATGCACCATCGAGGCCAAGCCGTTGATTTTATCACCTACGAAAGTTTAATACCCGACATCTGGGCATCAAATATATCCGGATTAGCACAGGTGTGTTCTGACGTCAATTCATCAACATACAAACAACTTGTGTCCACCACTTGAGGGCGATTTATGTTCCCATAATAATCAAACTGCGTCAATGATACATCACAATACGAATTAGCATGTTAACAGAGGTCAACTATTTTATTAACATCGGATATGAATATTGAAGTATGTTGAAGTGCTATTTCGAATGGGTGACTTATAATTAAGGACCCATGTATGGCATGATATGCACACAGGGGTGCCAGATTGGGGATCAAATACCCCCTGCGCTCCACCAAATGCGACACAGGGGCGGTATATGGGACAACTACCCCATACATGCCATCAACTATACCCACTCATGACCTCCACATACTGGCACACGGGTGGTAGGGGCATGCAACTGCCCCTGCATGCACTCCACCAAACGGGAAACAGGGGTATTTGGGAAGAAAGTGTTTTTGTGATTCACAATATACTAATAACAAGTCAAATATCAAATTGTTGAATTGGCAATCTATATTATTTTTTTGAATAACCTACGTGTAGCAGTCTCTTCTTATATGGAATTACATATTTTTCATGCCATGCACGTTATAACATTGGACTGCGACGGTACTAAACCACAAACCATTAATGCGCGAATAAAAAAACCGATTTTGATTTGCGTCACCGTGACTGACTTCTCTGAATTCTCCCGGGTAAAATCATGCAATCCAATGTTTATTGCGAAATGGGCTCACAAAAGTCGCATAAAGCATGCAATCTCGGATCTGCAACCATGCAACCCTACATACTGCGAAATGCATTATTAAGGAAGGGGCATTTTAACAACGAAATATATTCCCTGCCTTAATTGTTTATTCAATGTTATAAAGTTCCACGTCAGAACAGATCAGAATATCAGAACGTACTCATGTTTTAAAGTGATGTGAAACACTCCGGTATGGTGACCAAATAGAAATTGTGTGAGTTTATCGCCGATAGTTGCGACCCGAATCGAGGTGTAATTTGTACAATTGCCCTGAGTCCAGACGATGTTTTCTATATAGTGGTATGGTCGATTGCTATATTCTCCAGGTTGGCATATATAGCGCACGAGTATACTAACTTATCAATTTTATCCAACCGAACAAGTTCATAATATGTCTTTAAACTGGTGGAATAGGATCTCTACGGGCGTATAGTGAGAATAGCGATTCGTGACATTATCGAGATCATACCGTGAATCTCTACTCTTAGCTACGCACGTAAAGATCATATTCCACCAGTATACAAACCCTGGGAACTTTTGGATGTTATGACGATGTTATGACAAGGAAGTTTATAACATCGACAAAGCAATGCCGGTAATATATTTCTTAGTTATTACCTGTTCCTTAATAATGTAATTCACTGTAGGTCAAGGTCCCAACTCGAAATTTCACGATTCAATGGCATTGTGAGCGATTTTACTTTGCGTCGCTTACAATTATAGAATTTCTGGGTAATTAATTCAATATTTATGGCGATATCGGCTCACACAAGTCACAGAAATGCATGCAATTTCGAGTTGGGACCTCCACCAACAGTGAAGTACATTAATAGAGGAGCGGCCAAATCCAAAAAGGGCCTTAGTTTTCGAGATACCCCTACCCTCGGTAGAACAAGTTGAAAGCAACTTTTTCTGAAAGGTAAATATATATCATTTATGAAAATGATTCTTGGCCTTGTCGGAATTGGTGGCAGCTATGTATGGTAAGACTATTTCTGGAGGTATCTACCGAAAAATAAGCCTGTTTTCAGCGGTTGGCCAGCAATACACAATTGGTTAAAAGTTAAAGTGATGTGAAACACTCCGGTGCAGTGATCAAATATAAATGGAGAATAATCTTGTTCAAAGTAGTAAGTTTTACAAATAGTATATCCAAATTGACAACACACACCGTGATTCTTATATATGTACTAAATGCAGTGATTCTCGATGGTGAAATCGTTTTCGTTAGTTTATCGCCGATAGATGCGTCCCGAATCGAGTAGTAAATATTTACAATTGAGCGTAGTTCTGACGATGTTTTCAAAGGAGTGGTACGGTCGATTTGCTTCAAATTTTCGGCTATGTTAGTAGAATGTTACATCCCCCCAGTTGTCATAGCGCCTGAATAGTAACTTATCAGTTTCACGCACCCGAACAAGTACATAATATGTCTTTAAGCACATCACCAAAAACAGAATGTTCTATTTGTTATTATGGGATACATGGTGATACTAGATCGGAACGTTCTTATTTTTTTCTGGTTTGTTTGAGATTTCACGACGTCATGGTGGAGAATGTAACGTTATGCGTCAAAACATCATGACGATTCAGAGAAACTGTCGCCCGTCAACTCTGTACAAAACTAGCACACTGGATTGAGCTTATCTTGTCATATATGTTTGGAAAGAATGGAGTATTTTCTACCCGGATGTATTAAGTTTATTTTCCTGACCCTACATATTTAGCAATAATAGGCAAAAACTTAACCCTCCCCCAATGTCATAAAATGCTAAGTATAGCCATCGCCGGGAATTGGATCAAAGAATGATAGAATAGTGCGTAGTATTTCCTTTTACTTAGTGCAGAATACACATAACAAGTGTAAAATGCAAATTTCCAACCATATTCACTATTAGATAAGTATCAAACTCCAAGATGGCGTCCAATATGGCATTCAGTTTTTATTTTAAGACATAGTGAAGCGACATACGAAACATCCTGAAAAGGAACGTCCCAAGTGGTAAAATGTATATTATTTTAATGACCATATAGAATAGTATTTAGTATTTCATATGAAACATTAGTTTCACCAATAGTACATCTTATCTATTGGAAAAATAAAAGTCAAAAATTTATTCCGCCGTTCAATGTCATAAAATTCGAACTAAAGTTGTCGCTTGGGATTGGAACCACGAATGATCGCATAATGCGCAGAAGTTTGTTTTATTAAATGTAGAATACACATGCAAATTGGCCAGAGAAATTGCCATCCAAATTTGTTATTAAAAGAGTATCATAATCGAAGATGGCGTTCAATATGGCGGCCAATTTTAAATTCAAGACTTAGTGAACGGACACACGACAAATTCAGAAAAGGAATGTCCCAAGTGGTATATTATATATCATTGTACTGACTACATAGAATATTTTATATCAAACATTAGATTCAGCATTGATCTGTATTATCAATTGATGAAATAATTAGACAAAAACTTGATCACCCCTACAGGCACAAACTTCCACACAAATGGGCCACTGTGGATTGTAGTACAGGCCAAAAAGAAATGAGCATACATTTTGGATTTCATTTGTGCTGAATATGATAAAGAAAACAAAAAGTGTGACGTCACACCCACTATTGCGCCATAATGGCGGCCAATATGGCATTTGATTTTAATGTCAACACTTTGTAAACAACTAGTACGATATGCGGGCATATAAACGTCTCATATGGTATTACTTATGTGTATGTTTCCATCATTACATGGCAAGTTATTGTTTGCGTGATGACGGAGACCAAAATATGGTGGTCAACTATATAAACAAAAAATCAGATGAGCTTTGTCATGTCTCGAATTTATAACACTTCGTGAAAACAAATACGGGAAAACAGGAATTATACAGTATGTTATTCGTCTACTGATCGGTCCATACGCTCATAGATCAACCGAAAAACGACGTTGATGGCATATATAATAGTCATATGAAGTAGTAGTTCTGTTATCAACATATCTTTTAATTTGCGAAATAATAAACACAAAACTCAACATTCCTCATATCGAAAGTTAAAACAATGCGCACAAAGGTATCTCTGAGAATCCTAACAAAGAATAAAACAACAAATGCGCAGTTGTAGATGTCATTTAGTGTTCACATGTAATTGTTTTTATTAATTGTTTATTGTTTTATTATTAATTGCATTGTTAGCATATTGGTGTTTATGCAAATAAATCGTATCGTATCGTTTAGTGCGACATAATTATGTTAGAACCACACTTGCTATAAGATGGATCTCAAAATACAAGATGGCATCCCATAATATAGATGTCATTTCAATTTTGAGAAGGACAACAGCCAGAAAAAAGACTTCCCTTTGTGATGCTTTGCGCTGGATTTGTTGTTGAAGTGCCAGTTGTTTTCAGCAACCTTTCAAATGGTTTGTTTTCTCTGGTGCCGATAGTCGATAAGTTAACTTTTCAATAATACTATTTTGGAATGGAATAACATTAACATATATGTTATCTTCATAAAGATGAGCAACATTTGCTTTTATCAATCATAAAAATTACATGACTCTGATGGCTTTCCATTCAATTAGTGTAAACATATTTTTATTTCCAAATCCAAACATAATACACATAATACACAAATGACATAAATATACAACATATAAGAGATAATGTATGGAAATGAGGATCAGACAACAAGCCCGAGGGCTTATATGAAGTCTTCTCCTCTTTGGCGACATGCCCCTTCCCCAATAAGTGAGGGAGGGGTATCGATCAGACGGGAAATAATAGAAATAATATTTTTTAAAGGAGAAGTAACTAAGTTTAAGTTGGGATGGACACAGCGGGAAGATAGTGTTAGGGATAGCAGGAGGCAGAGAGAGAGAGAGAGAGAGAGAGAGAGAGAGAGAGAGAGAGAGAGAGAGAGAGAGAGAGAGAGAGAGAGAGAGAGAGAGAGAAAGAAGAGAGAGAGAGAATGAGAGGGAGAGTGAGAAAGTAGAGGGGACAGAGTTTTCAATAATTTAGCTGCTGCGTGATGAAAATTATGCTCGTAGTAATATGCATGCGTCAGGCTCCATGGGAGGGCGTCAATCGCAATGGCCAATTCCTATTTCAATGGGGTTTACTGTGAATATCGCTGCATTCTTCACGTAGAATCATTTCACGTATATACAGGATAGTGACAAGTAAAGTAACTTACAAAATAATCGTTATCGGAAGACATTTAGTACTACATATATAATGGAGAACATCGTGCTGCCGCATAACGCGGCCGGAATCCAAAGCAATTTGTTACCCATACAGATCATGGAAATCTTTTTGTTCTCATAATATATGTCTGTACTGCATTAAATATTTGTTTGTTTTCGCGAAGACTAAGCTCTCTTGACCCCCGCATTAGTGTATTCTCAGATAAGGCAACATTTGGTAGGGAGTCATATAGTTCTCTTCTGGGCTCTTGATAAAAAGTACATTCAAAGAGATAGTGGTAAGTTGTCTCAAATTCCCCACATAGACAGAAGGGGGAAATTTTTACATGGTTATCTGTCAGGTCACCACTTAGGTGGCTGCAGTTCAATCTTAACCGGGTATGGAGGATATGAGATTTACGACATTTACTATGATAAAAATAGGCAGGTGGACGTATATTGTCACTGTTCAGTTCCTTTTTGAAGTCTTCGATTGTACTGCTGCTCTTTGTAGTTTCTGACAGTTTGTTCCATTCGGTAATTGCAGATGGTAAGAAAGAATCCATATAATAGTCATAATTAATATTCGAGGGTAGTCTTATATGTTCAAATCTTAAGTTATATCTGGAATTATTTGCCTGAATTGGTCGTACATAATTTCTTAAAATTGATGGAGCAGTTCCTCGTATCATTTAAAAAAATTGGCATAGCTTGTGTTTTCTACGGCGTGAAGAGAGGAGTTCCCAGCCAGTCTCTGACAAAAGGCACGCGTTACTCGTACTGATGGTTGCACCTGTTACTATTCGGGCCATTTCATACTGAACCTTTTCAATGTCATCACTAAAATAATCAGGGCAGTTATCCCAAACAGGGGAGGCATATTCCAGTATTGGTCGGATAAATGTATAATGTATTTTTTCAAGCGTTAATCTGCTTAGCTTGTATCTGTGTTTACGTACTAGATTTACTCGACTCCATGCTTTGTCAAGCATAGATCTGATGTGGATACCCCAAGAGCCCATGTTGTCGAAAGTAAGTCCCAGATGTTTATGGCTGTCAACCTCAACAATTGTCGCGGTTCCCATGGTCAAATGTGGATGATATACTGGTGTTTCTTTCCTGGAGATTAAGAGAGATTCCGTTTTCAGGGGATTGAATTTTACAAGCCATTCTGATGCCCAACACATGAGAGTTTCGAGGTCATCGTTGATTAGTTTTGCGGCCATGGTGGGGTCTTCGATAGTAAGAAATAGAGAAGTGTCATCAGCAAATAGACGAATGTTGCACCGTATATTTTCGGTTATATCATTAATATAAATTAAAAATTCAATTAACGTTCAGTGACTAAAGGTTAAACATGACTCCGGCGACGACATGTTTATAGAGACAGATGGATCTGAGAAATACATTTATTATTCCCACATGTTCATTGAATATGAGTCATACAATGTGATTCTATGCATTTACAGCAATGGGCACTTGAGCATGGCATGTCCAGGCTTTCTTGAGAAACAAAATGACAATACTTGGTGAACAAGAACACAACACTATACACCAGTGATTCTTAGTTGATTACATCACACTGACTTACACTCAGTTACTTGTATCCCCATAAAACACTAGATTGAGGACGAAGGTGTTATAAATCCCGATCAGTAACACTGATATGAGGATCATGTTAAGTGAAAATAACTTTCGAAAATCTGCCAGTTTGGGGGTAGGTGGCTTATGTATGGACTGAGTATATTGCTTTCGCGGTAAGATCGGCGCTGTCTTTCCGCCACCCATAAGAATACAACGTATGTTGTGATATGGCCTAGTCGTCATAGACCAAACCGTAAACACAATTTGAATATCTATATAATTATCAAGACCAATGACTAGTGTCTATTGTGAATTGCCTTATGTCTGTCGCCATTTCAATTGTGTTAATATCCTACAGATTTTCATTACTTACATTTTATCCATTTCAAATGCCACCAGACTCAAAAGAACCGTGGATAAAACAAACTTTTTAGTGACATTCTGGTTTGCTTGTGAGTTGCGTGATTATGATTAGAATTCAACGGCAATCATAAATGCAACACCAATGTGCATGTTCAATGGAGATTATCGCACTATGACCTATGTATCAATAAAATGTATTAGCATGAGAGATTACTATACATGTATATATAGTCAGCTAGGACCCACGTCCATAAGAACTAATACAGATATGATATCCGTCGGAGATATAGAAGATTGAAGTCTTGCCCGGAAACTCAATATCTTCTGTTTGTAACATATATGAATCCGATTGACATTCACATACGGATTAACTGTCATGTGGACTGTTTTTATGGAGATGTAACGGTGAGGTAAGTGGACATAACTTGTGTAAACCCCGAAGGGTTTTACATACAAGTTATGACCACTTACCTCAGCGTTACATCTCCATAAAAATAGTCCACATGATAGTTAATCCTTATATTTATATACATTTAGCGAAAAAGCTACTTTTGTAAATATATTTAAATCGAAAAGTGTATCGTGACAAAATCAGCCCAAAATACCCAATAGCACCCTTGGCAAAAGTTAATAGGAACAATTTCTCTTCATATTGAAACCCGATGATGTATTAAGTCAATCATGCGCGAGTCCAAATGCGCCCAACACATTACGCGTTCGTCTTTCCAAACATAATGACGTATCGATTGTGTTATTAGCTTGGTGTTATGAGGCATTGCGCATTCACCGAGAAATAACTGCAACTAGCCACGTGGGCGCCGACCAATCAGAATGGTGGATTTAGTGATGACAACACTTAGTGTGTAAATATAACCATTTAACTCACAAATTAGTCGGGACTAAAATATCAATGTACGGAAAAACATGCACATCAAGCAACATATGGTGAGAACAACTTATATTCATAGGTATGCGGTGTTGCTTTCTTGTTTGACGCTGAGCCGAAACTCGAACGATTATACAAAGCAGCAACCTCTCGGTCACTATAACGCCTATTTATAAACCATTGTACGCTGATTGCATTATATGGACATTGTGGTCCCATGTTATGTCATTAAAGAGCAGTTTGTGTGTGTGATGATGTATTTCGTGTATCGTCAATAGGTAGTTACTATGATGCGTGACATTCAAGACTATCACAATATATTAATGATAGCAATATTTTAGTATTGAACATTACAACATCACTTCGTACCGAATCGAGTGCATGATTATTTGTAACGGTCAATGACCATCCTCTATTATTACCAGTTGTCTACACATTCTTTACTTACTTAACGTCCCAAAATGATATCAAATGTGTCAAACAAAGGTCAAATGTGCATTGGAGATCAATACACGATACACGATTCGGCAAATTAAACTAATTAAGTCATTCTCGGAGTTTCACTAAGTGTTTTTTTATTTTTGGTAGGTTTGTCTTTCTCCAAATATTTGATATAAAGTTTCTGATAATTGTTAAACAAAACAACCTAAACATTCAACAAATTCAAATTTCCATCCAGTATTAATCCTGGCGTCACACCTGTGTCATAGCTAAGGGTGTGACATTTGGAACCTGATGTAGGATACCACCAAACCAATGGAAAGACACGAATTACCCGC
Organism: Siphonodentalium dalli; assembly: GCA_032622095.1. Lineage (NCBI taxonomy): Eukaryota > Metazoa > Mollusca > Scaphopoda > Gadilida > Siphonodentaliidae > Siphonodentalium > Siphonodentalium dalli. Next base: position 239,766,077 of record CP136065.1, on the reverse strand, counting down.
CCTTACGGAGCTGATCGACAGTTTATGGAAGTTAATTTTAGACAATCACGTCAAAGCTTTATCTGAAAATAATGTTGTCTTACCACCATCACTCAATCACAACATATCGACGTCTAATATAAACACACAATCTAAACAATATATCGCTTCAAACTGCCGTATGATACATTTTGACCGACTTTCGTATTCATTGTTCGCAGCGTGTTGGCATTACAATTAGCCGTCATATTGGGCGTCATCTTGGATTTTGGTTGTCTACCAAGACCAGATGTGGATGCAAATTTTACATTTTATGTTTCTTCGTTGTATTCAACACAAAGTAATTCCGAACGATTTGCTTAATTCCTTGCATTCTGGACTATAGTCACAAGTGCCGCCATTATGTGGACGTTTGTGACTGGGTGTTGATTAAGTTTTTGTTTACTAATTCTCCAACTGATAAGATAGACTAACGGTGAAACTACTGTACCTGAGAGATCGTCTATGTATTCACTTCAATGATATACAATCTTCCACAGGGGACGTCCCCTTTTAGTTCGTTCATATGTGCGTTCGCTAAGTGGTACAATTAAAATTGGACGCCATATTGGACGCCATTTTGTTGTATCATACTCTTCTAATCGTGAATATGGATGGAAAATCATACATGTCACTACTTCGTATGTGTGTTGTACATTAAATGAAACAACATATACTGCGCATAATGCTATCACTCGTGGTTCCAATCCCAGTCGATAACTTTATTTCGAATTTAATGACATTGGATGGAGGGATACAGTTTTACCTATTACCTTACCAATTGAAAAGATGTATTAATGGTCAAATTAATGTTTGATATGAAATGTTTTCTATGTAGTCACTACAATAATATAGATTTTACCACTGGGGACGTTCCTTTTCGGGATATTTCGTATGTCGCTTCACAGAGTCTTAAAATAAAAACTGAATGCCATATTGGACGCCATCCTGAATTTTGATACTCTTCTAACGGTGAATATGGTTGGAAATTCGAATTTTATATTTGTTATGTGTGTTCTACGCGAAATAAAAGAAAATACTACGCACTATTCTATCATTCTGGGATCCAATCCCAGGCGATGGCTATACTCAACATTTTATGACATTGGGGGAGGGGTTTCCAATTAATTACAATATTTGTAGGGATAGGGTAATAAACTTAATACCTCCGGGTAGAAAATATTCTATTCTTTCCACACATATATGCCACGATAAGCTCAATCCAGCGTGCTAGTTATGTACAGAGTTGACGGGCGACAGTTTGTCTGAATCGTCATGATTTTTTGACGCATAACGTTACATTCTCTACCATGACGTCGTGAAATCTCAAACAAACCAGAAAAAATAAGAACGTTCAAATCTAGTATCACCATGTACCACATAATAACAAATAGAACGTTCTGTTTTTTGGTGATGTGCTTAACTTTTAACCAATTGTGTATAGCTGGTCAACCGCTGAAAACAGGCTAATTTTTTCGGTAGGGTACCTCCACAAATAGTCTTACCATACATAGCTGCCACCAATTCCGGCAAGGCCAAGAATCATTTTCATAAATGATATATATTTACCTTCCTGAAAAGGTTGGTTTCAACTTGTTCTACCGAGGGTAGGGGTATCCGGCCCCTTTTGGCGTTTGGCCGCTCCTCTATAATAAGGAACATATAATAACTAAGAAATATACTCCCCGTGCATGTTGTTTTTTCGACTTTATAACGTTCCCTATCAAACCTTCAAAAAGTTCCCAGGTTTTGTACTGATGCAATATGATCTCTATACGGGCCTTTAGCCATAGTATATAGGATCATATAGAGATTCGTGGCATGCTCTAGACATTATCCAAACTTGCCTAAAAAAAACGTGCACTGACTGACATACTGACATATAAATTATCACCGAGTATTATATACCGGGTCTATATATCAAGTTTCTCGTGTAGAAGTGTTCCGATTGTCAACTTACACGGCATAATATCTACATCGTAATTCTGTTTTATGTTCTCACACGATGTAACGTTAAGAATATACAAACAAGGATGGCTTAAAAGCGGGTCACCTGTCAAACTGAGGGCCCTATATCATGACCATCCGTATGATAATCACGAACGGAGTTTTATCATAATTGCAAGAACAGACTGTGAATATTATATTATGATATTGGACACATATTGCATAACGAATTATACAACTTTCTACTGATCAGTATTATGAATAGGGTATACGTGTACTACATCACTAGAATTAGTGAAGACAAGTCGAGCATGGGCACACGAGCTTTGCATGCAATAATCGAGCCTATACCATTGACTCAAACTCCAGGCAGAGTTATCTCCCATCGCTCCGCTGAGATACCACTGCCATAAGGACATTTGGTAAGGATTTCTTACGTGTTCTTAGTTCTTATGTTTATTGATTAACGATGTCTGGCTCAGTTCATATTGTTCTTATCAATACCGAAAGAATTACCATTATTGCAAACTTCTGGTGGTCAAAATAAGATAATAGGTGACTAAATATAGTTCCGACGATGTGTAAATATAGATGTATCGGTCCGCAAAGTACCATCTTTGTGGCAGTGCTATATCACAGTGGTAACGTAGAGGGCGCTGCATGGAGTTTGCCATTGACTATGCTTCCTTGTTGTGGATTTCCCTCCTTTAAGTGAGGAGCACCCCAGTATATTGGGTATTTATAAAACAATAGTAGTAAAAATAGTTGAGTAAAACACTAGTTGAGTAAACTATCATATTGATAGAAGATCATAGAAGAGATGTGAATTGACAACAACTCCACATGTGAAGACAGCTGTTTTTAAAAAAATCAATTGTTTTGTGTTATGATAAACAGAATTTTATAAGATGAGCATGGTATATATCTAATATTCATATAAAATATATATATTTATTTGTTTAATAAAATTGACTATGACCTGATAACAACATAATTAAGTACAATCTAATCACGCCAAACAGAACCATATCACCTTACTGCGAGTGGCAAGTATTTTGAACGGCACTATTTTCTCCCAAACGGACTCGTCGTCGTTAATTCTGCGAAAAAGTTTCTGGACCGTCCGAAAAATTACGACTATTAGCTACTCAGTAATTCTTATCAATAGAAGTTCATTATGCAATAAGACACTAGTGTCCATTGCTCCATCCCAACTAGCGTCGCACACAAACGGAATGTATACGAGTTTCAACGTTAATAAATTATGCATGCTTGCGGATGTATGGTATTTTATTATGTCGTATGTAACGTGTTTATGTTGGAACAGAATGTCAAGCATGATGCGTCTGTAATAAGTGATAAAATCTTCATTTGTCAGTTGATGATTTTGAATAACATGTTTTCGCTCTTGAATAGAAGAATTTGGCAATTACTCATTACTAGCTTGCTGACAAGTATTTACGTGACCCGAAAACACGACGATGAAGGGCGTATATTACTTGATATTATATTGACATATATTACAACATAGCACCTGTAGTAGTTAAAGGTACTCAACCCGTAAAGAGGGTCCCCATCTCAACAGATTCCAACAACAACAATCCGATCAGAGGGTCCTATATTACTATTTCTTTGGCTTTGGGGGTAAAACATATTTGATTCGAGTCGAGGAACCCATCAAACAAAGCTCAGAGTTATTAGATATTGATTTTTCAAATTTGTTATGTTCTCGAGATGAGTACTAATAACTGCCGTAATCTGCTTGGGATGTGTACTCCAAATCTATTCAAACAGACAAGGATGAATAACTCTAAAATCAAGTGGTAATTTTAACGCAATTTTGACTGAGTTCTGGGCCAGATAGTATTCCCGATAATGAAAAATAATAGATTTCTAAAATCGATATCTAACAAATCTGAGCTTTGATGGGTGACTTCCTCGACTCGAATCAAATATTTTTGACCCCCGAAGCCATTGAAATAGTAATTGAGAGGAGTTTTATCGGGTTGAGTACCTTTAATATGTGGTAATTAACATTTCCCACAGAGGATTATTAGAGAGCTCAATTGGCCACAAAATAAAATGATATTTAAAAAAAAAGCTATACCCAACTCCCATCCATGCAATATATCTGACTGTTCTTGCCATGTCTACTCCCCGTCACATACTTGGTCGTGCTTAATGTTTTTTTCTTTGGGGGGGGGGGTGTTCCACCATTTAAACCGAGCCATATCAGGACATTGTCAATTTTACGAGTGGAGGAAAGGCCGTGCTGATGGTTGATTTCGCCCGGAATAAACTCCGCGTAGAAATCACCGGCCCCGACCGGAAGAAAAACCGAAAATATATCATAGATACACGAATGGGATTACATATACTGTGCGTTCATGCATGGATTATAGACACACGAGTGGGATTACATCTGATGTGCGTTCAGGCATGGGTCATAAATCCGGCTTATCGGGAGCAACTATATACAACCAATTTCAGAGCATACGCCATCTACATTACAAACTGAGCCACTGACACTGAGTCCATCGTGCATATAATTTAGATCGTTATAATATATCAACTCACTAGATCGAGGGTCTCTGTTGGGGGGGGGGGGGGTGCACCTTAAAAGTTTAAACTGCACACCCCTTGAAAAAGACCAATTAATTTTGCACGCCCTTACAACTGATATCTGAAGATGTATATATACCCAACCATTGTGAAATATTTGCAAGCCTCACACCACAACGGTTGCAAATTTTCCACCCAATTATGGTGTTTCAGTACAATAATGTTGACCAAAAGTCACTGCAAAAGTAGGAAAATATGCGATTGTTGGTCAAAAACAGCAAATTCCCAGCTGATGTCGTGTCAGCTAGGACCCCCCCCCCCCCCAACCACACACTGTCACCTCGTCCCTATGGGGGCGTTTTTCTATTTTATATGATATCACAAAATGAATGGATGATATGACAATATCGAATATATGATATCATAAAATAGTAAGCAATTAGTGATATCACATATTAGATTTTATGATATCAAATATTCAATTTTTCATATCACTTATTCGAATTTGTGATATCATATATTCATTTTGTGATATCAATAATTTTGACTAAACGACTATTTATTGATATCACTGAATGCATTTATTGATATCATAAACTATTTATTGATATCATACAATTAATGTATGATGTCATAAAATGAATTCATGATATCACAATATCTAATTATTGATATCACTAAATTCTTACTATTTTGTTATATCAATAATACGATATTGTGAATTTATGATATCACAAAATCATTTTGTGATATCATAAAATATTTTATGATACCATATATTCGATTTAGTTATATCATAAAATTAATTATTGATGTCAATAAATAGGTAATAAATAGAGGAACGGCGCCCCATATATACGTCCCTGTGTGTGCAGGCTCTGTCCAAACAAGATCATGTGGTGCAGTGTTTTCTCACGTCGGTGTCCGGACTTTGCTTCTTTATCTCCGAAACGAGACTTGTTGAATTGAGAACACTGTCATATAAATCATGAACCTGCTGCATAAATCTTCTAATGTACTTCAAATGCTATCACTATGTTAGCGCTTAAATCTCAAAAGCCTATTTTATTCCCCTCAATTCAAACACCACAACTCTCTTTTTATCAAGTGTCTGTTGCTAATCTCTTCAAATTGATCGCGAAATCCACTCCGATCAAGGCCAGGTGAGAAATCTAATCAACAGGTGCGAATTGGGACAGCAAGCTCATGTCTCCGTTTCATGGGGCTGTCGTACTTCCATATTTGCATTACTGGGTCAGCTGCGCCGCAGTCTTGCATGCGTACAACAGCAAAGCATTATGGGAACGTTGCTATTGTCAAAACGCAAAACGGTTGGTCGTCTGCCAAAAACAAATTTACAACCGTATACTACGAATATAAACAAACATGAAAACTAGCCTATAGAATTGTATGTCACCGAGTAACATTGACTGACTATATAGCGTCCCAGCATTTAATTCAATTTGTCTTTATATTATGTTGTCTACCTTCGGAGATATACAACCTTATTTTCGTTTGATTGCAGACCTTGGTAAGTCTCCAATCTTATATAACTAACATGCATTTCTTTAACCCTCCCTGTACTTAATATTCATTGACGAGTAGTTATCCCATATATAGGAAATGTTCATATAATAAGTTCAACAAACTACCATAGTGAACTTATTATCTGAACATTTCCCACCAACGAATTGGGATTCTTTCTGCACTTTCTATTGTTTGTCGTCTGCTTATATTGTTTGTTGTTTCTGCAACCATCATGATTTGAAGTTGGTTAAAGAGCCATTTAATTTTCAATTCACCGATTATTTGTTTTATAATGCTTTGATATGCTGTTTTAATGACAATCTATGGAACGTCTGTGTCTCAGAATGTGCCCATAGAGTAATAGAAAATAGCAGAAATAATTTTCCCCGCCTCGCTCCCAGACTGCAACATAATTACCAAATTCACCCTATGGGGACCTCATTCTGCATGGCTTCATATGCTATCGGAAACACAGTCTGATTAAAACCATACTCAGACTCTAAAGATACTTTAGAGTCTGGGTTTGGTTTTAATCAGACTGTGGGAAACATAGACTCAGATTGAAGTTCCCAAATGGTGAATATTGTGATGTACACCGATTGGGAACCTCGATTATGCAATGTGTCGTCTGCCAATTTGGAGATATAGAGACACTAAACTAAAAAAGAAATAGAATCTATGTGAAGAAGTTTCTATAGTAATTTGATAATAAAGAAACTTTCCAGAGTATAGATGAGGCCTAAGCAGAATGAGGTCCCCAGAGGGTCAATTTAATGATGCTAGCCCGATGTGCGGGATAGCGTCACTAAACTCAGCCTCTGGGGACCTCATTCTGCATATGACAGGCACACTAAACTCAGGCTTGGATCTAAAAACGGTCGGGGGCACCGGAAGCAATGAAAGTCCAATTAAGGGACATAACTCATGGAAAGGGCACATTTTGGCAGTCGGAGGCCGGTATTGGCTTAATTGCTGAAATAGCTACTTGGTTTTGGCAATCATATAATATATACAACATTTTGAAGCACATTCCACGCAGTACCAATTTCTACTAAAAAGAATGGAAATATATACAATTATACATGTACTTTTCATGCTATTTTAGCTGATATACGGCATTTCTTGTCATTGTGAGAAAAATGGGACAATGGCGGATGCAGGAGGAGCATGTTTTCTCCTCTGCACCGACGTCCGTGTACGCATGTGGATGTACCCCCATGTAAGCATGTGGATGTATACCCCCATGTAAGCATGTGGATGTACCCCCATGTAAGCATGTGAATGCACCCCCATGTAAGCATGTGGATGTACCCCCATGTAAGCATGTGGACGAACCCACATGTAAGCATGTGGATGTACCCCCGTGTAAGCATGTGGACGAACCCCCATGTAAGCATGTGGATGTACCCCCATGTAAGCATGTGGATGTACCCCCATGTAAGCATGTGGGTGCACCCCCATGTAAGCATGTGGACGAACCCCCATGTAATCATGTGGATGTACCCCCATGTAAGCATGTGGACGAACCCCCATGTAATCATGTGGATGTACCCACATGTAAGCATGTGGCTGTATAATACACCATACCATAGAACAGAAACGCTCATGCACTGGTGGCTCGCAGCACTATGCAAGTTGTGGCTCGTAGCACATGCAGTGTTGGCCGGGAACAACCATTGCAGTGTCGCCCAAATTGATCCATACCGTGTGTGCGTAAGAACAGTGACACTGAAACATGCATAAGGTCAATTTCTATACCAGAATCGTTTCTCGGGTCACATAAAATTACCATTTAATGTGAGCTGAATTGTTCATTGTCGCAAATTTCATGCCTGACACAACATTAATTTAGTTGGAAATTTAAGACCAAACTAACGTTGAAATTTGCTTGTTGGACCAAAAGTTGAATATCTTCCTATTTGTTTTGGTTTGGACTCATTGTCATCATGATCATGCAGTTGGAAACTTTACAAACATATTCATGGGGTGTTAGGTTGGAATTTCCAACCAGTTGAAAAGGTTGAGTTACCAGTTTCAAAATCCAACCCATGCAGGGGTGGTAAATGGAATTGTCCGGCAATGAAATTTCAAAAATGTTCAAGAGGGAGTGCAGCTGCAAATTCTTTTGGACAGCCCAAAGCCCAAACCGAAAACCTCTGGCCCGCCCCTTAACTGCATAATCGAATCGTGTTTACTGTTTGTATCTGGTTGGACACACCAAACCGAAAACCTCTAGCCCGCCCCTGAACTGCATACTCGATTCGTGTTTTACTGTTTGTATCTGGTGGACCTACATATATTTATGATATATACACAGCAAAAAATACCAGGAACCAAATATTGGTGCCATAAATTGTCTGACGCGCGCGCGTGAGACACTTTTTTTTTTGCTGCGCGGGCGGAACCAATATGATTTGTTCTTTTCTAACGAAGAACCATTTGGTTCTTGATAGGAAAGGCGTGTGTTATAACACATTTCTATAAGGATTAACTGTCATGTGGACTGTTTTATGGAGATGTAACCGTGCTCCATAAAAACAGTACACATGACAGTTAATCTTTATATTTATATACATTTAGCGAAAAAGCCACTTTTGTAAATGTATTTAAATCGAAAAGTGTATCGTGACAAAACCAGCCCAAAATTTCCCATAGCACCCTTGGCCAAAGTTAACAGGAACAATTGAAACCCGATGATTTATTAAGTCAATCCTGCGCGAATCCAAATGCGCCCAAAACATTACGCGTTCGTCTTTCCAAACCCAAATGACGTATCGATGTTGTTATGAGCTTGCAGTTATTAGCTGTTGCGCATTCACCGATAAATAATTGCAACTAGCTACGTGGGCGCCGACCAATCAGAATGCTGGATTTAGTGATGACAACACTTAGTATGTTATATTTACTAATATTGCTACCGACATGCAACTAAATGTGTTTATGATATTATTGTCGGAGTTATTGCTCGTTTCTCTACTTTAGGTCCCAACAGTACAAAACCTAATCTTCAAAGGCAACGTTACTGGCATATTAATGATGTGCAATGCGTACATCGATAACGAGGCAATCTTGATGCGAGCTACCCCACCCTTTCGGCATAGAACATTTTTTTAGTGAAAGTGAATTCGGTGTCGCATTAATGTAAATTATTTAACACCTACAATTAAGATCTTTATAACCGCTGATGCTGTATGCGCGGTATGTTACCGACCGCTGGTAGCGAAGAAAAGTTATCGAATAACGACTGAGACGGTAGCTTGCTGCATTGCAAATTCTTTGTTAACCCTAACATTTATATCCGCGGATACTTTCAGTGTTAAAGGTACTCAATCCTATTCGATGGACGCCATATCATCAGATTCCAGCAACAACACTTTTTAAAATGCCGCTTCAGTTATCAGAATCGAATAATTGCCCAAAATAATGCTAACCACTGTGACAGTCAACATTGCCCAAAACCTGTTATTTATCAACATTTTGTTCAGTTTGTCAAATATCTGACAAAAAAGCCACTTGATTTTAGAGTTATCATCCATCTTCATCCGCAATTTGGTCCGATACTGTCTTCGCATCGATTCTTTACTGGGCCACTAAAAATTGTGTTGCACACATCAAAATTTCAGTACATTGTGATTTGACAAACAAGTTATTTGTAAATATGCAATTGAACACTGAAATTATGCGCTGATATTAAAATGAAGCAAGCAAGCAGCAAGCGACCGACTCCGTCCCTGATTGATAGAATATATATGCAATTACTTATTTGATTGAGATTAGTGGAAAGTTCCATTACCCCCTTTCCCCGCGTGTGAATATGTGTAGTGACAACGATGCATTGTGTCAGAATCAATTAGAACTACATGTACAGTACTGTCCTAATTTATTTTGGCCCATGTTTGGAGCTGGAAGTTATTTTAGGGACGCATTATAATGGGTGATCGACTCAATGTCTCAGTCCCAATTATTTGTTGTATGGAATTAGCCCGATCACGCGATGCGGATCATCTGTATATAAAAAGTTTACACCTTGCACCTCAGCCAAAAAGCACCTTCCTTGTGCAAACAACATTGCTAGTGGTATTCATTCTAAAGAGCATATAGTGCGTTAATCTTGGACACATGCCGAGAGCATATATACACATACTTTATTGTGTCCTCTTCGTAATTACCACACACCATGACTGCTTTTATCAGTGTGTACGTCCGTCCGGGCTCACTTCAGTACACATACATAATGGTATTGGTTGAAATGACACACGATGTGTATAGGTATATGGGTTATAATACAACTTGGCAAGGTGCAGCACCATTGTGTGTATAATTTGGTATACAGTGACAAACAACGAAACCCCGTGGTGGTTTTAAACAATATTTTGGTCAACAAGTCCCTGACAAATATTAGTCATAAACACTAAATGTACCATAAATATATATTATAAGATAAGGTTCTTCCCCATGTGATGTCCCCAAATCGTGACACTGCAGCAATAGTATAAAATATATTTTTATATATTGATCAAACGATAGTATTCCTGGAATAGTTTATTTTCGTTTTTACAATAGGAAGAACCATGTTTTCATCTGCCAACAGTCTTAGCTGAAACCACCCGAGTCAGCCGAACAAAAATAGTCGAAGTAGACCACGCGGTCTTCGGTAAACTATAAGAATCTACGATAAACGGATATTCTTGATTGACCACGTTTTCGCCTGTCGCGGTTTTTATATACCAGTATTTTATTTTTCTGATATTGCCATTCTGGTCTGCCACGAGACATTTTGTTTTCGGCCACGAAGTACAATACATGTGACGTGCATGTGCGCAGCGGTTTATAGGACAAGAGACATTTACAATGCGTCTTGTCACTGAGTCACGGTCATATTGGATCGATCCAGCCCTGTTTCGTTTTTAGGGCACAGGTCAAAGTTCTGGAGTAGCATTCCATATATGGAATTCATGAATTTTCAAAAGCTCCATATACTACAGGGCCCTGTTTCATGAAGGCACCTTATGACATAGTTGGGACTTAAGATGGTCATAAGTTCAAACTTCAGTCATAAGTGCGTTTCACGAACAAAGTCTTAACCTAAGATGGTCTTAACTTTGGTCTTAACTTTAAGACTGGTGTGAGGTGTCATAAGATAATCTTAAAGTTAAGACCTACGTTGTGATCCGCAGTTGGTCCGAAATGTGGATGGGATCTAGTTCATGTATATATTATTATAAACACATTTAACTGAATAACACCTTGCTATCACGGAGGGGTGTTTCAGAAATGGTAGTAATTAATAACCAACTGGTAAGCTATAGCAGTGACGTGGCCAGTGGTTGCAAGATTGGCGGGGTGTCCGCTACTAACTGTAAACCACCAAGACCGGACTATATATATACATGTCTAATTGCTGTTACAAAAAGAATATATTTACATAGAGTTGAACATCATTTGCGATTCAAATCACCCAATCGCACTGTAGACAATAATCATGTTGAGACAATTAGTCCGAACATTTTCACATCGAGGATAATAGTGAATGATTTATACTCAGTTTTTTTTATTATAAATGCTTATGTCAGCTATTATTATTATTATTTACTTGCCTTTCTATATTATTATGTTATAATTTGATTGTAAAAATGTATTGTATATGCACCCCGTATATATATCAACAAGATAATAATACATAATATGTGTTATTTGATTATTATTATTATGTATATTATCATAAACTATTAACTATGAAATAAAAAGATATATAGCATGTATATAGTATACGGACCGCGCGGGCACACCGGGATCCGCGAGACATATAATATCACTGTGAACTGGCCCACAGACCCCTGGGGGAATTACTAAAATACCAATATACCAGTGGTATAGTCTATATTGGTATTTAGTATTTTTTCCCAGGGGCCTGTGAACCGGCCGTCTGTTCACGTGTTGTTAATTATAAACGCTCTTTATTATAAGTCGTTGATTTGGTTTTTATTAAAACATATATGCAGAATGTCGTTCAACGTAACGTACCTTCGAAGTTCATACGCAGTTTGTTAATTATAACAGGCGTTTAGCACATTTGTCAACAGAACCAGAGCAAATGGCACTAACATCATTTATATATGACTTCTACAAGTATGTCTCAGATTGGAAATAAGTCTATTTGGAGCACGATATGAAGTCCTATTCACATTATAGCAATATAAATAAAGAGCCTTTTGTGTTAGTATTCCATGAATGTTGGCAATCAATAAAGAGCGTTTAGCTCAGTGCTTCCATTGTGGTGTATTGTATGTGTATGCCGTGTTGGCGACATATTCGGTTTCCTGGTATTATAGATGTTTCAAAGACTTATAATGTATTAGAACCTAATATCAGCATTGAAAGGAGCGAACCTATGTCTCGCGTCGCGTTAATGGCATGTTATATGGGTGAAGGTTCACATTCTGAGTTAGGATGTATAAGTCCCTTTAATAACTGAAATAATATATTTGAGCTCGATACGTTTGTATAAAATAGGCATTGGAAGCATGCAGCTATGTGTGGATGGGGTCTGACGCGAAAACACAGTTAAAAAGCGCGCTCGTGCAGTTAAGTATGCACCAGTCATTATACTGATTATCGCCCTTGCATTAAAATATCATAATTATTCTTAGACACGCCCTAGTATCTGTCACCAGACACTGTACCTAGGCATATAACACACACAGAACCAACATTTTCTGTGCATAGCTGTAATAAATTGTCGAGAGCCAGTCTAAAAGCGCGCGAACTTAAATTACTACTTAAGTAGGACTTAATCTTATTTTGTGAAACGCGTTCTTGAAACGGAAAAGTTACATCATAAGATCCACCTTAGATCTTAGATTAAGTCCATCTTAAGATAATCTTATGACATTGCTTCATGAAACAGGCCCCAGAACTTTGACCTGTCGCACTATATACAGAAACGAATCTGGGCTGGATCTATCCAATATATGGCCGCAACTCAGTGACAAGCCGTATCACTCGGACTCGTGTTTTACCAACACATTTAATGTAATCGGAAAGGGTTATCGATAAGTGACGTTTGAACTTGTCCTTCAATCCCATTGTCCAATGTCTGTAACATACGTTTACATTAATATATAATGAGGCAAATTTAATTTTATTAAACTGAAACACAATCAATCAACATGAAACATAATATTATCAGTATTTTATTGTTTATCGGTTCGTAAGTTTAACCAAGTTTGAGATACGTAACGATACTATATGTTGGCACAATTCTTAAACAATCTGATAGCTGATGACACCCAAAGATCTCCGTGTGGTATAATTGCTCGTTGCTTTTCCGTGCACGCAAAGCGTCCCTGGGTTATGATCATTATAGGATCGTATGCCAAGAACACGATGAAGACCCATATGTTATACGATTTGACAATAGCGTGCAACAGGTTGCCACAATGTACCTTTTGTTATTCCAATTGCGCACATGTCTGTGCAAATTATGTAAACTTATACTCATTGTCAAAAACGATTTCCCAATTACTTAACTATTTGTGAAGTATTCTTGGCGGTGGTGCTTATGTATTGCACACACTATGCTCACATAAGGATCCGATAGATGTGTAGGCCCTATCATAAGTATTTTGCAGCAGGGCCGGTTCACACTAGGCCGAAAAAAATTCGTGGCCAAATTAAATCCTAGTTTTCTGGGCTCACAATCAATGACTAAATTTGTTTTTTTAACATATAACATTCTATATAATTATAATAATATGAATCCGCTTAACCAAGAGAAATAAATTTATTTCGCCGACACCGTGCCAAAGCATCTTCAAATTTCATCCACATCAAGGTAAGTTTTATGTCATTAATGATTTAATGCATGTCCATACCTTTAAATTGGTGGCCTATTGTTTGTAACTTATTGTGTACTGCATTGACTGCACTTTGTTACCCATTAAGCTGTATCACATAATCAATTAGCTGAACCAGACAATGTTAAAACACTAAATTATTTTTCACTCATTTTGTAACACATACAGAAAAATGATTTTATTTACTGTTTTACGCATGCATACAATAGTTAAAACTTTTAAATATTTTAGTAGATGATAATACTATAAATGTGATTCTCATGTCGTTCCCGTTACAAAATGAATTTGGGTTTTTGAATTATATTTCCGTCTTCATATGTGGTGAAATTTTTGTTGGCCAAATAATTGTTTTTTTGCCATTTTCGAAAAAAATTGGCCACCGAAAACGAGAACACAGTTCTGCAGTGTAGTCGGTATATTGATAGCTTCATGTGTTTCTGACAAAAATAGCCAATTAGCACTAAAAATCCCTAAAAAAATTACGTACTTTTATAATTGATGCTTTGGGGGACATGTGGATGGACCTGTAGTCGGAAAATTCCAACCCAAACTGCAAATATAATTCGGAACAAAATAAGCTTCTTGACCATGCACAGAACAACATTGATTCTTCATTGGATCGACGTAGAACCTATAATAATTAAGAAGCAAATGGTTCTACAAAAGTTAGCGTATAGATCCAAACAACTATATAGCTATATACAGCCCCTGTATATATAGTGAGAAAATTTCCAACTTCATGGCTATTTCTAGATCATGCCATGAATCTCTAATCTGGCTAACGTCCGTATATAGAGATAATATTCCACCAGTATAATACCTGGAAACTTTTTGATGTTCTGGCCCCTTCTGACAGTGACTTTATAACATTGAACAAAGAGGGCAGGGAATATATTTCTTTGTCGGTGTGCCCACTTTCTTCGGAAGTCTAAACTTTCACCCTGTTATTCATGCGTGACATCGATATTTATCATCCTCGATCGTTCTATTGCTAAATAATATGAGCCATGAGAACTCGAACAATTTTGCCTGATTATACCTGGTTCGTGGTATTCCAGTATGTGTATACGTATATTTGCCTTTTCACAATTATTAAGAACTAGCTGATGTGCCCGACCTCGTCTGGGCTATCACAGGGGCCTGTAACGCGCTCCGCTGTCCGCCCCCACCCCCCCCCCCTTTGCGCTGCCCATGTACGCCGCTGCTATATACGCGCCTGCTTCACGCTAATGGTATAATAATAACAATTATTATTATACCGTTAGCGTGAAGCAGGCGCGTATATAGCGGCGGCGTATATGGGCAGCGCAAAAGGGGGGCGGACGGCGGAGCGCGTTACAGGCCCCTGTGGGGCTATTTAGGGATTTCTTTGTGATCGCCTCGTTGAACAATACTGAGCGAACAACCTTGAAAAGTATTAGGAGAATGAAAAAAACTATTGTTCGATCGGTCCAGAAACATGCCTATATTAGCGTATATGAGCGAGATCACGGTCAAGGACACGGTTGCACGTGAAATTGGACCCGCCCATATTGTTCCCGGGATCAAAGTAGGCCTACATACCAAACTCAAGTCGGATCGGTCTAGGTCCAGAAACATGCCTATATGAGCGTATATATATGAGCGAGGTCAAGGTCAAGGACACGATTGCACGTGAAATTGTTCCCCGGATCAAAGTAGGCATACACACCAAATTTGAGTCGGATCAGTCGTGCAGTTTTCGAGCCTATAACACACACAATGACAGACAGACAGACAGACAGACAGAAGTTCCAACATATATATATAGTATATTTTGAATTGATCCACCCATTCCACTTCAGGGGTATACTATAGCGCTGAAGGGGTCACTGTCGCCATTAATTGTCGGATATACACAGCTTTACGGAAAGGTGTTTTGGGTACCTAGCTTGAAACTTGTGGGTTTATATTATGAAAATTATCACATTTCTTAGCATGATGTCGCCAATAAAAAAAAAAAAATATCAGGCAGGAATACAAGTTTTAAAGATGAGTAAACCTATGCGCCATGTGGTCGGATGCAATATTTTGATGTCAAGCGTGTTCTGCGCTGAAAACACAAGCAAATTTAAGCTGGGTATATACCAAAAACACATTTTCGTAAAGATGGGTACCCTTGCAACACACCAAAAATATGGCGACAATGAACACTTCCGCGGTATTAGCCTGCATCCATGTTATTACCATCGCGTTATACCGAGACAGGGACGTGGCAGGAAGGTCCAAGGCTACCCCAAGCGGGGTCATCTGCACCTCTCTTGTGTTAGAATTTTCTAACTGGCACCTCAACCTTTCCAGCTGCTGGAAAATTCCAACCAAATATATTTGTATTTTGTTTTTGTTATAATGTTATTATGTTTTTGGAAAGATCTTGGTTTCTGCGAAATGCATGAAGCGCAGCATAACTTTTATCAACAATGGGTTTTATTTACACGCTTGTTCCTAGAATTACTTTTCATGTTTATAATCTAACTAAATTATCTTAATCTTTATATAGGCGAATCGGGTATCTTCCGGGTTTCAGCTTTCGTTTTGTTTCGTCTAGAGCTGCGTTACATTTCATTGCATATCTGGGTGTTTATTTACATTATACGCTTCAAGTATATGTAGATATAGACTAGATATGTTTATTGCACGACCATATGTAATATACTGGTATTATATAACAAGTAACGTGACTGTCCTCTTCGTGGCGGATTTCCTAGAATTATGACTAAACGAAAACAAAAAACAATGATAACAACTTGATGGGTCTCTTCGTACAGGATTTCATTGACTTATATATGAGTAAACGACAAAACAATAGCAATAACTCGATGGTTGAAAATATAAGATACGCAGTTATAGATCGTTATACTCATACATATGGTGCATTTGGAGAATCATTAAAATTCAGTTGACATTATTTGATGATATATGAACTCGAACAACACAAACGTGTTTACTTCTCTGGGCTGAAATTATAGACCATATATCACGGACACGATTCGTTTCAACCATCGTAAACTATATTCGCAAACTATATGCATTGGGACATGGTACGTTTTCAACAGATGTGGTATAATAAGCTGAACACATGTTTTGTGACTTTTTATACCATCATTTATAGTGTTTTGTGGAGGTGCATGCTCGGGAATAAAATATGTGAATAAAAGTTTATTTCCCGAAAGTCCCGTATTCTTGTCGATGTATGTTTATGTATGTATACAGTTGTAATAGTTTCAGGTAATCGTAACCATGCAGATCAAATTTCGATTTGATTCCTTCCTGCGACAATCTTAGCTTGTGTTGCTACGAATTACAGAAACACGTTTAGTTATTCACAGAAGTATAAATTCGTATATGAAAACGACATTTTTACCATAGTGATCATGACATGTCTTTCGTTATAATAGGTAACATATACGTGTATGTTGATATACCAGTAACAGTACGATTACATATTACGACAATGATTGATAAACTCTTCAACCAGCGCTCATCAATGGAAACCGTGTCATATTCAAAACTGATGTATATACAATTGTATTTTTCATTGTACCTATTTTGTTTTTTATTTGAAACTTAAATTTTGATTACGAAAACAGTATATATACAGCACAAGTGCCCTTTTATCTGGTCGTTTTTGGTCGTATAACGGTCATGGTATAGCGGATGAAAACATGTGACCCCCTAATGCATGCTTCGCATAATATAAAGAAATATGTGCACACTAATTGGAACGTCAATATTAAGTCTACCAGGTGAACCCGCGTTGCCAGTCCCAGCACATCATCGTTGTCAACTGTTTGTAACCCCATGTCTCTGCCACTTATTTTATTGTGGTTCTTGGCATCATATTGATTTTAATAGTGTTGATAATTGGAGTTATGAACCCCGAATAATGTATACGTATTGAAGTGATTTCATTCCGACGAATATGTAGTACTCCCCAGTCTCCCCGTGATGTCAATGTTGGCCCAACGTGTTGTTGGGACATTATTGGCTAGCCAATACTCAACGTTCTGCCAAAAATTTGCCAATGTTCCACCAAAGCTCCATAAACTTTGGCAGAGCGTTGACCAGAGCACCACCATTTGATAAATCGTATATAATTTTCCAACCAGTTGGGACATTGGCCCAACGTCAGTTCGTAGGCCCAACGTTGGCTCCACTTTGGCAAAATTATGATTATACGATTATCAAATAAAGTATACGTATATACGGTATATATACCCCTACGGGCGTGAACCGTTGTTATAGCCAACGTTGAACCAATGCGTTGGTATACACAACGAGCTCGTTGTATGATATATATATACAAGAAATAGTCAGAAATTGTAACACCCCAAGATCATATTTTTAGCCATAAATACAAATTATAAAATAAAATAAATTGGTTACATTAATGCACCGCCTCAGAATTCCGTTAAAACAACTAATCCTTCAAATTATTACAAAAAACTACGGCTTATTACTGCAGGGTTTTCATTCACCAAACCAGAAAGCTTCTAAATGCGGATCAAAAATTGTGTTCCCGCCATAAAATCTTCAAGTGTGCATGGCCCAGCCATTGTTCATACATAAACATCGAACGCAATTAACGCGGTCATAATAGTTACACACTGCAACTATAAGACATCCAGCGAATACACACCCCACGAAAACGCGAAATGTGTTGTCCTGCGAGATATCCCATCGCTATAGCTCAATTTGACACGGCCAGAGTAGCCTTCCTACAATATCCTAACACAATAAAGCTTCTCAAATCATCGGCATAGTCAGTAGAACTTTCACGAACGTGGACATTCCAACTACAGCTTTTACCGGGTTTGGGGTCGCAGTACAACTTTAACGCGTCCCAAAATAACCGGAAAAAAACAATTATCTATTTATAAATTCCCCATGGGACCACAGATTTCTAAAATTTGTAGAACAGTATACACTGGTGGCGTTAATGAGGAACTGACACAAAATATAGCATTTTGACTGTTACGAGGATACGCTAGATTATTTTTAAAACAAGTTGATACCTTCACGGTGGGGAATCACGTGGTTTCGAGGCTGGTGAGTACCACGCATTCAAAATGGGCAAACGCAAAAAACAAAACAAAAACATAATGTATGAGGAACTGACACAAAACAAGGCATTTTGACTTACGAGCACACGCTAGTTTATTTTAAAAACAAGATGATACCTTATTTGTTCGGAAATACGCAGTAGTTTTCTATAACATTCTGACCAAAGTTGACAGGCGGAGGTTCGTGAATACACAAGTCCATACATCTAGGAGAATCTAGATGAGACTGACATCTTTGGTCAGAATGTTAATAGAGCAAACAACTGTGCGGTTGGACATGTACAAATGGTGTATCAGCTTGTTTGAAAAAATAGTACAGCATAAATTATGCTCGTAGCTGCCAAAATACTATTTATATATCATTATCTTATTTTAATATTATATACCCTTTTCCTCGTTTCTAATCGCATTTGCGATCGACTCGGCCATTTAGAATGCGTGATGCTCATCAACTCGAAACCACGTGATTCCCCACCCGTGGTTAATACCACTCGGTATATATAGTGGCATAGTTGGCATAACGTTGGGCCAACGTTTGACAAATGTATGGGCCAACGTAGTCATGTTATCTGGGAAATGCCTATTCATATTATAAGTGGCATGCTGAGAAGGAATTTGTTTGCTATCCACAACGTATACAGGTCAGGGAGAACCCAAAATTGATGTACTAAACCTCGATTTGTGTAAAAAACCTAGATCGAGGTTCTTCGAGACCATGTGACCACTGGTCAAAACATACACCCATGATATAAGGGGAAACACTCTAAACCAAATATGATACTAATGGAAGTATTATAGTGTAAGTGGTATAATGTGGAGTATTTCGTTCAAGTTACACCTATGGGAGGGCAAGTTCACATTTAATAATTAATTGTGCTTAAGCGCAATCAAGCACAATTAATTATTAAATGTGAATTTCGCCTCCCATAAGTGTAAGATGAAATACTCCACACTATATCACCAGTGGTCATATGGTCTTGAAAAACCTCGATCTAGGTTTTTTACACAAATCGAGGTTTAGTACATCAATTTTGGGTTCTCCCTGACCTGGTATATGCACAACGTATACGGTATATATAACGCCCGCGAGTGCGATGACGTATACGGTATATATAACGCCCGCGAGTGCGATGACGTATACGGTATATATAACGCCCGCGAGTGCGATGACGTATACGGTATATATAACGCCCGCGAGTGCGATGACGTATACGGTATATATAACGCCCGCGAGTGCGATGACGTATACGGTATATATAACGCCCGCGAGTGCGATGACGTATACGGTATATATAACGCCCGCGAGTGCGATGAGTTCCTGACGAGAATGAAAATATAAGCGACCACAATTGGGTAAACAGTCAAATAAACTTGAACTATAGCTGGAACAAAATAGAGTGTTTGAAAACAATAAAATAAAATGAGTGCAGATGCACCCTGATGTGCACTGAGGTGATCTCATGGTCCCGTTGTCACCTATGTATCAAGCATGTGTTGATTAGCACCATTATGTCACCAGCCTGGCATTGACTGGCAACAGAAATCAGTGAAATACAAACACTGATCGTGGAGCCACCCAGTCCAGAGAGCAGAGTAAAGTCACGTGTGATGGCACGCCGGGTCGCTGTTCCGTTTATCGCCGTGCATATTCGCACGTAAGTTCAATGAGTTGTGGGATCATTGAATGACAAGGGACAGGACCGTGGCGCCAAGGGGGGGGGGGGGGAGGGGGAGCGCGGCGCCATGCACTGGGGGCAGGAGCGTTGGGCCAAGAGGTGAGGTTGGTGGTGTCTCGCGCCACCAACTTGGGTCATTTTCTCAACATTAGGAAATTCCATGCATTAAAAGGTCGCAATATGCCATCATAGTGGGCATATCTTATGTGAACTATCCTTAAATATCCAATGCAAGTTGGGCACTCCCCAATAAAAAGAGTCCATCTAGCCTCTCTGCAAGGACATACATTGTTAAATTAAACTAAATACCTTTCCATGCAGTTACCGATCATGGATAATGGACGGTATGTAGCCCCCCCCCCCCGCTGCGGCTATAATCATGCATGCACGGTACGCATGCATGCGCACATGTGCATATTATATACATGCAGCATAATTCAACATAATATTCCACATAATTTCTACTCATACCAGGTGTCACTTGGGCTAGCTGCATTGGTCAAATTCGCATATATAGTTGAATCTGAGGAACCATTCAAGTTTTAGCTCAGGTTTGTCATTGATGCAAAACCAAAGGTCAAACTGCAAGGTTGTGTCACGTGACTAATTGTTTGTCCACCTGAGTTGGTATGGTATAAACTTGTGTCACGTGACTGAGTATATGCCAACCAGTCTGGTTCTGGTTCAGCCTGTTTGTTTGGCACGATATAAACATGTATTTTGTCCTGTGCCTGTAACTTCATGTATATACAGCCCTATATACGTATAGTATGTTCAAGATGTGTTGTTGAACTCAGTTAATATGCCGTTGTTCAGTATTTGGATATATAATATGTGAAGCAATCATGCACTCACTTCCCCTCTTATTGTTACATGCGCAAAACACTTTTCTTTATGTCCTATTTCACAATCTGGATTATAAACATTTATAATCAAACAACCACATAAACATCATTATTTCGCTGTGATTGCATCGCAATTTGAATGGACAATGGTGGATTAACATTAGCTGTGAGAAGAAAGGCATCATATTCTCAACATGTGATAGACTTGGTGAAAAGTGACGGGACAAAGAATATGCTAATGGAGGGTCGGTTTCATACATAGAACCTTGAAGGTTTAATGGCCCGCGCGGACCATATGACTGCCTGTCTGCCTCTCTAACAGCGTTTGGCGTCGAACCAGACAACTTTCGATGAACAGTCATACTTGTGGTTGTTTAGATTATGTTCTCGGGAATATGATATCATCCATGGTTTAGTACTTGGGTTGGTGAAGTGTCACGTACGAATTGTAGTTTCTGGCATCGCTGGGAACAGTACCTGGATGAGTAATAAGTTCGGTTCAGTTATGTCACCCTGTTGGTGCAACTCACCACGTATATACGTTCTGGGTTGGTGTTGTCGGGTGTCAGTGTCGACTATTGTGCTGACATGCACCGAGTACATGTCTTGCACCGAAGAATAACAGAGTGTGGTTGAAGGGACTCAATGCCTTCGAATTGCATGCGAACAATTGTCCACCATCGCAGTAATTTTCAGTTTCTCACAGCTGGACATTTGGTTACACTGGTGTAAATGTTTTCCATAGGCCTCAATGCACAATTTTTAGCGTATACTGTTTACAATATAAATCCTAGCCCCAAAATTTTCTTTAAATATGTAAGATTGACATTTGCGGAACTTTTTATGCAAACAAATCACGTTCATCTAGCAGGGAATTCGCCTTTAAATCTTGTGTTTTCATTATTTTCACCAAATTCACCCTCTGGGAACCTAATTCTACTTATAGGACCTCAGCTGCCATATGGGAGACCTTTTGGATCAGGGTGAAGTTCCCCAGTTGAAATTGGTGATGTTCAAACAACATGGTAATTATAATGAAATTATAATGAAAATGATCGAATTTACATTATACTTACGATGTTGCTTGTATCGTTCACAGAGCACATGAGTGTATTTTGCACTATTCCATGGCTCAAATTCATTCATTTGTTGAGTATAAAATAGATGGTCCCATAAATGTCCGGATTTAGTGTACAGTACCCCCTTTAAAGCTCTAGTTCGATGGTTTGGCGTTATCCGGATAATGTTTGTATTCAGACCTCATGTATGCTGGGCAAAACGATAGGATACGCGTCAATGCTACTTTATCATAACCCTATTGTTTTGACACATTTTCTCGCTCGTTTCCACTTGAGTATACATTTACTCGACTAACATATTGTTATATTAATTGAGATATCACTGTTGAAACCGAATCATCTGATCGAATGCACAATATAAAAAATATAATTATGGTATTGTTATATAAATTTAATGCCGGGTCGTTTTAAGTATTACCCGGGTATAGTGTAGGAAGTGTATTGTTATCCCTAAACGGACACGGGTATATATGATCTCACCCGTTTATAGTGTGACAACTCTATTGTTATCTCGAAACGATCGCGGGTATATGATCTTACCCGGGTTTTAAGTGGCGTTCTACTGGTATCCTAAACGATCGCGGGTATATGATCTTACCTGGGTTTTAAGTGGCGTTCTACTGGTATCCTAAACGATCACTGGTATATGATGTTATATACCTAAGTACTTAACCTAAGTTTTGTGGTAGTCGCCTATATTCACATTGAACTGGAAATTTTACCCCATAATTGTTCTTGTTAGAGCGTGTACCATTTTAATATCCCCCAATTTATTTTTTGAGACACTGTGATATCTGAACATCGTTTTTAAACTGCTTGGTTGTCAATGGTTACGGATAACGTCCGAGCAGAATAATGATGGTGTCATATGTGTGTATACAATTATTAGCGTATATCACACCAATGTGCTACTTTTTGTTCTGTATCATACTGCGATATCTTGGATCATTGTTGCTTTTTACAAGTTATCTGAAGACACCATCGCCCCATTGTATGTGACATATGTAAGCTATCACTTTCGCGACTGTTTCGTCAATGTGGTGTAACAGGTGGCATTTCAAAGAACCGACCGAGTTCGGTTACGAAGGCACAACAGACTTAGCCATCGATAGCAGCGAGTAAAACCATGAATGTGACACAGAAACCCGAATTATGGAGATGGGAATTATTATCCATTCTCGTGGGTAAACATAGATACGTGAGAAGGTCGTCGTTTATAGGTCCAGAAAATACACAACGAACAAGTGGGATCTGCTGAGTAGTGCAAAATGTCACGAGACTCACGACCAACACAAACATGTTGACACCATGCAGTGGAGGGGAATATATATGACATATATACATACCTTACTCGTATATACTTATAAATGTGCACTGTATTGGTTTTTTTTCGCGCACACACCAGTGTGAAACTGAGCGAAAAATGGTACTACTCAAAGAAAGTCAATGATTTTAGCGAACAAACCAGACAAACGGAGAAAAAATAAAGTTGTTTGTGTATTAATCGTGTCTGTGTATTAATCGTGTTTGTGTATTAATCGTGTTTGTGTATTAATCTTGTTTCTGTATTAATCGTGTTTGTATATTAATCGTTTTTGTGTATTAATCGCGTTTGTGTATTTAAAGGGGTACTGTACACATAGATAGGCAATTTTGTTATTTACTCCCATTGACATAACTTTCAAGTTAGATTATGTTCGTGTTATATGAGTTTCGTATAAACCTAATTTAGCGACGAAAATATTGATCTTAGAAATAAAAATATTACGATTTCAAACTACGCGCCATGTTTTTGACCTTCACCGTAAGACGCAGGTTGCAGGATGAACCGGAAGTTCAATTGATACCTGCAATCTGTTCCATCGAACAATCTCACTCCCTATAAAAGAACTTGACGCTTTATGAATCTTGTTTCTTCTGTTTTTTTCCGAATCGGTTATAGCGGGACTTCCTTTTGTATGTAACATGTTTTGTTCGCAACTCAATAATGTTCGTCGTAAACGGCCGTCAATAAAAGACACCCAACAGGTGAGATTTCAAGAACGGTAACTCGTAATGGCATAATTCGCCATTTTATGACTCCAGCCATAAATTCATTTTTATTAAATAATTCAATTTGACTTTTATGATAGCCTGTTAATCGGAACGTTTTCAGTAGACATCGTCGACTCAACTAAGTTATTTTAAAATATAATATTGATATTAGATCGCAATTGTCACCGGGAATTTATTGGAATTCGGGTACAGTACCCCTTTAATCGTTTCTGTGTATTAATCGTGTCTGTGTATTAATCGTGTTTGTTTGTTAATCGTGTTTGTGTATTGTGTTTGTGTATTAATCTCGTTTGTGTATTAATCTCGTTTGTGTATTAATCGTGTTTGTGTTTTGTGTTTGTGTATTAATCTCGTTTGTGTATTAATCTCGTTTGTGTATTAATCTCGTTTGTGTATTAATCTCGTTTGTGTATTAATCGTGTTTGTGTTTTGTGTTTGTGTATTAATCTCGTTTGTGTATTAATCTCGTTTGTGTATTAATCGTGTTTGTTTGTTAATCGTGTTTGTGTATTGTGTTTGTGTATTAATCTCGTTTGTGTATTAATCTCGTTTGTGTATTAATCGTGTTTGTGTTTTGTGTTTGTGTATTAATCTCGTTTGTGTATTAATCGTGTTTGTGTTTTGTGTTTGTGTATTAATCTCGTTTGTGTATTAATCTCGTTTGTGATAATCTCGTTTGTGTATTAATCGTGTTTGTGTTTTGTGTTTGTGTATTAATCTCGTTTGTGTATTAATCGTGTTTGTGTGTATAAGGTAATAATTGGCATTTCTTGAGAACAGCCTATTATCGATGGTCATTGCTTCAATATACATAGTTCGATGCCATGTCAACGATGCTCAAAACTATCGGAATATCTATTGGAATATATATATATATGCAGTAGAATTACCTGTGTCTTCACAACAATATAATTAACAATTACCTTCATGCACATGGTGTGGATTTATTAAGCGCGCCGCGTGTATACTGTCCTAGAGATTCTAGATAGCTATGGTTCGCTGGGCGTTTTATTTATATATTGTATAGATAATGGGAATTTCTGGGAGGATTAAAAGTCGAACTGCGAACCGGAGGCCGAGTCCGGTAAAAAAAAAAAGCCATGTTCTCGTTGATTAACAAAGCCAGGACATCACAAATAGATATTGGGAGTATAGTAGAAATGTTTGAGAAAGCCATAGTGCCTATTCTTCTCTATGGCTCGGAAATATGGGGATTTGAAATTATTGAGGGAATATGTAAGTTAGAACGTTGGTTTTTTGAAATTTATTTGTCATTTAAAAAAGACAACAGCAAATGTTTTTGTTTATGGGGAGTTAGGTGTATACCTTATCGATTTAAAAATAAAACTAAGGTGCCTTGGCTATTGGGGAAGACCGATTGAGGGAAATCGTTGTAAACTAGCATATAAACTGTATTGTATGATGTATGATCTTCATGGTTCTAACCAAATCGAATGCCCTTGGATTGACTATGTGAAAACGACGCTATTTGAACTTGGCATGATCGAAATCTGGACGCATCAACATGTACAAAACACTAATTGGTTTTACGAAGCTTGTAAGAGGAAGATATATGACCTTTATATACAGCAATGGATGGGAAATATACGATCCTCTACTAAATGTATTTTCTACAATAAGATCAGGTGCGATTTTATTAGACCAAAATACTTGTCACTTCCATGTATCAGCAGTGTAACAATATTGATGAAATTCAGAACCAGAAACCATAAGTCAGCGATAGAAACCGGATCCTGGAATAACATAAGTCACTCCTCGGCGAGTTTGTTCCCTGTGTGAGCAAGGTATTGGTGATGAATACCATTTTGTTCTCACATGCGAAATTCTTAAAGAACTAAGAGAAAAATATATTGATAGATATTTCTATAACGACCCTACCATATCAAAGTTGATTAAGTTATTCAATACACACGACGAAGAAACGGTCAATAATCTCGCGACATTTATTAAGAAAGGGACGGCGAAATTGTAACCACCTCAAACATTGATAATCTATAAATATGCAATGACCGGGAGTGCATCAGCGGGTGGTCATAGTAAGCTGAATATATACATGTATATGATGTCACATTCAATTACGTATTATTGCATTTATGTATTGTTACTTACATTATACATGTGTGTCAATATATATATTATTTTTTTATGCCACTCACTTGAGTATGTATGTCATGTATACTCTCTTATCGCAAATGTGAAGAGAGAGATATAGTTAATGATTAAAACTTGAAACTTGAACTTGGTGTAGTTGGGAATTTCAATTTCGTTTATTGTCCTTTACATTATTATGTCAATGATGTTGATTTTTGGTTTGTGACAAGCTATGTCAATTACAAATAAAAGACATGAAAAAGATAATTTGTAACTCTTATATTTCAGCTTTTATAGACATTTTTCATTCTGAAGCCCACTGGGGGTTGTGGTCGGAGACGACCGAGTCGGCCACCGGTTCGTTAATTCGGTGGTTATTGTTATTTTAACAGAATTCTGAGTTTGTCATTCGCGAAACCAATATATTTTATATTCTATAATTACAATCAAGGGTATATAATATATGACCTTGAGCGCGTTACCATTTCTGACATTGGGTTTCTTGTATGCCATTATAGTGGTCTTGTCTTACGACACTGCATGGCACCCCATACAGTCGTACCGTTTTAGCTATCGTGGCCATTAGTTATATATAATAAAGATATAATAATAATGTCTTGACTTCCAATATATAGTGTTGAATAAAAAACGGTGTACGTTATGCTAAACGTCAAATATTACAAGCGATCCCCGTTTTATATAAATTGAGTCAATACCCGGAAAACGCAAGAGAACAGGCAACCAGCCTATATATAATTCCAGGAAAAGTTGGTATAAAATGCCCTATCCATTCTTTGGGCATTATTTTTCATAACTATTATAATATTCTTTGCGAGGTTATCGGACTTTAAAGGTACTAAATCCGATTCGATGGTCCCCATATCATCATATTCAAACAATAACAACAACAACAAAATTTGAAATTCCCCAGACCGTCGGTTTGAAGACTTTTTATCAGGCCTCCAATAACTACATGCACATGCATGTCGAGAAATAATAAAATTTCAAAATCGATATCTTATCACTCTGAG
The DNA here is from genome assembly GCA_032622095.1 of Siphonodentalium dalli. NCBI lineage: Eukaryota > Metazoa > Mollusca > Scaphopoda > Gadilida > Siphonodentaliidae > Siphonodentalium > Siphonodentalium dalli. Next base: position 239,738,288 of record CP136065.1, on the reverse strand, counting down.
CTTTGATGGTGGTTTCCTCGACTCACAGGAAATATTGTTTACCACCGAAGCCAAAGAAATAGTAAATAGTGAGCGTTAATTCGGATTATGTATCAACCTCAGTTCGGTGATTAATCGCACCTGAGTTCGCCCATATGCATGTGACAGATTATATAGCACCTGAGTTCGCCCATATGCATGTGACATATTATATAGCACTTGTCGGATGGCTACAATACCCATCATTATTTTTGCTTAGGAGTTGTATTATTTAAAGGTGTTCAACAACGTTTTTTTTGAAATGCCGCTTCAGTTATCAGAATCGATTAATTGCCCACAAATAATGCTAACCACAGTCAATTATAGTATAACATTGCCCAAAACCTGTTATTTATCAACATTTTGTTCAACGAAATTTTGCCGGTTTGTCAAATATCTGACACAAAAGGCCACTTGATTTTAGAGTTATACATCTTCATCCGCAATTTGGTCCGAGACCGTCGGCTCGTCGACTGTTTACTGGGCCACTTATAATAAAAGCTCGATGGCGAAAAATATTAGATTTAATGCCAAAATAAGTTATTTTCATAAATTTAAAGGTGTTCAACAACGTTTTTTTTTAAATGCCGCTTCAGTTATCAGAATCGATTAATTGCCCACAAATAATGCTAACCACAGTCAATTATAGTATAACATTGCCCAAAACCTGTTATTTATCAACATTTTGTTCAACGAAATTTTGCCGGTTTGTCAAATATCTGACACAAAAGGCCACTTGATTTTAGAGTTATACATCTTCATCCGCAATTTGGTCCGAGACCGTCGGCTCGTCGACTGTTTACTGGGCCACTTATAATAAAAGCTCGATGGCGAAAAATATTAGATTTAATGCCAAAATAAGTTATTTTCATAAATTTGATATCAAAATAGTCAGAAAACAGCGCAATGGTTATCAACCAATTACATGTCCGCAGTGATGTATTATTGGCGCAATGATTGGCGTAATGTTTATGCCCAAAATAAGGCATCCAGAATAAAGTAGCGAATATTTACATGTGTGCGTATATAGGTCAACCGCTGTGTTCTCTGAACTGTTATACAGTCGATGTGGTTAGAATATGTGACAATCTTAGTTCATTGCTACATTCTTCCAATGGGGATAGTGTTTGGGTACAAATTGATTGGTTTTATTCAATGAAATATGTCCACAATATGTCTTTAGGGAATAATGGCGGTTTCCTAATGTAATTTCACAGTTTAAAATCATCTTATACCGAACCACTAACCTTTGTGGGTGTTCCCCGCCAATATCACAATGCCGTCTATGGTTAGATGTCGTACCGATACGCCGTACACAGGAAGAAAGTTAAAATATTTAAAATCTGAATTAATATATTAATTTGAACATATATTCCATTAATCCCAATTTACATGTCAGTCACTGGGAGTGCATGTGGTGTACGAAAGACGTGTAAATGAAGCGAGATGTGAGCGAATTGGAAGAATGTCACTTGATATATAATAATATGTATACCTCTGTTTATGTTTACATTCCTTCATTGGTGTATGTTTATTCCAATAAAAAATAAAAATAAAAACCTTTGTGGGTGTAATTATTCCATGATAGACGTGTATCCCACAAGCTATGAGATTATATTAGACACCTTTCGCAAAATCAATATCACGGTTACGGATAGGATATATTGTCCTATAGTAAGGTGCAGGCAATTCTTCAAGGATTGTCCACTTATAAATGCACAATCGGTACCTAAAATGGTCATTAATAATTGGACAATCCAACCACGCGTGGCACGCGAGCTTGGGATTGTCCACTAAATGAAGACATGTTTTGCTAATCCTGCATGTTAGCTTCATATTTAATATGAAGGGCAATAACTCTATAAATAATATTAATTTGCTAAATAACTGTGATTTGTATGAGAAGAAGTGTTTTTGACGAAATAACGGAGATATTTGAAGAAGAGTTGTTGACGAAATAACGGAAATATTCGAAGAAGTGTTTTTAAAGAGCGTACTCCAAACCTCCCCCCAAGCCCACCCACCCACCCACCCAATGGAATAATTTGACTTATATTTCATCAAAGTTGATCTGTTGTGGTGTTGCAAATTTCTCACACAAATCTCCGTCATTTAGTAAAGGTACATTCTTTATAGAGTTATTACCCTTCAGATTTAATATGAAGCTAACATGCACGATTATCTATATATGTCGTGATTTATAATGGACAATCCGAAGCTCGCGTGTCACGCGTGGTCGGATTGTCCATTTATTAACGACCATTTTAGGTACCGATTGTCCATTTTTAGTGGACAATCTTATGCGCATTAGGTGGTTAATTGCCGTTGCACATTTATTTGATGGAAAAAGTAATGAGTGTCTCTTTCAGATCCCATGTTCTTATCCGTGTGTCATACACCATCGTGCACGGATAATTTTAGAGCATCCCCAAGCAGGACGGGTGGCACATCCTTGACACATCTGCGCATAAATAGATTACGGGGGTATATTTCGTCTCACGTATATATGAATGTATGTCAAGATAAACATTTTGGCCGTACTCTGACAGGATATTTTTTTTATATCCGCTATACTAATCGTGATTTTGCGAAAGGTCTCTATAATGATTCTGAAAACACGGATATGAAATTCGGTTATACGGATAAAATGAGTTGTCAGCACATGAAGTCGGTGAAAGCTTCGATGAATATATATATAAGTGGATCAAAACAACAGATTTCATGCAGTCAGACCGTCATACGGTGGTTATAGAGTTCCGTATGAACCTGTATGAACTGGAAAAAAAGTGACAGTCAATATGAATGCTAGACGATATTTTATATAGAATTATATCACAGAGTTGCACGTAAATATCCCGTACCGTTTTATTCTGTTAAAAACAATTAACAGAACTCTGTATATCCGGTAGTGTAACGAAATCAGTCTGCTCGTAGGGCGGCGGGGTGCTGAATTTTTTTCCAGACACAAGGCGGGGCTTTCGATTGTTGTATCAGTGATTATAGAGTTATATCATTGCATGATTAGTTCTTTTCATATATTTGGATCGAATGAAAAAAAAAATGTTTTCCCGAATTGTGAAGGGGAGATGATATTTTACGCGAGAAAGACATGTATTACATGTCTTTCTCGCGTAAAACATCATCTCCCCTTCACAAGTCATGTATGTCATGTATATATTCATGGAAACTGTAAGGTCCCATCAGGACCCTCGCTACACGCTGGTCTGAACACTGCCATCACGTTTACAGAACATAAGGAAATCTTATATTTCTATTTAAATGTACTCAATCCGATCAGACGCTCCTAAATTACTATTTCTTTGGTTTCGGTGGTAAAAAAAATATTTGATTCGAGTCGAGGAACCCACCCATCAAATCTCAGAGTGATCAGATATAAATTTTTGAAATTTATTATTTCTCGAGATATGCAATTATTTGTGGCCCCGAAACACGTGGTCAAGCGGAGGGTCTCGGACAAAAGTGCGGATGAAGATGGATTCATGGATAACTCTAAAATCAAGTGGTAATATGGCCAAATTTCGTGATACTTATGTGATAATGCGGCCATATTTCGTAGAACAAAATGTTGATAGATAACACGTTTTGGGAAGTTTGGTACCATAGTTGACAGCGGTTAGCATTATTTTGTTGCAATTAATCGATTCTGATAACTAAAGCGTATTTTGAAGAAATGTTGTTGTTGTTGTTGTTGTTGTTGTATCTTGATGCTATGGTGACCGCCTGATCGGATTGAGTACCTTTAAGACTTTTGTCGATTACAATTCATTCTGCATTAAAATGAAATGTTAGATTTAACACATTATTTATATCTGATGACAGTTCTGTTTAAAACCATACTCAGACTCTAAAAGTACTTTTAGAGTCTGCGTATGGTTTCAATCAGAACTGATCTGATGGCAGTGGTCCGACCAGCGTATATATGAGCCCCCCCCCCCCCCCCTTCGTGCGCCGTATTCAATGCCCTGTTATGAGGTACGCCGTATTCCGGCCCCTCTGTTAGGAGGTATTCGGTATTCCAAAAATACCGGTATTCGTACGCCGACCTTCGACACCTTCCAAAAATGATCATAATAATAATATAAATGCGATTTTTGTCACAATACATTCACGGTTTGACATACAGATCGTCGATCATCTTCATTTTAGACGTGGACACTGCGGGATGACCGGCGTTCGTACGGCAATAGAAAATTTATCCGGAAAATTCCATATGGCTGTTAACTGCTATTCCGTATTCCACCCTCTGTGTTAAGTGGTATTCCGTATTCCAGGGGGGGGGGGGGGGGGGGGTGGGGGCCTCATATATAGCGATGGAACTCAACTCTGCATTGTAGTTTGATATTCGTGTCTGTATTCTGCTGCAGACTCGTGCTATACATGTACTTTTCTTCGAAACACCATTCGCATTATATATGGTCTGTGTGCAGCCTTACATTCGCATTATATATGGTCTGTGTGCAGCCTTACATTCGCATTATATATGGTCTGTGTGAAACCTTACATTCGCATTATATATGGTCTGTGTGCAGCCTTACATTCACGTTATATATGGTCTGTGTGCAGCCTTACATTCACGTTATATATGGTCTGTGTGCAGCCTTACATTCACGTTATATATGGTCTGTGTGCAACCTTACATTCACGTTATATATGGTCTGTGTGCAACCTTACATTCGCATTATATATGGTCTGTGTGCAGCCTTACATTCGCATTATATATGGTCTGTGTGCAGCCATACATTCGCATTATATATGGTATGTGTGCAACCTTACATTCACATTATATATGGTCTGTGTGCAGCCTTACATTCGCATTATATATGGTCTGTGTGCAGCCTTACATTCGCATTATATATGGTCTGTATGCAGCCTTACATTCAGATTATATATGGTATGTGTGCAGCCTTACATTCACGTTATATATGGTATGTGTGCAGCCTTACATTCGCATTATAGATGGTCTGTATGCAGCCTTACATTCGCATTATATATGGTCTGTGTGCAGCCTTACATTCGCATTATATATGGTCTGTGTGCAGCCTTACATTCACGTTATATATGGTCTGTGTGCAGCCTTACATTCACGTTATATATGGTCTGTGTGCAGCCTTACATTCACGTTATATATGGTCTGTGTGCAACCTTACATTCACGTTATATATGGTCTGTGTGCAACCTTACATTCGCATTATATATGGTCTGTGTGCAGCCTTACATTCGCATTATATATGGTCTGTGTGCAGCCATACATTCGCATTATATATGGTATGTGTGCAACCTTACATTCACATTATATATGGTCTGTGTGCAGCCTTACATTCGCATTATATATGGTCTGTGTGCAGCCTTACATTCGCATTATATATGGTCTGTATGCAGCCTTACATTCAGATTATATATGGTCTGTGTGCAACCTTACATTCACGTTATATATGGTATGTGTGCAGCCTTACATTCGCATTATAGATGGTCTGTATGCAGCCTTACATTCGCATTATATATGGTCTGTGTGCAGCCTTACATTCGCATTATATATGGTCTGTGTGCAACCTTACATTCGCATTATATATGGTCTGTGTGCAACTTTACATTCGCATTATATATGGTCTGTGTGCAACCTTACATTCGCATTATATATGGTCTGTGTGCAACCCATTTGCATTATATATGGTCTGTGTGCAACCTTGTAGAAAATTATGCATTAGTATTCCACTAGCGGTAAACGATAAATCATTTTCATATCACATATATTATCAGTCGACGTAAACATCTCCGTAATAATTATAATATGATGAATTTATATGATATACTATAAGTCGAAATTTATGTCGACTGATATATTATGAACTATATGATGGATTGTGTTGATCTTGTGTGCACATCCTGTAATTTAATATAATACAGACACGTGACACTTACGTGCATTACATAATGCAATGCACACGTATACCTCGTTTATCAAGATCAACAAGGAAGCTAGCCTAATATGGCTGTTCAAACAATTTGGACTTGATTCTGAGAAATCGTCAAATTCACTGGGTGGGGGGGGGGGGGCACACATGCATGCGCATCGATAAATGCTAAGTTGCCCTCTCTGCAATGTTATATAAATTAGCGTGACGGCACTTAAAATGGTAAGTATTTTCTTAAAAATCAAAATTATTCTTTCAAAATTGAATTGTGATTTTTCAATATCACTTGTGTGTATCCGACTATCCGTGTGTGTTGAATTTGATTTGTAGCGCTCACGGAAGATTGAACAATCAAGATTTTATCACTTCGTTTTCGACATTTTACCGTATACAGCCTTCGGCGATAAAGTTTGTTTTTAGGTCAGAAATGGGACATTCCAATTGGCAAACCATAGTTTTCTGGTAAGTTTGTTATCTCCAGGAAACGGTAATGCACGAAAAATTCACGAAAAATCTGAACAGGTCTACAGGTGGCACATTAAAAGATAAGCACACGGTGGCTCCAGTGCGAAATGTGTGTGACTCCAGTTCGAAAACGAGCAAAAAAGGATAAGCTTCAGTGCGCACCAACGATAAATAATTTCGATATTGCACGTAATTCATCGATAATTTAGTAGATTATAGGGGTTATAGCCGAGCATAATGACATTTTGTCTAATATTTATGCATAAATTTGTCTTTTTGTGCTTTGCAGAGCAAATATAGATGTTACCATTGCAAAATATATAAGGCGGCTGCATGTATAAGTGTCAAATAGTAACAGAATCGTTCACTTTATGATGCAAACCTGACATTTGCCATGACTGGCCAGTGTCTGTCAACTATAAAGACTGATTTTGTTCCGACAAACCAATCACAATGGTCGACATATTAAAAATGGCCGGCGCTTTTACGAAATGGCCGCCGTTTTCAGCTTTTACTCAACGTATACGACGAATGTGACATCTATTCCTTATTTGAACATTTTAATATTTTACTCAAATAAAGGGTGTTGTGGGATGGCCGCAAGACTCTATTTCCACAAACACCACCCCAATCCAACTTGGCCGTCCAGAGGGATTCAAATAGGGAACCCATGGCGAGTTCTCAGCCCTTTATAAATTTAGGTCGAACAAAGAGTGGTGTAGGGTTGCCCACAAGATACCCCACATATTCACGAAACAATCCGATTCAAAATGGCCGCCGTCCAGAGGGATCCAAATAGGGGACCACTGGGTTTGAACTTTCCAACTGTTGGAAATTTCCAACCAACCTGACACCACCTATATTGTTGGTATATTTCCAATTGATAGAAATTTCAGACCAAAATTTGGACTAAATATATAAAACAGATTTGCTAGAGTTGGTCTAAAACAACAAATGTCCCACTAATTAGTTGCTGGAAAATCAACCAGCCAACAATTTTTACCTATATGTAGTGTAAAATAACCTATATGTGGTGTAAAATATCATCCTATATGTGGTGTAAAATATCATCCTATATGTGGTGTAAAATATCATCCAAAATGTGGTGTAAAATAACCTATATGTGGTGTATATAACCTATATGTGGTGTATAACCTATATGTGGTGTAAAATTTCCAACAAATGTTGTGTGAGGCATGAAATTTCCAGCTGTTGAAAAATTTGATTAAAGTTGGATGGTTAGACCCCCTCCCCCAAACTCCTCCGTCGCCACGTCTCTGATGTGGAATACACCCTTATGGTAATGTCCCCGTACAACTGCATGTTGTTGCCAAATTTCGCGCATTAGACTTCATTGGTGCTTACCTCAATTGACCCAGCCGCCCGAATCGTAGTAAACTTACCCTTTCTGTCCCACTAACAGGGGCGTCCTATATCTTCAATGGACACATGGGAGGCAAACTGTGCCCCTTTGTGCTGAATAAAATGGCAAGAAATATCATAACCCTTCTGTACTATGAATACTCATCGACGAGTAGTTCCCAAAAGAAATGTTCAGATAATAAGTTCAATAAACGGCTATTCATTTCCCATCAAACAATATGATTCCTTCTGCACTTGATTGACTTCTATTATCATGTCGTCTGCTTGTATTTACCGAACATCCCTCCAACTGAGTAAGACACCATTCCAACATATACTTTTGTAACTGATTGGAGAATCCATTTAGTAAAGAAAATGTTAATTATATCAACAGAAAGAGAACAGATATCTTGTCCACATGAGTAAACTATATCGTCTCTGATATAAGTGAAGTTTTTAGTGAACCTTTTTTTTTATTTCGTTTTAAAGTGAATTTAATGTTTCTTGTTGAATAGAGTACCGGTTCCTGGTCAAAAACTGCCCAAATTTGAAAACAGTAACCTGACCACGTTTTCACCAATAACATCATACGATCCGCTTTAAACTGGTCTACGCAAAAGTGAAACTATAAATGTTGTCAGTTTGCAGCGTGTATATAGACCATTATTGTCGTGGTCTATTTCATTTCGACTCGACAGTCATGACTCCTCTCCTCATGGGTAGATAATCGATCTGGTCTGCACATGCGCATGGTTTCTGCAAAGTTCTTGTTGACTCAGTATTCTCGCTTGTGTGCTTTAGCCAGAATAACTGTTTAAATGAACGCACTCGCCATCAACGAACACTTTTTATAAAGGAAATTGAACCAAGGATGTGATAAAAATAGTAAACCATTGCCAACATCATCAGTTCTATTCGCCTATATATATATAGTCTATTTGTTGTGGACAGATTTTCTTGAAAACATCTTAAAGATGCATTATCCGATTAACCCTTTACCCAACAGAAGGGCCATGTGCCAATGCATTCTCTTATATATGCGAGTCGACCATAGGTCGCCTCGCATATATAAGAGAATGCATTGGCTTAAAGGTACTCAACCCGTAAAGAGGGTCCCCATCTCAACAGATTCCAACAACAACAATCCGATCAGAGGGTCCTATATTACTATTTCTTTGGCTTTGGGGGTAAAAAATATTTGATTCGAGTCGAGGAACCCATCAAACAAAGCTCAGAGTCATTAGATATTGATTTTTGAAAATTCTTATGTTCTCGAGATGAGTACTTATAACTGCCGTCAATTTGGTAACATGCTCGAGATTTTACGCCAAAATTCTATTCAAACAGACAAGGATGGATAACTCTATAATCAAGTGGGTAATAATAACGAATTTTTTACTATCTTCTGGGCCAGAAAGAATTCCCGATAATGAAAAATAATAGATTTCTAAAATCGATATCTAACAAATCTGAGCTTTGATGGGTGACTTCCTCGACTCGAATCAAATATTTTTGACCCCCGAAGCCATTGAAATAGTAATTGAGAGGAGTTTTATCGGGTTGAGTACCTTTAACACATTAAAAATTATAAAATTGTTAAAGAATGTAAGAAAAATGGTAAAAAAAGTTTTTTTTTAGGCCAATGCATTCTCTTATATATGCGAGGCGACCTATGGTCGACTCGCATATATAAGAGAATGCATTGGCACAGGGCATAACTGTAACTATCACAATGTGGTCAAGGAGCCGGCTCCAATGATATCCATATTTGTATGGTTCTATTGAGACAGACCGAAGATATTTTAGGCTGTTGAAGCTTTATTTGGCCGGTTTTGGCCGGTTTGTTGGGTAAAGGGTTAACGCTCCCAAATTACTATTTCTTTGGCTTCGGGGGTAAAAACAATATTTGATTCGTGTCGAAGAACCCACCCATCAAAGCTCAGACTGATCAGATATCGATTTTGAAGTTAGTTATTTCTCGAGATGTGCAATAATTTGTGGCCAAGAAAAACGTGGTCAAACGGACGGTATCGAACAAGATTGCGAATGAAGATGAATAACTCTAAAACCAAGTGGTAATGCGGCCAAATTAAGCGACCATACGGCTATATTTTGTTGAACACAATGTTGATAAATATACATGTATATACATGTGTAATATTTATTTGTGCGATGTGAAGTGCATGCTGTCCGAGTAGAGGAACAGGCATATTATTAATTAATTATAAAATAAATAATATTAATTACATATTCTGCCTATGGCAGCCTATGTATCAATAAACTAGCATAATCAAGCCCAGTATATGCATGATTGTTTTGAAGAGCAAAATGCATGCACAATAAGTGTCTCGACAGTCGGTGTTTGTCACTGTGGGTATATAATTTGTCCTGAGTCACGAATATCCCCATCGTTTGTTCATTCTCGTCATCCGGACGCTGCATGGACTTCCGGTTCGTGTTGTGACTTATTTTGAGCATCTTACTAAACATCCATTAGAGGTTTGCTGAACGTGCTATTCGTTCCACTAGTTCGGGATGCTTGGTGGGAAACGTTTTCTCCTCTGTATATAATTATGTTTGGCGACTAAATAGGTGTTAACGCAGTGTGAAATTGCAGGTCGCATGTACCTATGTACGGCAATACAGTTGTGTGGTATAAGAACATCCTTTTTATGTGTACTCATACCATAGAATGGTACACATAGTGTCTACGTCAGGATTGACCACTCGTCGTTCGTCCGTCCGTCTGTCTCTCCGTATGTATGTCCGCCCGTAGACACTTTACGCATGGTGCGATAGCACAAACATTTTCTATCCGATCGGAACCATTTTTTTTATATAAGTGTCTTAGTCCAAAATACAGATTGAGTTCGAACATGGGTTTGATCCAATTTATTTTAAAGGTATTATGGCCCTTTTTCGAAGAACAATTTAAAAAAAATTTAGATTGAACTTCTTGCTCAATTTAATAAAAAAAATATTCTGTAAAAAAAATTCTTTAAAAAAAAAATCTTCAATGAAATTACTGAGATTCATTAACTGGGGGAAAGATTTATTAGCTGGAGGAAGTAAAGAGATATATTTAAACATCTTCTCGGTAACCACAAGATCTGACATGATGTGAAGGGGCCTTGGATGGTAGTTTTTCAGATTGTTAAAATGTGACCGACCTGTCGAAAAGAACCAGAGCTAGTGTCCCACTTTCCAAGTGACCCCCCCCCCCCACGGGGTGGAGTCCCACGTTCTACCCACGCCTGCGCCCATACCCTCACATCCTCCCTACCCTCTCCTTCCTCCTATATACACCCACCACAAATCCTTGTCAAACTTATACTTTCTTCTTGCTTTGAGAACAATACTCACAATTAATTACCTGACCAAATTATATGTCAGATTTAATGTTGTTATCTGACAATTGAATAAACAAAGGTTCCACAGAACATGGATACTTTGTTTGTATAAGGGTGTTCTGTTAATATCTCCACCACTTAGCCATGTGAAATTATTTAACTAGAACAATGGAGTTCTACTGTAGCCAGTATGTCCTTTTGGATGCTTAGACTTGTATCGGATCAAAGAGCCAGTTTGGAGATTTAACCCCTTCTGTCAATTCCATGTCTTTTAACCTTTTCCATTATTAAGTGACTATATGTTATTTTGATATATCACATGACCATTTGCAACAACATAAATAGAACTGCTTACACTATGATAGTGTTGACAGGCTTTATAGATGCTATATTAAACCTTCTCATTTGATCCATAAATTCCAATAAACCCTTCTCTTTTGACCCATAAATTCAAATAAGTTGTGATATTATGTATATTTGTGTGTACTAGTTAGTACATAACAGTATACTTATAAGTCCACATAAAAACTCCAGATTATTATTTAAACCATAGCAATTTACTATCGCCAATGGACGGGTTAAACATCTGCCGATCGTGATCGGCCTCTCGTTTAAGTTAGTCTTTATTTATGGAATCATATTTATTGGTACGTTCACCGCAATATGGTATTTCGTGCTCCAATATATACTCTGTGCACCATTCTTTAAATTCAATTCTCGATGTAAGCTGTAGGGCTTCATTTTAAGGATGTCCCCGTAGCCGATGTGGTTAGGATGTGGTTGGTATATAGTGCATGGATACCATCGTCGCAATCTGGGCTAGACAATGTTGGCGCGTGTTGAACCCCGTCATGGGCTAAAATCGGGACCAGTTGTCAAGCTTGATCTGGGTTGAGTATGTTGAGGGACATCTCAATGTGCAAGCCATTCCGGTCGGTAATAAATGAGAATTTGTTCATGTATATATGCGTTCACCCATCCAGTATAGTACATGGGATAATATTTTACTGATAAACAAATTCGGATGTTAAGTTTGTTCACGCTCACTGAGTAAAGCAAATATGAAGCAATGAACACTCGTGCCTCCATAACTCTGACATATATATACACCAGTACCAGTAATCGTGTGGTCACAGATGCAATTTCGGAGGAAGTGCATTGTGATGTTTCCAGAATGGCAGATCAAGAATTTCGAAGGTATATATATAGTGGGTTTGAAACCATGCATGTTCAGAATGATACGCTTCTTATAGCTCTCGTTGAAATGGCTTCCTTTTGATGGATGTCCCAGTAGCCGATATAGGTCGTGGATAAGATCACCACAGTCTGCATGGGATAGACGAGGTTGGTGCGGGTTCGAACCCCGGCATGGATGAAAATCGGGACCGATTTCAAGCAATAGTTGGTTTGAGGGACATTCTCAATTAACCATTCCGATCGACTCATGGCCATTTCGATAAGCAAATATCTACTCTCCTATGAGGAGGCAATAAAGATATATTGCTTCAGTTTGCGTGAACACATTATCATTTCTTAACGAAATGACCATATCGATTGTAATGGCACATTGAGATGTCCCTCAACTCAAATCAAGCTTGAAAATCGGTCCCGGTTTTATATAGTCTCGATCCGAAGATGTATGGCCTAAATTGTGTCTAACCTTTGAAAGACGAATATGCCTATATATATGTCTAACATCAAAGAAGATTAATAAGGTCGGCAACCTCTATAATATATATATATGTCCAACATCAAAGAAGATTAATAAGATCGGTAACATCTATATATGGCTGGACGGGGCATTATAAATTTGCTGAAAGATTGTATTGAGTTCTGGACAATATCTGAACCCGTGTTTTCGGGGTCTGGATTTGCATAAAAATTATTAATCTGACGATCGTGGTGACAGGTAGATTGGCTGTGTGACATTAGATGTTCATTCAGTCTCGGTCTAATATCTTATATATCGTTATTTCTGTATACATTATATTAAATTAGAAGAATGGCACTTGCTTGGCATATATTTGTGACTAATACATAAAATATATATACATGCACGCGTGGATCCTGGGACGTGCATGGCCAGGCCAACAGGGTCTTCCTGGTGGAGAGGGTGTACATGTACACATGTGAAATGTTGTTTATATAGGCATGAAATTTCCAACTGTTGAAAAGTGAGACACCCCCAACTTATGCACCCTGTCGTCGCCACGTCATGTCACGTCATGCCTCAACTCAATTCAAATTCGGAGAAGATTGTTCATGATCTGCATGTGATATGCATGGGATGGTATATATTATAGGTCGAACTAGATAGCGGGGCGAGCTAGTTCGGCCTATATAATACAAGGCCTGTTGATTGTTGCACCCCCCATTGCGGGCTTTGATATCTCCTATACTGTTCCCACAACTATTCCCTCCGTGCCTGGATTAGTTAGCAGTTTTGACCGACCGCTGCATGAGGAAGGACCAGGATATACCGGGCCGACTATGCCCCCCCCCCCCCCAAAATTTCCAACTGATGGCCATTTTAGACTTTCAGTCCAAAAAAAATACAAAAACAATGAAAATATGCATGCAAATGTTGGTCCAAAAACAACAAATTCCCCACTATAATAAATTGTATGGAAAATCAAACTACGATAACAATTTCAACCTATTGCTGGTGTGAACTTTCGAACTAATGTTGTGTCAGGTTAGTCCAAGTTTCCTTCGACGTAAACCAGCTGGTGAAATCTAATTGTGACCCGCCATATCAAATCCAGTCGTAAGTCGGGATATTTTTTTACCCTGTGCAAATGCATTCTCTTATATATGCGAGTCGACCATAGGTCGCCTCGCATATATAAGAGAATGCATTGGCCTAACAATTTGTTACAATTTTAATAATTTTTTCTTGTATTCTTTAACAATTTTATAATTTCACCCATACAGAGCCCCAGACAAACATGAGCAGACGACACTCTTCTATATGCTTCTATATATGTGTGGTAATGGATGTTTTTTATTTTATGTCCTAAAAATTGTAAGAAACATTTATTTAAAAAAAATGATAAAAAATTGTTAGACCAATGCATTCTCTTATATATGCGAGGCGACCAATGATCGACTCGCATATATAAGAGAATGCATTGGCACAGGGTAAAAAAATCCCGACTTATACGACTGGATTTGATATGGCGGGTCACAATTTACGTCGAAGGAACTTGAACTTGAAAATTTCCAACTGTTGAATGTTTTGACCAAAGTTTGGGGTGAGACACCCCCTCCCGGTCGCCACGTCCCTGACAATCTATATATAGCCCGGAGTGTCCAACACAGCTGCAATGCCACACACATATCAAGTAGGGTCAGTCATATCTATATATATATATAGCAAACCCTAAAAATTCGGGTATGATTCTTTATTCCAAAGGTTCTGTCTGTATTCCGAAGGTTCTTTATTCCGAAGAGTCTTTATTACGAATTAAGGTTCTGTGTTCAGAATGTTCTTTATTCCGAAGAGTCTGTATTCCGAACGGTCTTAATTACGAGAGTATCAGGAGGCCTGAAGCATGCTCTTTATTCCGAAGGTTGAAATCTGTATTGCGAAACTATATTGGTCTGTATCATATAGGGACATGTCTATTGCCAACGGTTCTTCATTCAGAAATCATTTAGGAAATTGCACACATTGTCTGTTGTATAAACCCAGTGGGGAAACAGTTAAACATGTCCCATGCATATCCGATTTGACACCACGAGACTATACAATGTGCATTGTCTATATTAATTATATATAGATTGTCTGTATTTGTACATTGTCTGCATTAATTGCCTATACCCGAAAATTATCAGCACGACTTTATGGGTCCATCCATGACAATCCGTGGATCAGAGATTAAAGCAAAGATACCAACACTATACGTACCTTTAAATGTGTTCATTTTCGATTCATTTCATGAGACA
Source organism: Siphonodentalium dalli (assembly GCA_032622095.1). Taxonomy (NCBI): domain Eukaryota; kingdom Metazoa; phylum Mollusca; class Scaphopoda; order Gadilida; family Siphonodentaliidae; genus Siphonodentalium; species Siphonodentalium dalli. The sequence goes on along the minus strand of CP136065.1, from coordinate 239,723,212 downwards.
GTATACAACAATGCTGAGTGTTTATCAAGTAAAAAAAAAAATGTTATAATTTGATAAACTGACCCTGATATTATGGTGTAAAGGAAATTAATTGTTCAAAGGGGAACGGGCGACTGCATGTCTCCGTGGTATATATGATATACGCGCATCTGTCTCTGTGGTATATATGTACAGTGTATACGTGCATCTGAGTTTTAGGCTACTTACAGTTATATATAGATATGTGTTTATGGTTCCGCGGTTATATTAATTTTTTCACTTGGTTTTGATATACGTGAGTGGGACTGCATGTATACACTAAATCCGGCAATTTATGCATGGGACGATATCCTATTATATATAATATCTAAATACTCAACAGAATATATGCAACAAATGTGTGAAATTGAGCTATATGGATCAGTGCAAAATACACTCGTGTGCTCTATGAATGATAAAAAACGTGGTAATTACAATGAAAAGTGAGTTTATGACTCGAGTTTTAACTCATTTCATTATAATTACCATGTTGTTTGTATAGTTCATAGAGCACATGTGTGTATTTTGCACTAAGCCATGGCTCAAATCCACACATTTGTTGCATATATTCTGTTGAGTATAAAAGGAGATGGTCCCATAAATATCCGGATTTAGTGGAAAGTATACCCGTGTAATGAATGTATAGCATAGCATGGTTTTATTGGGAATTTTTCTCCGGCCTCGAAGAGTTTACATAATTATCTTGTTTATATATATAGAGTTTAAAAGACATGTCAGATATATTCACTGATTTTCATGGCACAAGCAATTTCAGCTTTAGCCTCGATATATTTAATCTAAACCACTGTGTTTCCTATATGAACCTGTTCAATATATACCTCTTGTGGTTTCTAGCAACCTTTTATTGGGACTAGACAAAGGGGAAAATCGATGTAAAGCCAGGTAAAGCTAGATTTTATTAGAATTAAGCCATATACGCGTGGTTGTTGTAACTGCATGGAGTTCTGAAACCATGAATGCAACTTTAACATATAAGCCCCTATTAATAATCGAGTAATTATTTTACTCAGTCGATATTAATGAAAATACTTTACTGGATTTTCTTGATAGATTTTTCTACCCAAATTTAGGCCTATATTTGCCCTGTAAAGTTTTTATCAGTGATCCTGATGCCGCAGCCAATATCCCACCATAAGCTTAATTAAACCTCATGATGCCATTATATACGTCCAGCAATCAGCAGGTGGTGGATTAGAGTATACTTATCATAACCCGATAATGGATATAAAACACACCTGTTCATATCATCCATCGTCGGCCAAGAGAACGTCTCACGCACCTTTAATTTGGACTGGCCCCAAAGCGCGCGTTACCTGTTACCTGGAGCCGACTGTCTGTTTGCTTTTTACTTGGCAGTTAAATTCTAAAGTTCACGGTGTCAGTCAAGCCCACTTGTTTCCGTAATGACCAATAAAATGCTTAGCTGCTTATGATTGACGCTGGCGCGATACAGGCCGCCGGGTGAATATATCTTCGCTGTTAAAAATTGACAGGTAACTCATAAATTGGGCTAACCTAACTACGTAGTATTCGGCGCCAGATGCGTAAAAAAGTTGTAGGTTTATTTCCCACGTGCGTCACAATCGCTAACCCTTTATATACTAAATGAATTATCCCTCTCAGTTATAAAAGTATACATTGGAATGTAATAATGGTCTAATATCCATATGAAAAATAAGCAGACGACCGATTACAGGAGGAGTCTTATATTTATTGCTGGGAAATGTTCAGATACATAATAATTTGAACTTATTATCTGAACGTTTTCTACGGGATAACTACTCGTCAAAATGAGTATTTATAGTATATAAAGGGTTTACGCTGTTTGTGCTGCTGCCAAAAAATACCTGACTTCACAACGCGTAGAATGGTCGGGTGTCATTAACCCTTTGGCAGTTTTATTTTCAGCAAGTATATATACACGTGTACGATTGCATTCAATTGCTGATCTTCGTGTGCAAGTTTGCCGTAGATGATACGGGCTATATGCATTAATTAATTGGCATGGTCTAAGTTTGCATCCGCGAATTAAACCGCGATCGTTCCAAAAAGTACCACGAACTCCAGAGCTATTCGTCGAACGAAGTTAACAAAGTACACGAATTTTCTTAATTTCTGTTTTTTCTTCTTATATGAATGCTATAGCTGAAACAGGCCCCCGAAAGGAGCCTTTAATCGTCGTCGTCGGGGCCTGTGCCCCCCCCCGACACAGGGGCATGTAGTCCATCTGTGCGTTATACGATACTGCGGCCACTCTGTGCGCTTCGCGCATATTTGGACTAAATATTCACATAGGTTCATGTTCGACATATTTGATTCTGACTTATTTGATATTGAAATAGTGCACTTATACCCGTTATTCTGTTGGATGGTGCGGACCACAGTGAAAACACATATATAAAGAGCATACACCTCGTCACTTATACCCGTTATTCTGTTGGATGGTGCGGACCACAGTGAAAACACATATATAAAGAGCATACACCTCGTCACTTATACCCGTTATTCTGTTGGATGGTGCGGACCACAGTGAAAATACATATATAAAGAGCATACACCTCGTCACTTATACCCGTTATTCTGTTGGATGGTGCGGACCACAGTGAAAATACATATATAAAGAGCATACACCTCGTCACTTATACCCGTTATTCTGTTGGATGGTGCGGACCACAGTGAAAATACATATATAAAGAGCATACACCTCGTCACTTATACCCGTTATTCTGTTGGATGGTGCGGACCACAGTGAAAACACATATATAAAGAGCATACACCTCGTCACTTATACCCGTTATTCTGTTGGATGGTGCGGACCACAGTGAAAACACATATATAAAGAGCATACACCTCGTCACTTATACCCGTTATTCTGTTGGATGGTGCGGACCACAGTGAAAATACATATATAAAGAGCATACACCTCGTCACTTATACCCGTTATTCTGTTGGATGGTGCGGACCACAGTGAAAACACATATATAAAGAGCATACACCTCGTCACTTATACCCGTTATTCTGTTGGATGGTGCGGACCACAGTGAAAACACATATATAAAGAGCATACACCTCGTCACTTATACCCGTTATTCTGTTGGATGGTGCGGACCACAGTGAAAATACATATACAAAGAGCATACACCTCGGATGGTGCGGGCCACAGTGAAAATACATATACAAAGAGCATACACCTCGGATGGTGCGGACCACAGTGAAAACACATATACAAAGAGCATACACCTCGGATGGTGCGGACCACAGTGAAAATACATATACAAAGAGCATACACCTCGGATGGTGCGGACCACAGTGAAAACACATATACAAAGAGCATACACCTCGGATGGTGCGGACCACAGTGAAAATACATATATAAAGAGCATACACCTCGGATGGTGCGGACCACAGTGAAAATACATATACAAAGAGCATACACCTCGGATGGTGCGGACCACAGTGAAAACACATATACAAAGAGCATACACCTCGGATGGTGCGGACCACAGTGAAAATACATATATAAAGAGCATACACCTCGGATGGTGCGGACCACAGTGAAAATACATATACAAAGAGCATACACCTCGGATGGTGCGGACCACAGTGAAAACACATATACAAAGAGCATACACCTCGGATGGTGCGGACCACAGTGAAAACACATATACAAAGAGCATACACCTCGGATGGTGCGGACCACAGTGAAAACACATATACAAAGAGCATACACCTCGGATGGTGCGGACCACAGTGAAAACACATATACAAAGAGCATACACCTCGGATGGTGCGGACCACAGTGAAAACACATATACAAAGAGCATACACCTCGGATGGTGCGGACCACAGTGAAAACACATATACAAAGAGCATACACCTCGGATGGTGCGGACCACAGTGAAAACACATATACAAAGAGCATACACCTCGGATGGTGCGGACCACAGTGAAAACACATATACAAAGAGCATACACCTCGGATGGTGCGGACCACAGTGAAAACACATATACAAAGAGCATACACCTCGGATGGTGCGGACCACAGTGAAAACACATATACAAAGAGCATACACCTCGTCTCCAATTAGGTTCATATATTCAACCTAATTATTCACATTTATTTGATTCTAAAATAGGCCCACAGTGAGCTTATTTAAATTTTTATTTATTTCAAAAACAAATTTAATAACAATTTGGCATATCTAAAGCCGTTATAACCTCCGCCAGGGTACTTCGAGTTCCCACACCAAATTTGTTTGACATCTGACCAGCGGGTTGAGAGAAAAATGCGCACAGACAGACGGACGGACGTACAGACAGACATATCCAACTCTTTTATATACATATAGATTACGCTGCAATAAATATTAGGCCTATATATACACTGATGCAGTTGAAGCACGTCATTTGGACGTCAATAACTGAGACCATATTACTGTTTTTTGGAAATAAATAGCAACATGATTGTACTTTGCATGCAGCATAAGCAGCCGTCTTCAAACGCACACGCTCCGGGCGTGGCACGTGCATTACATACACGCGGTGACGTGCCGATAGGGTCTATACAAACTTGAACGCACACGCTCAGAGCGCCCATGGGACGTGCATTGCATTCATGGCTAGAGGGTCTACAAACTTGAACGCACACGCTCAGAGCGCCCATGGGACGTGCATTGCATTCATGGCTAGAGGGTCTACAAACTTGAACGCACACGCCGAGAGCGTGGAGCGTGCATTATACAATCATGGCTAGAGTTGACGGGTTGACGGGTGTCCAACTTAGAATTTCAATCAACAATTTCAATCAACTTAGAATTTCAATCAACAGGTCCCCAGAACAAAAACTGACCCCACCCCAATAGAAGGATTAAGTTAATTCTATTGGGATGGGGTAATTTTTTGTTCTGGGGACCTGTGTTTCAATCGGCATCCCAACAACAACCAAAAATTTCCAAGAATAAAAATTCCATTTGCACCCCTCTTGGTTTGGATTTTTCCACCTGGTACACGTATATTTATATCTCAAACTGTCAAATTCTTGGACATTTCCAATATTTAACACCCCTATCATGCACATGGTAGGACATTTTCAGTTCAGTCCTAACGCTGAAGGGGTCACTCTCACCAAAACAAGTGCTGAAGGGTACACAGAGTTTGAAAATGTGCTGAAGGGTACACAGGGTTTGAAAATGTGCTGAAGGGTACACAGGGTTTGAAAATGTGCTGGTTTTGAAATCTCGTTCTAATGACTTTTAGTTTTTGTGTAGAATAATTGTTTTTGTTCCAAGAAAAATAAAAATGAACTGAAAACGAACTGCTGATGGTCGCCAGACTTTCAGAAACACAGTTAAAGTAATTACATTAGAGCTGATCACATTGCAAACCCTGTGTACCCTTCAGCACATTTTCAAAACATGTGTACCCTTCAGCACATTTTCAAAACATGTGTATAATACACTTCAGCACTTTTTTGGTGAGAGTGACCCCTTCAGCAGTCCTAACATTAGACCGAAAGTAGGAAAACATTCGATATTTAGTTTATACTATATGGTGCAGTGCAGGTTTCGTTGTGTTAACTTGTGTAATACATCCGCTTGGAGGGAAATTAGTATTACCCATAATTATCGGGTGTGGTGCATGTAATTTTTCATGCAATAATATAGTGAATATGTACACCCTCTGGGGCATTGATAACTTAACTTGGCAATTAGCAATTCGGCATCCTTGAACGTGGTCATAAATTATGTAATCTATAGATCAAATGGTCAAGATGGTCATTTTAACAATTATCGGGCACATACAGGGACGTGACAATATATAACTCTAGTTGTTAAATGGGGATGAGATGTATATGTATGATGTACCATAGTATTATTTCTTAACGCAACCCATATACATCTATATAATTATATTCCTGCGGATTGTATAACTTGGACAGTTTTGTCACGGTTGTCCCAGCCCGTTACTAATTGATACAAACATGCCATCCAATATATTTAATAAATATAAATTTAACATCATAGAATTATCATCATCTATTTCAACATTTTGCAGACTTCTAACATGACATCTATCCACCATGTAACAAATGTTTCCATCCAATGTACAATTAGTTGTGGTTATTATGTAACCAATTTTGTTATAGTTATATATCTTTTTACATTTCATTGCCAATAAAAAAAAATCCATTCAAATGATCATGAAATGATTATAATTCCAAGATATTCAATATTCAGAAGTATAAAGGTCCATTTTCATAAGAACAATACCAACGTTTATTTTTTTCAAAATCTGCCAAATAGGAAATTTAAAGTGAAATTAGACGCAGTGTCGCAGGGGAGGGGTGTGGCTTGCGGAGCCTCTGCCCCCGAACTTTGTCTGTGCCCCCCCCCCCCCCAACATGCAAATCCTAAATTAAAATTTGGAATATTCTCATTAACATTTGCACGCGAATTTCTTACCACTATATTCCGTGTTATCTGGAACTAATATTATCTATATCTTAATTTAGTCTCAGGTGTTATGTATATATATGCATTCTAAATATATACGATCTACTTGGTATTATGTATCAGATAGCAGAATAATCTTCTTTCTTTTAAAAAAATCATTGTTATTTCCACCATGCACCTGCATGGGACATAGTTCCAAAGGAAAATATACTCCGTCTGTCATATGCATGCGTGTTGTTCAATGCAACCAAAGGGCCCGTCATATGTATTGTCGCCCAAAATTAACACAAATATATTAATTATTGCATGCCTCATTTTTGATATTTGTCAGCTGCCACAAATAATACATGGTGTTCATGTAATTGACCCTACCGCAAAATATATATGGGGGCCTATGGTCAATTTGCGACTTCCTGTCCCTGATGACCATGTCAAACAGAGTACAGTAAAAGGTTTGAACTAAATGATGTGAGTGAAATTTCCCCAATTAAGAGTAATAATTATATTTTGACATTTTGCTAATTGACATTTTCCTCGGCATGTGCGAGCCATCGGCACGTCAGAAGTCTCCCCGGAGAGAACACACTGTCAAGATTCGTGTGCCGTAAAATTGGGCTGGAGTTTGCTGTTCGCGTCCATAGCTATTCGAGCCCAGCCGTGACCTAATTTTACACTCGGCATCGGTTCGCTACCACAAATCTCCACTTAATACACATTGGACGAAGCGACGTACGCACATGTTTACGAAAAATAATAAGTTTACAACAAACGTTCGTCATATCGAGATTATTTTTTGTTGATTCGAGGGACATATCCGGGAACTTTATAATATCCATACATCGGCTTACATTCCGAGGAATATTGTTAACTTGTTGGACGATTTGGACATTTTGCCGTCCGAAGATTCGCTGATAAAATTTTGTGTTGCTATTTTCGGCTTCTTTGATCGACTACTGTGTGTTTTGTTGAAATATATAGCGGGTTACCTGCGGCCCTTGTGTTTGGAATTATCAGGTAAGTTGTCTTGTTGGATTGTCAGTCTTTTAATATGCTGTCACTCGTTTCGTCCAACGAAAATAATAACAATCGTTCTCCATCTTGGAAAAGTAATTTATTTGAATTATGGAGCCACTGGCTTGACGTTGACATTGTACTGATTTGTTGTCATTCGCACGAGATCAAAGGCTACTTTACTTTGATCTATTATCTTCCTGACAAATCTGGACAAATAGGGAAATCAGACGAAAGTGACGGAACGTGCCGAATTTTAAGGTAGATGTTAAACAAGTTGAGCATACATATATAGTCTGCATTGTACACTACATGTTAACATCACTTCATGTATGCTAACTATACAAGTACAGGTACATGGTGGATTTACTAATGAGTACTCAATGCATACCATGTCTGTACTACATGTACAGTACATGCTACATGTATACTATTTTCTCTAACATTGCACTGGCAACATGTACATATACCGGTATATAATTGTTATCAAATAAATTCTAATCTAATCACAGAGATTCACAGTTACTGGACATAAAGTCCCAAAACTAAGGTTTTAATCAAATTTCTTAATGGTATCACAAAGTTTTTTTTTGAAATTTTATTAAAACCTTGTTTTTTCTGACTTTATGTCCAGTAACTGTGATCTAATCTATACCTACTTGTAAGTTATATACACGTATGTACATATACATGTATGCAGTATAAAATGCAAAATAAGATATGTGAAATTTGTCATTACTAGTAGTTCGATATGCTAGAATAAAACCCCAGAATCAAAGTTTTTAGTAATTCTGATCAAAATCAGTAACTGATAAATAAACGCACCGTAATGGACCTATTGGTTTACTTTAATAGTATGAATTGCTAAATCCCACAACAAAACAGATTTAACAGAGAAAAGACACATTGTTGTCCATATCAGGCATCTGATACCATATTTATGTCATTAAACGGGATTGGTATGTGTCATTTTGATTGATTTTGATCAGAATTTCAAAAAGAAATTTTTGTTTTCAAAAACCACCTGAGGAACACTCTGGCTAGCCATTTAGTCATTTACAATGTTACATCTACCAGTATTCTCTCATGAATTTATTGATACATACATGTACATGTAATGAACGTATATCAAATTGCTAATTACCATTCACCTTCCATATAATCATGAATATACATGTGCAAGTCTCATACCAGCATACATGTACATTTACTATGTCTAGAAATGATTATCAGTATAATTTCACAAATCTTAACTTGTGTTTAATATAAAAAACAAAGTTATAATGTACACTAATTCTCTGCACAACTAAAAGTTTGGTATTCTACTTGAAATATATACAGATAAGGAAAGAACAATAGTGTTAAAAGTCTTATGCTAGGTGGATATAATATATTATGACAACATTAATGAATAAATATCTGTGTGTTTGTGCATGTATCCCAATTGTGTGTTTAGAACATTAATTGGATCCCGAGAGTGCTGTTACATGTACTAGTATATCTGCTGAACGCACCCGTAATGGACCTATTGGTTTACTTTAGTATGAATTTCCCAGTTTTATTCATAATCCATTTGCTAAACAGATTTTAACAGATTTCATTTAATTCCCATGATGCAACTTATATTCGATATCTCTTCAGGGATAGATTTATAAATTTACTCTGATAGTCAGCTGTGAGAGCTCTCTATATTTACATGGTAAAACAAATTGGGCTTTGTTGGAATAAAATATACTGATCCTCAAAATATCTCAATCAATATCTCATCAAACAGAGGTATGTCACATGATGTCAGAAGAATGCCGCAATTACCTGATAACTCAGTTGTAAATATTTCATTGTTTGTCTGCTCTGAGGTTATTGACCGGAAGACAGCATGAACATGGTTTGCCAGCATGGGTTGGGTTAATTAATACCCTTGCTGTTTCTTCTCTCCAGGTTTAAATACATAGTTAAAGCCCGCCAAGTGTTTGGTCAGTGGATGGGCCTCTGCTTCTCTGACTGTCGGCATCAATTATTTATTTCATTCTGCAGACAACCTTTGCTTATTGTGAGGTAATTGATAAAACCTGGCTGCCAAAAGCAAAATATGAGCGTGGAAAAATATCTTGAAAGACACTAGGCTTGTGCTGGCCAAGCATTCATGCAACTATTATAAACAAATGGATCAATGGCTATAGGGGTAATGTTCGATATCGTGCATTCAATTCTCACGAGGCTGCAGTTTGTGTTGCTTTGCTATTCAGATGTCTGTTTGGCGCATGAAATTTGTGTTACGGCTGCGAACAATAGTAATTTATGTCTCTGCCATCAATTATTGATTATCTATCGGCTTCAGATATTCTTCTGAAAGCATAGTGTATTGGCTTGGAAGATTGAAATAATACATCTACTAGTACTACTGGAGTCTAAAGTAAAGATAATGGCAACAAATGATATCTGTCTTGTCAGATTTTGTAATATATATAAACCATTTTTTATGACCAGGACATGGGTTGATTTTTATGCAGCACTGTATTATGTGCTGATATCAAAGACAAGTGGATAATATGAGTGTGACACTTTCTGTTTATACATGTACATGTACCGGTATGATACATGTATTGCCTCAATAAATACTGATCAGTGCGACTGTGCAACAGCGCATAGTGCATGTACTGTACATGTAGGGACAGTAGGGTGTCACTAGTATAGGACTTTTAATGTATAGGACCATTTTTGGAGAAAGTCTTTTGATATTAATAGCCTAATGAGTACATGTACTAGTACATGTACAGGGTAGAGTAAATTGGGTAAATTTATTGAAAGTTAATTTACCCACTATTTTCGGGATCCAAACAATAGGACAGACCCAAACAATAGGACAGTACGGACCCAAATAATACTTCTCTACAGACCCAAATAATACTTCTCTACAAACCCAAATAATAATACAGGGTGTATAATTTTCAAGCTTTCCCCAGAATCATTGCAGATGGCCTAATTGCTATTGTATTAATCAGTACAAATGTAATTGTCAACCTGTTATAAGTGCAGTACATGTAAGAGAAAGATGATTAAATTTTTGACAGAACCTTGTCCATCTGATGTGATCTGAGGCCACATATTATGCTATGAGCAAAAATAAATAAAAAGACAGTTTACAGACCCAAATAAGGATCACACACAGGCTGGAATTTTGCTGAAAATTAATGAACATGCAGGATTAATTATTTGGATCCCGAGAGCAAGTGGTGATTTCTTAAGCTGTATTAAAGTGCTGTTAGTTTAAACAATGCATTTTCTAATAATAGTCCTAATGGGGAGTTTTTCAACCATCCAGACTAAATGTACATGTAACCAGTACTGGCACTTTACAGAGGCTTACTAGTACCCAAGGGACATCCACCAACCTAATGTACTTGTCACTTTCCTCATGAATAAACGATAAATCTGATGAATATTTTGGAGTTTGCTCTCTAACATATTCCCCACCACCAGAGGCGGCCCCCAGACTGTGTGGTCCGTGAGGTCTTCTGTCATATCTTGACAGGGAATTAAAATTACATGACACTGATATATGCCATGGCTGGACTGATATAAAGGCGGTATTCATAAAGACAGTACTATAGTGTGTACCTGTATATAGTGTATATAATCATCATCTGTTTATGGCACTATAGATCTCAGACAGGACATATATAATACATGTGTATATACTATTATGTTAGTAATATTCGTATGACAGTGTACTGTACAACTGGTACCGTACCCTGTTGGACAAAACAAGTGTCCACTTAACCGCGGTGTGGTTTTTTTTCTTTTTTTTTTACAATTTTAATATATTTTATTATATTCTTTAACAGACTTATTGTGTAGGTTTAGGGCCGATAATATCGGCCCCTGGCACTCAAAGGGTTAAAAACTGCTCAGACGTTGTTGCCAACTTAGTTTGTTGAACTTCTTAAGCACGCACTTCTCAGCATTATCTGCTATGAATGGCTCATTGAAATACTGTGACAGAACTACTTTATTATCGATAAAAACTTTGTCTCCTATAATAGCAGCTTTATGCTTTGCTGAGTACATGCATTTACTTCTAAACATAATGTCGCATTGCCTTGATAAGGACATGGCCCTAGAAATCTTATTCTATACCGTGTATTTAGCAAACATTATATGGAGTGTTTTGAGAAGAGTAAAATAGTTCTTGTTCACATTTTCTGTTGTTTATTTATTTGCCAAGCCAGACATTTTCTGATTGTAATTTGTTTATTTATTTGCCAAGCCAGACATTTTATGCTTGTAATACATGTACATGTATGTTTAAATTTTACCAAGCCAGCATTATGATACTCACACAATTCAGTTTACACCTCAACATAAAGATAATTGATATTACCATTACATTTTCAGGATTTCTGTAGGGGTTTTGATATTAATGCAAATTGTATATAATTTAATATGATTCTACCTACTCCCTCCAAGTGTGGTTTTGGGGAGATGGGTCTCCGAAATAATCTAACTACTGGTAAATCTAATCTAATCTGATGTACTGTTAATATTTGAAACACAAGAAGTATATAGAGTACTGCTAGCATTTAAATATGTATTGAGTTTATGTACTAATGCCCCAGCTCAGATGGAATTGAAAAAAAGGTGCTTTATGTGCTGAATTTCTGAAGTGCTGTATTACTCTTAGCTTTGCTTTATACATTCATCATCATATGATCATATGTATGACGTCAATTATGATTCGGTGTGATATGCTCTACACACCTGTTTCAGTCATCGGACCATTTTAATGTCAGTCTACTGACTCTACTAAGCTTCATCTTGTGTCTGTTCTTCAATTAGCTTCTGTTCTCTACATATAAAACTTAAAGGAAACCACTTACAGACTTGGGCCAAGGCCAAGCACTAGTAACAAGTGGAATGAAATTTTTCCCATTCACTCTGCGCTTTGGCAGCATGTGCGGGATAAGATTTACAACAAACCTTGAGTATATGGTAATTAGCGGGTACTTCAAGGTAGCCTTCGGCCATTGCTGGCTGTCGTATTGCACTATTTGCCCACCCACTCCCCTCACTCTGCAGTGCTGAGTCAAAGCATGACATCAGATTACTGCGTCTGTAGCTTTAACCTCCCCATCATATATTTTCTTGGCAGTGGTTGGCTCTGAATTATTTGCCCACCTGCATCAATCAATCACCATTGTCAAACCTGGAGGTATTAATTATAGTAGAAACTAAGTGTGTTGTCTTAACATTTCTTGTCAGTAAACTCTCTTGATGCTCGTACCCTGCAGTTGCCAGAAAAGATTTTCTTCTGATTCGTATCTCCTCCATTCAGTCTTGCCCGAATATATTTCTTACTATGAGCAGCATTGAGGGCGGTTTGCTAGTAGTTTGTGGATGCAAATATTTCATACTTAACAGGGTGATTTGCTAGTAATTAGGATGTTTTCAATTCATTAGTCTGAACTACAGGAACTTAATTTCTATTAATTAAGCAATTAGCAATTGACCTGCATGCACCCGGTACTTGTACCAGTGTTTACATGTACCTTATGCTAGCCAGTGTGGTTTGGGGGAGACAGGTTGGCCAAAATAATCTACAGTAGATACCTGTACATCTAATCTAATGTACTGTTACACCTAAATTAACCAATAAGTGTACCAGATAACAATATTTGTTGAAAATGAACTAATGCTTGCACTATATGGTAACTGTACCAGTAGTTAAATGCCCTAGTGTTTCAATGAGTATTAGTTTGAAGAATTAGGTTTTGAAAATTTGTTCTCAACTATTACATGTTTAACCCTTTACCCAACAAACCGGCCAAAACCGGCCAAATAAAGCTTCAACAGCCTAAAATATCTTCGGTCTGTCTCAATAGAACCATACAAATATGGATATCATTGTAACCGGCTCCTTGACCACATTGTGATAGTTACAGTTATGCCCTGTGCCAATGCATTCTTTTATATATGCGAGTCGACCATAGGTCGCCTCGCATATATAAGAGAATGCATTGGCCTAAAATAAATCTTTTTTTAACACTTTTTACCATTTTTTATTACATTCTTTAACAATTTTATAATTTTTAATGTGTTAACCCTTTACCCAACAAACCGGCCAAAACCGGCCAAATAAAGCTTCAACAGCCTAAAATATCTTCGGTCTGTCTCAATAGAACCATACAAATATGGATATCATTGGAACCGGCTCCTTGACCACATTGTGATAGTTACAGTTATGCCCTGTGCCAATGCATTCTCTTATATATGCGAGTCGACCATAGGTCGCCTCGCATATATAAGAGAATGCATTGGCCTAAAATAAATCTTTTTTTAACACTTTTTACCATTTTTTCTTACATACTTTAACAATTTTATAATTTTTAATGTGTTAAGCCAATGCATTCTCTTATATATGCGAGGCGACCTATGGTCGACTCGCATATATAAGAGAATGCATTGGCACAGGGCCGTTCTGTTGGGTAAAGGGTTAAGTTGAAAATCAAGCCACCTTTACACCACGTTTGAGTTGCCATATAAAGTTTTGCAGCGAATGCAGTAGGTGATATAAGGTCACAAGAGCGAACAACTTGAACTAATTTGTTCCTGTCCTATGTTTGCTCTTCTTATGCAGAGCTCATTTGGATGTTGACTTTCGTTCGGTGACTAACGACCCCTACCACGAAACCTATTGGTTCACGAGGTCCTAAACAGTACGGGGATTAGTCTTGGCACTAGCGTTATTCAAGTGCATTTACCCTGGTAGTGTTTACCTATCACCATCTGTTAACGACCCTGGCCCCTCTTTAAAACCATAATCCTCGATTTATGCAGACCACGTGTATGTCTCTTTTCAAGTGTCGATGGATTGAACCTAGTGCCCCCTAACCTCTGACATCTTCATGCAATGTGAGTAAAGTGCACAATTTGTCCATGTGCCATTAATGGGTTTATCGGATGGAGATCAGGCTTCTTGAAACACAAGTGTCTGCAGTGCACAGCCTGCGTTGAAGCCATTCTGCACAGACTATAGCGGGGCACAAAGAGAGTTCTATTTGTGGCATATGCGAGTGCTTTTGAGGGATGATCCGTTGGCCATTTTGTTTTGACCCATTCCTCTTTGAGTGTTAGAATAATGAGATTGCCTCTGATATATGATAAGGTTAAATTTGGAGTAGAATTTTGTGAACATGTGAATTGAGCTGTGAAGCCATCTGTTTGAAACACTGTTATAAAAGGCTAATTTAGTGAATTTCAAACATCAAAACCATCAGCTGCTAATACATTGGAAGCTGATTTTCATCAAATTATCTTTTGACCAAGAGCTCTGAGTTCTGAATACAGGAAATATCTCAACATGGACTCGACTTTTTAAAATATTTCATGTACAGTAATGCCCTAAGTAATCAACTCCTTAACCACAGCAGAATATTGGGTAACTTTTCAGGATTTAGTCGGAAATATGGCTTGAATACTGAGAGCTTTCCGATGAATGTCAACAAGCCATATTTCCGACTAAATCTTGAAAAATTACCCATAATTCTGCTGTGGTTAACAAGTCGATTATTTAGGGCATTACTGTACATGTACGGTAGGTCTATAAAAAGTTATAGCTGTTTTTGGTACATTTGCTAGTATACATAGGATCTCAGAAGGTATTTCCACCCCACCCCCACCCCAAATGTGTAATTATTCACACATGTTGTCCGTTTTACTAAGACATGTCCTTCCTTGCTCTGGTGAGTTAGGGGATAATCATGAACATTGTTATTTTCAGTGATATTGCTGTCATAAATTTAGTATTTATGCAGCAGTTATTTTTCTTGTCAGCCCTATTGAAATTCTCTGTATAAATTGTTAGCGTCATACAGAAGGCTGTTGCATATTTATGAGCTAGATTAGATTTAGATGGAATTGAACCCTTTAAATTTTCTCCTCATCTGACGACAATCAACAGATATTTGACAGTTGAAAATTGGAAGCTTCCAATGTGTTATTCTGTGAGAAACACCAGCAGAGTATATTCTATAATGCCATAGATTCATCCCTTGTTCATTGATTTTAGTTTTTTCTCTCCCACACGTTCTCAGCTTCTTGATCAATTGGAATGATATTGTCACTGTTTGTAATTTGGTAAATTTGATTTGCATAATCAATGGAGCGCGGGATTATTGCCATGAGACTCGTGCAGATTGTATTACTCCGCGCGATTCGAGACCACTCCAGAATGGGGGTGCCAAATGACTGAGCACCCTAGGGATCGTGTTCTGACCAGATGAAATATTGACCTGGGCCATGTGTATGCATAATAATGCATGTAGTAGTAGTTAACAACTGACCATATTAACCCTTTCATTACTAAATACTCGTTGACGAGTAGTTATCCCATAAGAAATGTTCAGATAATGAGTTAAAAAAAACAACCACAGGTCATTTCTTAAACTTATTATCTAAGCATTTCCTTCAATAAATAGGGCTCCTTCTGCACTTTATTTTTCTTTAGTCTGCTTTGATCACCTAAACATCCCTCCAAATCAATAATAGACCATTCCAATGTGCACTTTTTAACTTTGTGGGAGAATCCATTCAGTATAGAAATGGTTAAATATTCAGTCATGGGGAAACATACCATTTTCATTGTATAGCATACAGGCACAGGTACTAGTATCTACTGATGGTTATGGGTGAAATGTTGTTTGTGGAACATTAACCCTTTACCCAACAAACCGGCCAAATAAAGCTTCAACAGCCTAAATTATCTTGGGTCTGTCTCAATAAAACCATACAAATATGGATATCATTGGAACCGGCTCCTTGACCACATTGTGATAGTTACAGTTATGCCCTGTGCCAATGCATTCTCTTATATATGCGAGTCGACCATAGGTCGCCTCGCATATATAAGAGAATGCATTGGCCTAAAAAAAATCTTTTTTTAACACTTTTTACCATTTTTTCTTACATTCTTTAACAATTTTATAATTTTTAATGTGTTAAGCCAATGCATTCTCTTATATATGCGAGGCGACCTATGGTCGACTCGCATATATAAGAGAATGCATTGGCACAGGGCCCTTCTGTTGGGTAAAGGGTTAACTGTGTATTGTATGAGGACTATCATGAGAAACATTCAGTACATTATCTCTTCTATGATAGAGAATATATGGTAGCTATCTGGAAAATATGGGTTAAAATATTGTTTTTGGAACATTACGGGTATACATGTGTGATCCTAATTTAATCCTGATTTTGACTCTGCTTTTATAATAGCCTTTCCCTTGGAATACAATGTTTATCATCAACTATAATTGACCTTTGATTAACTCAGGAAACTTATTTGTAAAACACAACTACATGTACATGTGGAACAATTTTGGACAATTGGGATGCAACTTTATTTTAGGAATCTTTTTATTTATTAACCATACTGATGATACCTACCGCTATACTTAAAGTAATTGACCACCAATAACGTGGTGTCACCCCGTTAATATGGCGGTACTATACCGCGGTATCCTCCCATACCGCGGTACTGATACCGCTTGTTAACACGAACAAGTATGTGTGAGTAAATACCTCCCCTAAAAGAGTTCCATGAAAATCACCGCGGTATTCAACAAAATTAATGCGGTGCCCGCTAAAAGACCACGGTATCATTATTGCCCAATACCGTAACTCCACGCCATGACCGTCTCGATACCGCTACCGTTTATTACCGGTATCACCGTGGTCATGACCGGGGTATCACCCCGTTTTTATGGTCAATTACTTTGAGAATAGCGGTATAAACCATCCCGCTGATACCTATAAACCATCCCGCTGATACCTATAAACCATACCAATGATAGCTAACCAAGCCGATGATACCTATAAACCATACCAATGGTACCATGCAGTTGGAGCCTTAATATGATGATAAAGAATCATTCATTTGTGCATGATAATGTCTCGGCAAATATTAAAAATATTGCAGATATTTTTTAAATTGACTATTTGTGATATTTTATAATTGAGAAATGATTGTGAAGGGGATTTCCTTCTGCATGAGATCCTCCCGTTTCCTCTTCAGTATCAGAAATCGATTAATGTGGACAAAAAGGATGGGAAGCATTTCCTGAAGTCGAGATGAGTGGGAAGTGCGATGGCTTCTGTTGCATATTAGACGACCTAAGTGTTGCTGGGATGCATTTCTGATTAATGAACTTGACATTAACAAGTCGGGTAATTAGCTTTTGATAGCAGCTGCAGCATTTTTCTGAGGCTGGCAAAATATTGTATTAATTCCTGGAAGGCAAATAGACGAGTAAGTCCAGAGGAATTAGTGAACATACAATGTACACATCTAACCTCAGAACATACACATCTAACCTCAGAACACATGTAATCTATGAACTGGTTAAAATTTGGGAAAAAAAATAATAATCAAATTAAATGTACCGGTGCTATGTATTTCCAATAGAGTAAAATACCGATCAGTGCAGATTTGTGTACCCTGCAGGGACCATTCAGCCTTTAGGGCGTCCCTCTGCATAATCAACTCCTTAACCACAGCAGAATTATGGGTAACTTTTCAGGATTTAGTCGCCGAGAGCTTTCCGATGAATGGCAACAACCCATATTTTGGACTAAATCCTGAAAAGTTACCCATAATTCTGCTGTGGTTAAGGAGTCGATTATTTAGGTATCTGTCACTTCTCCCTATTTTTGTCCTAGTGAGAAGTGATATCTCATATACCAGTATGCATATTTAAAAACAGAATACATGTATTTGAAACAGCATATTGAAAGTGTATTTACTGATTGATTATAAAGGTGTAGTTACATGTACTCATTATAATGGTATTATAAATGGGTTCTTACATAAAGTAAAATGCACTTCACCCCAGTAAACAAAACATACATGTACCCGGTATACAATCAGGACCTTGAACACCGTGTGTGTCTTTAAATTATGAAAATACCCTGCAGTTATGCTATAAAAACTAAATAACATCTTTGTTGTCTGCCTGCATGCATATTCATGATGAAAAACAATGATGTCTGACGTGAAAGAGAAATCATTATCTTTGGTTATACATGCAAGCCTTCAAATAGTGTGTCTGACATTTGCAGAATGAGGTTCCCAGAGGGTGAATTTAGTGATGCTATCCCGCATGGTGGGCGAGCATCACCAAATTCACCCTCTGGGAACCTCGTTTTGCTTAAGCCTCAACTGCTATGGGAGACCTATCAGATTGAAGTTCCCCAGTTGAAGTTGATTTTCACCCATTAGTCACCTCGATAATGCATTTTACCTTCTGCAAATTAGGGGATATAGAAACTGAACAGACGGGAAAATATAACTAAAAACAATGTTACTTTAAGACTATATATAGATGCTTCCCAAAAGATGAGGCCTAAGCAGAATGAGGTCCCTAGAGGGTGAATTTAGTGAATGCTAGCCCACTACATAATGCTCTAAGTAATTGACTTCTTAACCACAGCAGAATTATGGGTAACTTTTCAGGATTTAGTCGGAAATATGGCTTGTTGCCATTCATCGGAAAGCTCTCGGGGAGAGCTTTCCGATTAATGGCAACAAGCCACATTTCCAACTAAATCCTGAAAAGTTACCCATAATTCTGCTGTGGTTAAGAAGTCGATTACTTAGAGCATTACTGTATGCATGATAGCGTCACTAAATTCACCCTCCAGGGACCTCATTCTGCAAATGACAGACACACAATTTCAAGACTTGCCTGTC
Source organism: Siphonodentalium dalli (assembly GCA_032622095.1). Classification (NCBI taxonomy): domain Eukaryota; kingdom Metazoa; phylum Mollusca; class Scaphopoda; order Gadilida; family Siphonodentaliidae; genus Siphonodentalium; species Siphonodentalium dalli. The sequence continues at coordinate 239,703,967 of CP136065.1, read as the reverse complement.
GCCAAACAAAGTTGCTCGAGGCAAGATCAGTTTTAAAGCCGCAGCATTCAAATTTTAAATATGCGTTTTACGTAGGGCCATATTTTCTTGTATAATACTCCTTTGTCAGGTACAGCCTTGTCATCCTCTTTTCTCCACCCTGATTTAAACTGATGTACCGACAGATAAACCCCAAACATAACAAATTCTCTATGCTGCTTCACTGCTGATCGGAGGCAAGATATCTCCGAAACTTTTTTTTCCTACCTTAGCCAGTTATACCTGGATGAACATGAATCGAAACCATATGGCCATATAACATGTACAGTGATTTGCAAAATATCCTACAAAATGTCTGATTCTCATTTACTGCGATCCTGAAAATCTCTTGCCGTCAAGACTCATTCTTGTTCTTCCCGCCTTGTCAGATCCCCTTAAATTGGCTAATTCCCCCACATTTCTGTAAGATTAGGTTCTCTGGGCGAATCGTTTCAATTTTGCCAGCTGTAACAATAGACTGGTTTACTACTGTTGTCACGATCAACTTTTCTTTGGCAGGGAATTCCAGATGGGGCTAAACAATTGAATCTGGAGGGAAAAGTGCAATCGTTGCTGATTTTGGCGGACTTTTAAGACTAATATACCTTAACATCAAGGCTGATGAAGCAGTGGATTATATTGGGGGGGTCGATCAGTTTAACCCTTTCATGAATGCGCTGGTGCAGCATTAAATATGTGTGGAATCTGACGACGTTGATGTATATGACGTTCACCTCGACCATGAAATCAGAACTATAAAATAAAAGCGCCTTCACACATGACAAAACAAGCCATGTGTGTGCCTGAATAAACTTTGTAAATATTTTTTTTCAATCGCTAGTAATGGATTCTGGAATTGGTGGTGTGAATGAGTTAGGCGATTTGGCACTCGGTCATCGCAGAAGGATATATATTTCAAGGCTGCGCCTCTCGTTCTATACTCGTATGAGTATATCTTGTATGTTGATCGGCCCATCCCACACAATAAGCACTGTAAATCCGTCCCAAGTGTTTTAATCCCAATCTGGATCCTCCCACCTGACCTTGCAGTCCGCTAAGTTGTTTGCTTGCTATTTGTCGCATCAAAAAGTCAACTAATCAATAATCATGACTTCTTAAGATTTCGTTTTCGTTGCTTGCTTCCACGGGGGAGTGTCATGTCGTATGCTTGGATGTGGGATAAACTCACAGTCTGAATGCCGCTATCGTGAGAGTGTCATGTCGTCCTGGCTGGGGGATAAGCTCGCAGTCTGAATGCTGCTATCGACTATTCTCTTTGCTGACTTGTTAGCTTCTCAATGTATTTGTTGCCTTCTCTGGCCTTATCACAGTATTTGAATGAGCTTTCTGTGGCGTATTCATAGATTTGTACTTAGGTTTACGAGTGTGCTTCCTCTTTGAATGCACTCTGGATATAAGCGTTGTGGTTCTCTTTCTCGGAAACCAATCTATTGTGTGGTTTGTATACCGTAGCTTTAAATTCTTAAATTACAGTAACAGGATTTTGATATTGATTTTCTTTGGTACATATGCACCGGAATCTAGAATTAATTGAAATGAAATGACATTTATAATACCAGGAAGTTATGGAATATTAACAAGCCTCGTTACGTGGTCCCAGCCGTTATGCTGCTAGTATGTTTCTGGGTCCTGACTAAATTGCTATGATATTGGTGGGGTCTAAACGATGCCGTTAGAAAGAGTACTATTATTTTGATCATGATTGTTATTTCCACAGTAATCAATCTGCAGGTGTGCTCAGATGCATCTACATGCTGGTGGGTCCTGCTAAATTGCTATGTTGCTGTTAGGGCAAACTGATGATGTTACGAAAAAGTACAGTTATTTTTTCTAAAGTTGTCATTTACGCAGTGTTTGGCAAATCCGAGCGATTTGAGCAGATTCTCAGCAGAAGCCAGTGTCTGTTTGAAATATTCAACAACATACATATATTTTTGAAAATATTAATAATGGCTGAGCTGGCGTGGCAAAATGATGTGAATAGGCATCTTGATTATAGTTTATTTGCAACCACTAATACAACCAATTTTAAATAAATTCACAATGTATATGGTATGTTTTTGAATGTTTTTTGATACACATAATGGCTTTTCCTAGGTATATTCAGATGATACGAACTCTGCGAAAATGACAACTTACATGTAAGAAAAAATAACAGTACTGTATCTGTAACAGTTAACTGTCATGTGCAACCAGTTTTCTAACATCGGCTCATTCAAATGTCATGGTAGTTTTGTCTCAGGATATCCATTGTGAGACAGATACTTGTATACCTAGACCTTCCAATTATCACTGTCCCCGGGTACTTATCCCAAACTGGGTTAAGTACATATGGGAAGAGTATACTATTATATGAACCAAGACCTACAAGAAGTGTCTATATCAACATTTGCTCAGGCCAACGCACGTTAAATGTATGATTAGGGTTACAAGTCAGAAAAAAAATGAGGTTTTAGATGTTATTTTTTAAATTTAATTTCTTTGTTTCGACAATTTTATGAATTTTTATTTATATTTTTATACTTTGGTGGAATGGCTGAGATTAATTTTCATAGTTTTTTTGTATAACATATGATTCTTAGACTAATTAAGAAATCAACATATTCTGAGACATTGCAGCAACTTCTTTGAAACTAAGAAAAGAAGATAACGTAGGGGCTTTAATGGGGCTAAAAGTGTTTGAAATGTGTTCATGTGAACTAACATACATGTGTCAGTCTGTAAAATAACTATAATCAACAAGTACAGTAATGCTCTAATTAATCGACGAGAGCTTTCCGATGAATGGCAACAAGCCATATTTCCAACTAAATCCTGAAAAGTTACCCATAATTCTGCTGTGGTTAAGGAGTCGATTATTTAGAGCATTACTGTACATGTATCAGTCTGTACAACAACTATTACCAACAAGTACATGGAAAAATGACTGATTTTTTTCTTATTTTCATTATTAATAACTTTCCAATAATGATTACATGCTAAAACCATTGTTATGTAAACATTACTGTTACAGTGGAATTACTGATCAAAGTATAATTAGTGCAATAAGATACAAAACTTGAAACAAAACATTGGAAAAGATTAACCCTTTAGCCAACAGAACGGCCCTGTGCCAATGCATTCTCTTATATATGCGAGTCGACCATAGGTCGCCTCGCATATATAAGAGAATGCATTGGCTTAACACATTAAAATTGATAAAATTGTTAAAGAATGTAAGAAAAAATGGTAAAAAAAGATGTTTTTTAGGCCAATGCATTCTCTTATATATGCGAGGCGACCTATGGTCGACTCGCATATATAAGAGAATGCATTGGCACAGGGCATAACTGTAACTATCACAATGTGGTCAAGGAGCCGGTTCCAATGATATCCATATTTGTATGGTTCTATTGAGACAGACCGAAGATATTTTAGGCTGTTGAAGCTTTATTTGGCCGGTTTTGGCCGGTTTGTTGGGTAAAGGGTTAAGAGGGCTGCCTAATTTGCAGACAAAATGCATAATAGAGGTGACAAATGGGTGAACATCACCAACTTCAAATGAGGAACTTCAATCTGATTGTAGGTCTCCCACAGAATGAGGTTCCCAGAGGGTGAATTTAGTGATGCTATCTCACCACCTAATTCTGCAAATGACTGACATGCTATTTGCAGGCTTATCAACCATACATATACTGTTCTTTGGCCTCGTATATAAGCAGTAGATCTGCCTGGACCATGTGTCAAGCAGAAAGTACATAAGATCAGCTGATTGTCCCATACCTATGTATCAAGTTCTGTGCATAACTGTCGAAGCATACTGTTGATCGGTAATTATGGGTTCGTTGCTGAATATGTAATTTATCTTCTCCTTACCTAGTTATCCTTTCATTGTTGGCCTTTTCTTCGAAAACTGCATGGCTCTTCGGTCGTATACAATGAACAAAAATTAAAACATTTAATATGTTACAGTGTGAATAGAAGAGAGTAGCGAACAAAGTTTTAGATTTAAGATCATATTACGGAAAATTTGTATCTTTAGTCCGGAAAAATATACCAGAAACACTTGGTATAAAACTTTTAAATTTTGTTACCAAGTTTCATGCAGAAAAAGGCTTATAGTCACATAAAAGACATATTTTATTTTAATCGCAATTTGTTTTGATCCTGCAGGTGGTGACACTTGTTTTGAATTTCAAATCGACCAGTATGGCCTCCTATTGATGGCGATAGGCCCATCTTATGTAGAAATCTCGACCATGTGCATCGAGTTGGAAAGACTGTAAATAAGTTTCAAAAATAATAAAGAATTTGTCGGGTGACTTGCATTTTGCTTCCTCTAGCAACAGAGCGATACTATCATGTCATGATTTAACCCTAGGCTATTTTGCTTTTTGTCCTTTATGTGTGGCCGATCTGGATATCTATGTTACATGGGGATATAGTTCAAAAGGTTAGTATTTGGGATGTTAGAATCGCCTATAAAATTGTTACAATGACATCCCTGGGGTGAAATGGATTCAGTTGACGCTTTAATGATGATGGTTATTTGGAGAGTATGAATGCTTGATTATTGTAAGTTTGTTTATAGTCAGTCAAGTCTGAAGGTAGTATTTGGAAGGGGAGGGGTGGGTTGAGAAAACCACCCTTTACTGTTTACTTTATGTGTGGAAAATTTGCAGATGTTTACATGTTTTCGTAAGAACTTGATGCCAATATGGATTTTTATTTGAAATTTTTTGGAAAATGTTTAAAGACTAAATAGAAGTTATGGAAATACAACCATAACACAACTTTTACAAAACCTTCCTCATCCTTTAATGAAGATGGTTATTTGGGGAGTATGAATGTTTGTGATTCTAAACAGTCAGGCCTCATGCTAATATGTGGAGGGAGTGGGAAAAATAATCCTTTACTGTCTTATTTTTGGGGGATGGAGGATATATTTGATGTTGTTTATATGTTTTTTTAGTCGGAACTTGATGAAAGATCTCTATTTTATGGATTTTTTTCTTGAAATTTGTGGAAAATGTCTGAAGACTCAGATTATGGAAATACAACTTATACAAGGATCATAGAAGGGTGATGTTACGGTGTAAATGGAACTTCAGTAATTATTACTTCTCCCTGAGAACAGTCCTGATCTCCCAAACAATCAAACAGGGCAAAGTGACTTCTCCCTGAGAACAGTCCTCATCTCCCAAACAATCAAACAGGGCAAAGTGACTTCTCCCTGAGAACAGCCCTGATCTCCCAAACAATCAAACAGGGCAAAGTGACTTCTCCCTGAGAACAGTCCTGATCTCCCAAACAATCAAACAGGGCAAAGTGACTTCTCCCTGAGAACAGTCCTCATCTCCCAAACAATCAAACAGGGCAAAGTGACTTCTCCCTGAGAACAGACCTGATCTCCCAAACAATCAAACAGGGCAAAGTGACTTCTCCCTGAGAACAGTCCTGATCTCCCAAACAATCAAACAGGGCAAAGTGACTTCTCCCTGAGAACAGTCCCGATCTCCCAAACAATCAAACAGAGCAAAGTGACTTCTCCCTGAGAACAGTCCCGATCTCCCAAACAATCAAACAGAGCAAAGTGACTTCTCCCTGAGAACAGTCCTGATCTCCCAAACAATCAAACAGGGCAAAGTGACTTCTCCCTGAGAACAGTCCTAATCTCCCAAACAATCAAACAGGGCAAAGTGACTTCTCCCTGAGAACAGTCCTAATCTCCCAAACAATCAAACAGGGCAAAGTGACTTCTCCCTGAGAACAGTCCTAATCTTCCAAACAATCAAACAGGGCAAAGTGACTTCTCCCTGAGAACAGTCCTAATCTCCCAAACAATCAAACAGGGCAAAGTGACTTCTCCCTGAGAACAGTCCTGATCTCCCAAACAATCAAACAGGGCAAAGTGACTTCTCCAAATTTTGAAACCTCTGGTACAATAATGCTCTAAATAATCGACTCCTTAACCACAGCAGAATTATCGGTAACTTTTCAGGATTTAGCCCGAGAGCTTTCCGATGAATGGCAACAAGCCATATTTCCGACTAAATCCTGAAAAGTTACCCATAATTCTTCTGTGGTTAAAGAGTCGATTATTTAGAGCATTACTGTATGCCAAGCATATGGAAGGAAGTAAAAGCACTATTAGTTGAACTCAAGCCAAGAACTGCAGAGCCCCACTGATTTTCACTGAAAAGGGTTGCATGAGTGCAGAATGATGTGGTGAACCAACAATTGGAGTAGTGCAAGGGATCATTGCTTGATTCACAACACACGGGGCAGGTGGAACTGAAGGCACACCATAAAGCCCCCTGCACACAATAGGAAGCACCGACATAACATGCACCACAAGGCCCACGATCCCGTCATGATCTCGACACCTGGGGGGAGCTCCGGTTCTTATTAGCTAACAATCCAAATGATAATCATACCCATATCATTGAGCAAATAGACTGGGGTTAGTTTACAAACATCCCACAAGCGAGGGATTATATTTTGTGGGACTATTTAATGCTATTATCAACAGGATGTTTGCCGAGTGCAGTTGGTTCAGATTTTCAGTACAATGAGCTTATATCCATGTTGACTATCATTTGAGTGACTTGTGTTTGTCATTTGCAGAATGACGTCATCAGAGGATGAACTTAGTGACGCTACCCCGCACATCACTAAATTCACCCTCTGGGGACCTCATTTGCTTTGGCCTCATCTTCTTGGAAGTATCTATAGTCTGAAATTAACATTGTTTTTAGGTCTCATCTTCTGGGAAGTATCAAATTAACATTGTTTTTAGTTACTTTTTCCCTTCTGGGAAGTTTCTATATGCCCTAATTTGCAGAAGATAAAATGCATAATTTGAGGTGACTAATGGGTGAGCATCACACTGGGTAACTTTAATCTGATCCCAGTCTCCCATAGCAGTTGAGACCTAAGCAGAATGAGGTTCGCAGAGGTAAATTTGGGGATGCTAGCCCACAGTGCAGGATAGCGTCACTAAATTCACCCTCTGGGGACCTCATTCTGCAAATGACACACACTATTTGCATGCATAAGACTTGGTCAAAACTGTTCATGGGACGTTTGACTTGTGCTGATAGTGAATTTTAACATTTACCCTGTATAACCTTGAGAACAAATTAACTGTCAAAAATGGAAAGAGTGTAGTTGATCAGTTGGTAAGGTGAATGGCACATTAGGCAAAAAAAAAAGGTCCAGCGAACACAAAGCTGGTTCGAATCCCGAAAAGTGCAATTTTTTTTAATCCATGCAAAGAAAAAATAACATGGCTCGTTTATCTGCATGGGCAAGCTTGTAATTTGCTTCCTAGGGTTGGCATATATGGCAAATTTTGGTACGCCGAAAAACAACACAACTTGTGTACCCTGTTGTTACGTCGGGTACATTGGTTACATTTTACATTAAAGTAACCAGAAGTAACCATTTGTGCCCCGTGTATCCATGGGCCTGAAATTAGTTCAGGAAATATGTTTTCTAATTTGTAACCAATGTAACAAGGTACTTTGAGATTCCTAAGAAAAAAAAGAAAAAAAGTAACAAATGTAACATTAAAGTAACCAGAAGTAACCATTTGTGCCCCGTGTATCCATGGTCCTGAAATTAGTTCAGGAAATATGTTTTCTAATTTGTAACCAATGTAACAAGGTACTTTGAGATTCCTAAGAAAAAAAAATAAAAGTAACAAATGTAACATTAACTAATAGGTAAAGTAACCAGAAGTAACCATTTGTACCCCGTGACCCATGGTCCTGAAATTAGTTCAGGAAATATGTTTTCGAAGTTTCTAAATTTGTGCTTATAAAATGTAACCAATGTACCCGACGTAACAACAGGGTACAAAAGTTGTGTTGTTTTGCTGCGTACCAAAATTAGACATATCTAAGGGTTGGTGGTTTCTATGTGCAATGGAGTGATTTCTCAGTGAAATTAACCCTCTGCATGGTCATTCCTCCACCCGTAAAACTGACGTTGTGATATATCTGACACGCTGAAACTAAGATAAACTCCAATGAACCAAACCATGTACATGTCGGGATGCTTCTTATAATGGCAAATCATTTCCATCACCTTAAGCTTCCAGTTAGCTTTGATTCCGACCAATGATAAGATTCCCCACTGTTAAGCAGTAGCATCTGCTCAGCGGGCTCCGTCAAACAATCTAATTCGCTTTTTTTGAAAGGATCCAGAGATTGTCTGCTTGTGTTCTGTATTATCTGCTTTTTCCTGCCATATGCCTGGGGATGGTGCCTAGTTATCTAGCAGCCATGTTTATCTAAGCTCTACATATTCACCTTTAATTCTGCTTCACCACAATCTACCAATTTAATAAGCCACAGCCATTATCACCCTGTTAGACAACCCACTGTAAACATAATACCAACATCAGTAATTACATGCAATCACCTAAAAGTGCCGTCTCAATTTCTGACATATGGGTTGTCAGTTGTATTCAGCAAATCTTTTTTTTATCCTTTAGACTGGAATGGTATAATTTAAAAAGACTCTGTCCATGTCAAAGTTAATATGGCTTAAATTCATAAGTCCGGGAGTTTATATACATCATTTAAAATATCCGGTTACATGTTACCTATCTCGAGATACTGTCTTCAAAGGCACACCTACATGTACAGTCTGTTGTGGTTATGTACAGTAGTTACATGTATTCCACATTTGTAAAACCATCACCATTATGTACCCTATGTACACTTAAGATTGGCAGCATAACAGCAGGGGCGCCGGAAGCATCCAAGGGCGGGGGGCAGAGCCTACAAAAATGGCACTTTTCTGCAAAAAAGGGCATTTTCTCCGCAAACTCAAGAAAATAACCATAAATTTATTGTGGCAAAAATCCCTATTTTAAAGGTATTTGTCGGTTTTTATGGCCATTTTGTGATAAAATTGACAAAAAATTAATATTCCTTGTGAAATTGGTGGTATTTGGACCCAAAAAGTCACATTTTGCTATAAAAACACGAGATTAAACACACAAAAAGCATTTTCTATCTCCAGAAAAAGGGCAAGTCCTGCCCCCGCTCGCCCCCTTGGTCAAGGGCAGGGGGGTCAGCTGCCCCCCCTCTTCCGGTGCCCCTGCATAACAGTATATCACTCTAAAACACTTCTGAATAAAAGATCAGTCTCAATCTGGGGGTGTCACTTTGCTGTCTTTGATATGAGTTGAAGTTTGTGGTACCTCTCTCTATGCAAGTTACATGTCAGTCTCCGTGAGTGAAAATGAAAATCAGCAAGACCAGTTTTAGAGATATCATTGGTAGCTACACTGGGGTTGATGATCAGCTGCAACAGACTACAGACTGTATGCTTGAAATTTGAAGTTACCAGTAGAAGTTATCAATCAAATTTAGATTATCTAAACGTCCTTATTTGTGTGACAGAATTCAATCTATAACCCTTTCTGAACTAAATGGACTCTCCTATTCAGTTATAAAATTATACATTGGAATGGTCTATTAATTATTTGGAGAGGTTTTCAAGCAATAAAAGCAGACAACAAACAGAAGAAAAAAAATTATATTTATTGGTGGGGGGGGGGGGGAATGTTCAGATAATGATAAGTTTACGGTCGTGTGTTGAACTTATTATCTGAACATTTGCTAACAGATAACTATTCGTCAATGAGTATTTATTATAGAAAGTGTTAAATTCAAGCTCACATGAGATGGGACCTGAGTAAAATATTGCGATGATAACTTTCTAAAGCAATGAATTTGGGTGAAGGATGGTTATCAACGATATACTTTTCTTCCTATAATACATTTCAGTGTTTTTTCTCCAAAAGATAAAAATAAAATCATGAGTAATTCAGAGCATATATTATATAAAACGGCCACGGACAATTACACTTAAACATTTCCATAACATCACGAACAAGCAACAGCGTGAGTTTCCTCTGATTGTAATCTATTCAGATATGCTTCAAATCCATTCTAATGGCTTGGATGATTAATCTTTAAAGTTTAAATTTACCAAATGGGGGAAAAGTTAATTTTATTTGTTTGCACTCCTTCATAACATTATGCAATCAGTGGGTTTTATTGGGGAATTTTCCTACGCAAATTTCATATCAACGCTTGTATCGATAAAAGAAAGCTGATTCAACTCCACTAAGTGCAAACTTCCTCTGACTAAACACATTAGCATCACAAAAGCGAATGTTGCCTAAAAAATGATTTTAATATTTCTTATCAGCAGACCGTATTATCACCATGTAGTCATCTTTAAATTTAAAAAAGCTTAACAAATGACTGACTTTAATATAAGTGTGCCTATGTGTTGGATGACTCAGCATGTTCTATGAAATTTCCTATTTAAAATTAATTCATCTTCCATCATGTGATAATGGTATAATTGCTCTGAAACTTTGATAAGAACGCAAAAAGGAAAGATATGAGGACCACATGACCTTTATGACATCGTCAGTGTAGGTTCGTACATCATTTCTTGCTATAGTAGTTTGTTAGTTAGTGACAGGTATAAATTATAATGCTGAACAAGACTGTTTTATCTAAAGGGATGTAACGACCAGAGGGGGGTGGGAGCTGGATAAAAATATTCTACAATTGGAAATTTCATGTTGGAATTAAGTTCATTCAATCAACAGCAGTTAGAAATTTCAATTCCAAAAGTAAGTTGAGATTTTTCTGATAATTTAAATTTCCATCATATGAAATACTTGATATTTCAAAACTTATCTTTTGAAAAGTTTAACAACTGTTACAGCTGTTACAACTGTTGGCATTTTTGATTTGTTTAATTCAATGTAGAATATACTAGTTTATTATTAAGCTATTAAATACACATACAAGTAACAGTATGCATGTTTTTATGCATTTTAGCAGAATAATGTAAATTGTATTGAGTTAAGAACTGATGAAGGCTCTGGATGGGAAGCTCTCCTGATTGTACATTGTTGTTACTCTGCTGATGCCCCTGTTCCACATTTGGACATTGAACTTCACTTAATCTGTTGGGCCAAAGTAAAAAATATTACAAAAAGCCATAAAAATATGTCAAAATAAAAAACATTAATTCAAAAATTAAATTTCAAGCCTTTATATTGACTCTAATTTTTTCTGAAATGTAACTTGCACCAGACATTTATAAAGTTTTTTTTATCTTAACCCTTCCATGACTGGAGCTTCCTGAAATTTTATGAAAACCCTGTGCCAATGCTTTCTCTTATATATGCATGTCTCACATAGGGAGCATTTTAAGAGAATACATTGGCCTAAAAATATTTACCTTGACCTTGTATGTCAGTGCATTCTCTGATATATGCAAGGCTCCCAGTATGGGCTCCATATATATGACAATGCACTGGCACAGGATCTTCAATACTGCACCAGTGCAGCTCACGTCACGAAAGGTGAAAAGCAGAAGCAAGAATGGTAAGACAGGCAGTAAGTGGAAATTGCATGTAAGTACATCAGAACCCATGTTGATTTTGGCAAAATTTTCAATCAATAATTAATGACATAACGTGACTCATTTAACCATGTTGGGAGATAGTCTAGACAATTTCTATCGCAGCAATTTACCTCAATTTATTATTAAATTCTGATAGCTTATTCCTATCTGGTCTGATTGTAGACATTCGGCTTTATCGAATAATAGATGACCCAATATTCGAATGTCTACTTGTGAATCAGATAGATGATAGATAGAGTCATATTTCATCTTTTGATCTGAAAAAGTAAAATATCGAAGCAATTCTTCACAATTTATGTGAAACATTACTTGCCATGAAGTTAGATATCATTTTTCGGTGATCAAATCTGTGGGTACAGTAATGCTCTAATTAATCGACTTCTTAACCACAGCAGAATTATGGGTAACTTTTCAGGATTTAGTCGGAAATATGGCTTGTTGCCATTCATCGGAAAGCTCTCAGCGAGAGCTTTCCGATGAATGGCAACAAGCCATATTTCCGACTAAATCCTGAAAAGTTACCCATAATTCTGCTGTGGTTCAGAGGTCGATTACTTGGGGCATTACTGTACAAATGTAGTCTGGGTTAATTTGTATCTCATTGGGCCCACCACTCTGCTATTACTGCTAGTTGTTTACCTTCAATAAATCATTGGGCAGAGAACAATTATAAATGGTTAAAATTTAAACTCTACATCTCAAGACATGAGACTTATTGACCTCAGAGTTCAACACCAAGTGTAACTTAACGAGGAGGCGTTATCAGTTTTAAAGTGTAACCATGTTTTATTTAAATAAGGACAAAAAGTTATAAATCAGTATTGGTTTACAATTTGATGGGGCGACAATGGTCGCTGAATATTCTGTTTCATTATCGACTCAAAACTCACATGCCTATCTGATTGTGCCTTACATAGCATGTTAAAATCCAGGTTTACATTTGGTGTTAGCACATCATGTTACTATCTACTTAATAGCGTGATTTGATCCCAAAGTTAGTTTATTTTAATTTCGACTCGGTGAGAATTTCATTTAAAATTGAAATGAATAGTCTGGTTGTAGGGAGAATTGCCAAAGTTCAAAATAATAAATACAAATTGTGGCGAGTCAAACAATGTGGTGGTATTTCCGTTCGATTGTTCACAAAAGCCATCATTAATTCCAATCTGAAAATTATATGTTATAGGGTAGATTAAATTCAATACTGTTTAATTTTGTTGGTACGTTTGACGTCTGGTAATATTTTAATACATTCTGACACTTTTCTTTTCTCCATGTTAGTAATTATCATATATATATATTTGGCTTCAATATGCATCAACATAACTCAATCTGGCTGGGTAATTTTTAGAGTATTAATTATGCAGCATTTTGTATACCTAGGTTTTCACAGACCCAGGATATACTACCGGTATATGAGACTAATTTGATCCAAGGAATGTGTCAAACAAATGTTTGGCATAAAGCAATTTGAAACACTCCAAAGCAAGCCTTGAAGTAGTATCTGTCATTTGCAGAATGATATTATATTTTTTATTGAAATCAAAAACATGTTAATGAATGATATATGGTATACAACAAAAATAAATGGTGAAATATTCTTGCCTTCAAGATTAACCTTGATATCACATACCGGTACTGCTTGAAAGAAGGAAAAAGTACATATTTTTATTTGCAATGAGGGAACAGATTGAAAACAGTTGACGGCAGCATGTTTTTGAAATTCTGTCCTTTGACAGAACAACCAAAACATTCATAACTTGAAGACAAACAGTTTTATTAGCTATAACTCAGTGGGCGAGCTGTTAATTCTCCATTTACCAAATGGAGGGTTACAGAAGACATAAAAGTGGACAGACATTATTCACATAATACCATCTGTCTACAGTGTAGACATCCATTTACAATCATAAACGGAGAGGGACCTCTTGAGTGGAATGGCCACTGGATGAATAAGATGTCTGGTGCAGATTACCTCCAGAGTGGCCGGCTTCTCTGTGATGTCAATTTATTGTGCTTGCAATTATAAAAAGTTTTGAGGCATAATTTTATTATTCTGACAGCCGTGACCTTAAACTGACACTGTAATATGAACAGCCACATGTCATAATCATGTCCAGAATAAAGGAGAATAAACGCCAATCTGTTTGTTCTGGAAACAAGGCTTAATTTGTCTCATCTGTTTAGCCTAAACTGGTCCTCTCTACTTGAAATACTATTTCTCTAAAAGGTTTCTGTTTTCAAATAAACTCTTTCTCAATGCTATTATTTTTCGTTTCTGGCTGGTCCCCTATAAAATATGATAACATCACAGATTCTATTATGGTTATAGTTAAACTACATGTACATGTATGTGGTGATCTGAACAAACAGTTTACAGACTATAAATACTCAATTTTTGGGAAATATCAGATTTATAATTGTCAATGTATTGAAAATTTGAAATAATCATCCTTTTAATATGCGTCTTTTGGCTAAATAATATCAATTTAGATAATTTTTCTGAAGAAAATTGAAACTGTCCAGTTATTCCCAAATTAGCAATCTCCAATTTCATGTTGCCTATCTCTGAGGTAAACATGTGCTCAGGTGAAAAATTTGGAAACTAATATAATTTGTTTTTTGAGAGAGCAATTTTTGGTCAATACATGTACTACCAGTAAGTCTTTAATTATTATTAACTAAGTATGGTAAAATAAAATATTATACTCTTCATTTCTTTAACCCTTTACCCAAACAGAAGGGCCCTGTGCCAATGCATTCTCTTATATATGCGAGTCGACCATAGGTCGCCTCGCATATATAAGAGAATGCATTGGCTTAACACATTAAAAATTATAAAATTGTTAAAGAATGTAAGAAAAAATGGTAAAAAGTGTTAAAAAAAGAATTATTTTTAGGCCAATGCATTCTCTTATATATGCGAGGCGACCTATGGTCGACTCGCATATATAAGAGAATGCATTGGCACAGGGCATAACTGTAACTATCACAATGTGGTCAAGGAGCCGGTTCAAATGATATCCATATTTGTATGGTTCTATTGAGACAGACCGAAGATATTTTAGGCTGTTGAAGCTTTATTTGGCCGGTTTTGGCCGGTTTGTTGGGTAAAGGGTTAAATAATCTTGTGTTTCCAGTTTTCAAGGCATACTACTATTCCTGCTCTATAAGTACCTAGAGTCCTTAACCTTTCCATGACTGTAGCTTCCAGAAATTTTATGACAACCCTGTGCTAATGCATTCTCTTATATATGTACATGTATATACATAAGGAGCCTCGAATATATAAGAGAATACATTGGCCTAACAATATTTACCTTGACCTTGTAAGCCAGTGCATTCTCTGATATATGCGAGGCTCCCTATGGGAGACTTGCATATATAAGTGAATGCACTGGCATATGAGCTTTAATGCTGCACCAGCGCACCTCCCGTCATGAATGGGTTAACTGATCTAATATTCTTGTTCCCAGTTTGTACTCGGTAGTTGCATTTAATGTACTAGACTTTTGGTATCCAGTTATCGTATTTTAACATCCATCAACTGCTTGATTACTCACAATGAGCCAGAGGTCAGATGTCCCCAAGGCAAAGACGGCATGTGTAGGTGCAAAAACAGGAAGGATCATTCATCAAAATCTAATTAAGTCCAGGTAATGGAGTTTGGTTAATAATGGCCCCCTGTGGAGGTGGCCATGTTGTTTAGCATGTGCCGAGCCTATGATGGGGTTTTGATGAGATGACGCACATGGGATGTCACTTTGGGCTCCAGTGTGTAGGTTGATGTACCATGGTGTCATTGACTGACTTCAGTAGAAGATGCAGCTATCAGTTATCCTTGTGTGACAAACACTTCAGTTCGTTATCTTTCAATAGGAGGTCAATTGCTCTACATGTAGATATGTAAATATGTGCCTTCTGACCTCAAACGATTGTTTTCAGTGCAGTTTTATAAGTTTTATAAGAATAACAAAATGACTGTACACTATATTTGGTCATTGTGGGACATTTTATACTCAACAGAATATATACAACAAATGAAATAAATTAATTTTCATTATAATTACCATGTTGTTTGCATCGTTCTTAGATAACATAAGTGTATTTTTCACTAATCCATCAGAATCCATGGCTCAAATTCATTCATTTGTTGCATATATTCTGTTGAGTATAAAAGGAGATGGTCCCATAAATGGCTGGATGTAGTGTACAGTAACCCTTTAAACCCATTACCATGAATAGTGGTCGCAAACATTTTCTAGTATCATCCTTGCTTAGATAGATACTAAAGATGATGTCAAACACTTCCAAAATTTAATCTTGATTTGTTATTGAACACTGTACTACTAGTATTAAGTTCTCTCAAAGTTTCCACCTTGTACTAGTATTCTGCCCAGTACTAGTACTATAAATATACATTAAAGTTTGAGAATTTTCCTCTGTATCAGTCCGTATATGTATAATTAAGTTTGCCCGTACCATAAATGTACTTGACGTCTTCAGAGTTGAGAATTTTACACCCTGTACTACAGTAAAGCCCTAAATAATCAACTCTTTAACCACAGCAGAATTATGAGTAATTTTTCAGATTTAGTCGGAAATATGGCTTGTTGCCATTCATCGGAAAGCTCTATACCATTATGAACTCAAGCATAATTAAAATGAACCATAGCTAGATAAATGTCAGGAAATCGTTTAAAGGGTACAAATATCTAATCAGTCGTTAGGGGATGGTGATTCGTTAAGACAAGGTTATTTGTGTATTACACTCCAGTAAGTTCATGTCCCATAGAACAGTAGGTAGGTAATCACTGTGTATTGATCTGCCTCTGCTGATCTGGAGCTCTGTATAAGATAAAGCCTGTCTATGATTCTCTGCTTCATTAGCCGAGCTGTGATCCAGTGCTATAGATCTACAGGCACCCTATGTAAATTATAGCCTGACACACTCAGCAATCGCCCAAAGGCCATGTCTGGATTCGTTACAGAAACTTGTGTAAGATATAATTGACAATGCCGTACAGCTTTACCAGTAGGTTGTATGACTATAATCAAGTCGAAACAAGGCTACTCCTTGCAAGGATGATAATTTAAGTGTCAGTTCACTCAGTTGTTTTGTTCTCTTTCTCCGGTATCAATTTTCTTTATATCGGTAAGCAATTTTCTCTATATCTCTCTTTCCGGCTTGCTGATTTTTGAGCCAATAAAGTTGTTGTGTCACATAGACATTGTCATTATTGCGTAGTAAACTAACGTAGGTGGTATTACCATTGGACGTCAAAGTTAATTACTGTTCTTTTTAAATGCATGCTTTGCCTCATTTACCCCGGATAATTGCCCAGACAGTTACTTATTCCCTATACCAGCTTGATCCGAGCATGGGAGATTTCTTTTATTTGTTTGCGGATAAGTGTGAAAATAACTTTGCAGCATAAGGAGAACGATATCCGAGACACGGCAGGTACCAGGTACTCAAGGAAGACTCGCGTATAATGTTAGATTTCACACCTTCGATGTGTCCTTTTGTCTCACTGTAGTAAAATAGAGGAAATAGTTTGTTGGAACGTTAGGTTTAACACCTATCCAGGTTCCTTTGTAAAGATTTCGCCACAAAATGATGAGTGGAGTTTTGATGTAATATCGAAACTTAACGCCTTGACCCGTTTCTTTGTCTGACAATGTGTGACTTTCCCAGGTTGACTTTAGTATTGTATTATTATTACATGATTTCTGCTCTGTATACATGCACCAATCCCTTCTATTGTGACTCCAACGCAAAATGTATAGAGAGTAACTTACACACACCTTTGTGATACAAAATGTCATATCACTTCTAAATCTTCCTTCTGTATGTTCGGGATATATCCTTATTTGGATTACATTCTCATGAGTAACCTTTCATGTTCACTTTTTGACCTTTTAATTAAAGTTATCTACTGATATTGAAACTAAAATACTCAGGTATATACTAATTAATCTATTTAAAATATATTAATGGTTTATAATACTTATTTTTTGAATGTCACAAACAAACAATGAGCTCAGAGAGAACATGAATAGGGGAACTTGATCTTATATTGATTACTTAGATGGCTCTAGTTGTGAAATCCTGGCAATTCTAATATAAATGTGTTTAAACAAAGTTAAACAAAGTCTGATCACATCTTTTGGCTTTTATTTATAAATATTATATATTTCTGAATTCTTGTAATGGTCATGAAATCCTGTTATAACTGTACCTGTTATATCTCATAAGTAACTTAACAATGTTAACTTTCTGACCTTCCGCTACTTATCTTCCGATAATTCAACTCAATGATACTAATTTATCTGCTTAAAGCACATTGATGGATTATCAACAGTCATAATAACTGTTTGATAATTTTTGTCCTGAAAGGCTCCAGCCCCCCCCCCCCCCCCCCCCCCTTCCCTTGATTGACACTTGTACAAAGGTAATTATTAGTTCATATTGAAAAATTCTCTTCTTAGAGTTGTGCCCCTTGCCCCACATTTCTTCCGCCACATTTTAACCCTTTGTATTCTAGATAGATTCTCTCATTCAGTTATAAAAGTATAATTGGAATGGCCTATTATTCATTTGGAGGGATGTTTGGGTGATCACAGCAGACGACAGATAATAAAAGTACAGAAGGAGTCCTATTTATTGAGGGAAATTTTCAGAATAAGTTCAACAAATGACCTATGGTTGGATTTTGAACATATTATATGAACATTTCCTAAGGGATAACTACTCATCAATGATGCTTTAGTATAGAGAGCTATCACTCCCCTTGGATCTGATTATCCAAATCAGGTTTACGGACTACAACCAACCATGATTTTCCCGAGTAAATTTACACTTAGGCTTATGTATTAATTATGGGCGCATGGAACACAAATGACTGTCCGCCTATTAATTTAAATCTATCCTACTAACGTGTGAAAACTTAAATTTTGATGTTGTTTTTTCTCTCTTATTGCAGCTTTCTGATGTTTTCGTGACACAATGAAGACACATACTGTACTGTTGCTGGTAGTCCATCTTGCAGAGCTTGTGCTAATCACCAAAAGTTGGCAAACCGTCTGGAGACCAAATACACAGTTCAAATCTCATGGTAAGTCATAGGTTCTTTGAACAGTTGATTTTAGAATCTGTTTGATTTTTCTTCTCTGTTAATGAGATTGGCATCAAATCCAGAAGATTTCTGGTCATCAGTGAATTTACTTCACCCATACTTGAACCCATATTTCTTTTCTAAATTTTCCCGGGGGAACCGACCCAACATACTCACTCTAAAGGCACTTGGTGTGTCACACTGATCTTTATATTGTGGCTACATGTCTGGATCACATCAATATATGTTGACACCACAGACTTTTTAGAGTTAACCTGATCAACACGAACCAGTAATGATCCACAATACCTCCTCCCTCCGATTACCCCCAAAAGCCCCTTCCTTCTCCATGCACCTGAGGGAAAAATAGATCAACTCCCCCACCCTCTCCAAAAAAATGTGACCCCCCGGGGTGACCCCATTTGGTGACTTTTTCAGAGCTTCCATTGCCCCTGCTACCAAGATGGTTTTATTTAGATCAAAGGAAATATTGACTTCCCAGTCACAGTGTTCAGCAAGCTCCAAGCCTTGAAATAGTGAGCCTGTCATTTGCAGAATGAGGTCCCCAGAGGGTGAATTTAGTGATGCTACCCTGCATAGCGGGCTAGCATCACCAAATTCACCCTCTGGGAACCTCATTCTGCTGAGGTGTAAGCAGAATGAGGTCCCCAGAGGGTGAATTTGGTGATGCTAGCCCGCTATGCGGGGTAGCATCACTAAATTCACCCTCTGGGGACCTCATTCTGCAAATGACAAACACACTATTTCAAGGCTTGGCAAGCTCTTCTTCATTTCATACTTCCATAAACTCATGAGATAAAAAAATGAGAATCTCATGTTGGATATTGGTACCTGCTATAGGAATCAGGGAGCTAAATGTGTTCTAGAGTCTGGGAGCGAGTACACCGTGGAATGCTAAAGGTGAAGGTAACTGAAGAATGACCTTCACCTGATACATGCGACATGTTATTAAAGGATGACATCGCGTTTATTTGATTTGTACATAATATCTAAATAATTTAAACTGGTGAATGAATGGGGGAATGGATTTTTGTGAGCGGGAAATTTATTTAACTAGCTGCTGTAGTCCTGGGTTTTTCCAGATCAAATTTGGCTGTGAGATAGTCCTGTCGTAGACTTGGGGATTTATTTTAAAAAGTAAACACATGACCTATGATTTTTCTTGCATTTTCGTGAGCAACTGGTGTCAATCTAGCTGGGTAAACATCACTGGTATGGCTTTCAGGCTTCAATTCAGTGAATTTGGCCGAAACGTTAACACTGTCGCCTATGGGAAACCATCTTTACTGAATCCCAACCCTCATGGGAGAATGAGAATCATCTCTGGCACCCTGTTGTGTCTGCACAGTATCCCACCTGTCAATAGACAGCAGATTGTGTTTTCATCTCCTTGTTTACATCTAAAACCCACAGTGAACACATGTATATAGCAGGATAAATTTCCAGACTCCCCACTGCTTTAATTCGGCCCATGATGAGATCTCGCTGGGCTAGCTTGATAAGGCCAAATGGTGTTTTCTATCACTGCTGCTTTTGTTGAATTGTTCAGATATAAAATACATGTACATGCTGCTTCAATAAAAAAAAAAAGCTGGAAGTGGAGAAGCTATTGAGTTCACAGCTTGAGTTAGCGGCTAAAGAAATCCTCATGAAATGATGCTATTGTTGTGGGTATTCTCGATGGACGGCTCATCTCAACGTGTTTCTCCGCACACCTGCAGCCCATGTGAAACAGCTTTCATGGATTTCTCGTCAAGTGACCACCTGACACTATTAAAATCGCCTCCTTCTCAGTTTTCATAGATAGGGTGTGCACTCTATCAAACTTGTTGATGTTTTCCACATTTCTGAGAATTTATATAAGAAATCAATCCTTTTTTTATCCGTTAATTTTGAGAAAACGTTTTATATGCTATCTGTGAAGTACAGAATTATTGGATTTGAGTCGCTTTATTTTATTCAACAGGTTGGGATCATGGGTTTAGACTTAAACCTTTACCCAACAGAAGGGTCATGTGCCAATGCATTCTCTTATATATGCGAGTCGACCATAGGTCGCCTCGCATATATAAGAGAATGCATTGGCTTAACACATTAAAAATTATAAAATTGTTAAAGAATGTAAGAAAAAATGGTAAAAAGTGTTAAAAAAAGATTTTTTTTAGGCCAATGCATTCTCTTATATATGCGAGGCGACCTATGGTCGACTCGCATATATAAGAGAATGCATTGGCACAGGGCTAACTGTAACTATCACAATGTGGTCAAGGAGCCGGTTCCAATGATATCCATATTTGTATGGTTCTATTGAGACAGACCGAAGATATTTTAGGCTGTTGAAGCTTTATTTGGCCGGTTTTGGCCGGTTTGTTGGGTAAAGGGTTAACTCCGTTTATTCTAAATGGGTTCTCCTAGTCAGTTACAAATTGTACATCGGAATGATCTATTACTGAATTGGAGAGATGTTAATTTGATAAAGCAGACAACGGATAAATAAAAATGCAGAAGGCGTCCTAATTTATTGAGGGAAATGTTTAGATAATAAGTTCAACAAATGACCTATATGGTTGTTTGTTGAACTTATTATCTGAACACTTCCTATGGGATAACAATATACTCAGCAATGACTCTTTAGTCTAGAAAGGGTTAAACTTATTATCTGATCATTTCTGGTGGGATAACTACTCATCAGTGATGATTTTAGTATAGAAATGGTTAAACTTATTATCTGAACATTTCCCATGTGATAACTACTAATCAATGATGCTTTAGTTTAGAAAGGGTTAACTTATTATCTGAACATTTCCCATGTGATAACTACTGATCAATGATGCTTTAGTGTAGAATGGGTTAAACTTATTATCTGGACATTTCCTATGGGTAACTACTCATCAATGATGCTTTAGTGTCGAAAGGGTTAAACTTATTATCTGAACATTGCCTATGGATAACGACTCATCAAAGATGGTTTAGTATGGAAAGGGTTAAACTTATTATCTGAATATTTCCTATGGGATAACTAATCAATTATGCTTTAGTACAGAAAGGGATAAATCTATGCCCAAGGAATGGTGCTTCTATGCAATTATGTTATATATATTATGTTATATATTATGTTACATATTCTGCATTATGGATGAATGAAATAGAGATATTCTGGGTATCAATATTATCTGATCAAACATATCGAAAACAACTGTTTTTCTGTTTTTTTCCACTGAAAAAATGTTGAAAACCAATTGTGACATATAAACTAGACATGTGTATATCAAAGAATTTTTATCCCACAGGGTTAGAGTGAAAGACAACAACTGGAATGCGTTTTATAGCTACCTGTTTAGAAAATCATAATTATTTACAGGAAGCCGATACAATAAATGTAGTAGTAACCAATACAAACATGTGGGTGACAATTTTTGAGGCACAATAACCGCCTATACAGATGTAGGCCAAAGGGGGAGACATCTATCGAATGCGTATGTCCCAAAACAAAAAACAGGGAGGGATGGAGGGTTGTCAACACAAGCGACTGTCTTCGGCAAAGAAATTATTGGAAAGAATGTTTAACGCAGTATAACTGCGCGCATCCCCCGGCCAAAGATATAGTTCCTATGATTCTGCTCTTCAAATTATCCCCATTCGCTAACTAAATAGCAATACTGCCAAAATACTTGTACTTTATAATTATGTTTTATTTTCGTCTAAGTACTTCGCAATATCAGTGTATAGCTTACTTATCTGAAATGTCATGCGGTATGATGTAGTGATCTATACGAGTGAAAGATCTCGTGATCAAACATGATTATGTTTGTACCCAAATTTTGGTTTAAGTTTACGCATCTATAACCCTGTGCGATAAAGTACGTCGTTTTGTACGACTATGTTTTATAATTTTGTTTCTGAAAAATAAAAAAAATAATTATTACTATCCCTCTATATATTTATATGAATTTAATGAATAGAAAATTAAATATCAAACATGATAGTATCTTCAGGTGCTCTTCTCATTCCAAATAACATCATTCCATACATGTTATTTTATATGGTTGTCTAGAATCTTTATAAGTGAAATAGCTAGGCATCATGAAAATTGGCCTTGCGCTCTGAATATTAATACAACTTAAAGAATAGACCATTCCAATATCTACTTTTAGAACTGATTGGCAATAATCATTTAAAGGGCTTAGACCGTTATTATATTTCTGCGGTCATCTGTTCTATGGACAAACAAGCTGGACAGAAAAATAATCTCTCTAACTGTGTCAAATGCGATTATTCGGTCAGGGCAATATGCATTGTAAGCAAAACCCCCCCAGGGCCTGCCATAGTAAATGGTCCTATTTTGTTATTCGCCAGGCATGCGTATGGCATATATTATTCGTTAATATCATTTCCAAGTGAAATTATTGTTTTTGATGTATCAGATTCATCGTTCAATATGTCAGCGGTCATCCATAATAAGAAATGGTGGTATGCATAAACCTTATCCACTAGCAAAACATGTTTGGGGACAATAAGGCTATACCATGTTAGAAAATAGGATTCACTATGATTTCTCAATGCAAAGTCTTTTGTAACTAGTCTTTGCTAATTTAGCTCTTTCTTTACTAAATAGTCATTGATGAGTAGTTCCCTTAGGAAATGTTCACATAATAAGTTCAACAAATGATCGCCAACTTATTATCTGTACATTTCCCTCCAAAGAATAAGTTTCTTTCTGCACTTGTATAAGCTGTTAGTCTGTCTGTCATTATTACCTGAGCATCCCTCTAGATGGATATTGGATCATTCCAATGTATACTTTTATAACTGATAGGAGAATCCATTTAGTAAAGTAAGGGTAATAGATTTTGATTTTGCAAAATGAAAAATTAGTGCAATACATGTATAAGTATAATATCTATGAATGATAATTTGCGAAGTCCTTTGACTACTTTTTTGTTAATATTGAAATAACAGGAGTTATGGAAGTTGATCATCTATTAATGATACTTGTTGCAGAATTTGTGAACAAACAGCTAGTGGCATAATAAAATCACTTCAAACCCTAGTTGTCCCCTAAATTTTTTTTTTTTATAGAAATTCTTGAAACTATCAAACACACAAACGAGGCCAAACAAACAGATTTATTTAACCAATAATTCTAGATCTTGTACAAGAAAAATGCAAAATATTTGTTAAAAGATTTCTATATCTTGATTGAAAAGTATCCTCATTACCTAAGGCTAAGATATACTGCCTTTCTCTTTCTCAAAAAAAAACTGAAGGATAAAAGTTAAGTAACCCATTGTTCACATCTGAGAAAGAAAAATCCCACCCATTCCTGTTTGAGAAGTGACAACAGTTCATACAGCTTTTGTGTTGACTGTCTTCTAAAAGTCTGCTCCACTTCAAGAGACAAAGGAACAGTTTAGTAACTTGTCAACACATAATTAACGTGATAGTGCCTTGAACACAATGCACCGCCATGTATCCTACATATGTCCCATCCAAGGTACAGACCCCAAACAATTAGCCCAACAATACGCTAATTTTTCATTTCACTGACCCCCATTATATTATCAAAATCGCGTGACCTTTGGTTGTATAGCCCTTTTTAAGCTGAAGATCTTATACACTCATTGTCGCTAGTCACGGGTCGTGGCCTCCGCAGGGCCTTTTGAATACGCCACGTTGTGAGACTTTTCGTCTCCCCAAAGATGACACCGAAGGTTCAATCATATAACAAAACCACAAACCGCATACAGAGCTGAGTAGGTCTTCACATGTCATAAAATTTGACATGTCCCTTCAATATAATAGCCTCTTTTCTATGACAGCTATTGTCTGACCTTATGCAACCCAGGCCTCACTGCTTCCCTGCAGATAATGGAAAGAAATCTTCAAAAAAACAATTTTCACCTATAAATTTGAGTTCCCACTGATGTGCAACAGGCTGTGTTGGTGAATAAAAAGACAAGTGGTTGTTTTTATGATAAAAGAGAATTTCATTAATTTACAATTAGAAATCGCTCTCTCAAGATGATCACGTGAGGTGTTGTGTTGTCACACCTGGTGTAGTTTTCATAGTAAACACGTGAAACATTGTAGTATTTTATTCCCGCCAAAATTTGTGTCATGGTGACCCTTATCTGGGAATAAATAATTGTTTTCTGATTAATTAATTTTGACAGGAATTTGTCTTTCATGTTAATACTTCAAAATAATTGAAAAATATCCCCCTGAAAACACAGTCTGCTTTCAAAGTTAGGCCATCCTTGAACAAAATTGTGTTTCCCCTCTCGATCCTGACCCATATTCTTGGGCTGGGTAGGTACTAGTAGGTACATGTACATGTAGGTAAAATGTTAGCACAAATAACATGCCAGTGTCCCTTTCAATATAAATATTTTTTGTTGTGGATCTTCTATTTATTTTTGGATAAATAGAACAGACATTCATATACCAATATTTTATGTTTTGGGTAAACGGAAGATTGTGATGTATGGTGTGAAAAAATAAAAGTGGGTAATCGGAATCCTTACGGCCCATTTTCGACTTTAACCATTGATAAAATAAATATAATTATTCAACAATTTAGCTGACGAGTGCCGGTCACTTTCAATGTAAGGAAAACGCGTTTAAAATGAAACAACCGCATAACGGAAAAATCACATTCAAACGTATCAAATGGCCACTGAATTTCAAACAGATTCGAGTGGATAATTATATAATAATATAAAGTGGGGGTTAGAGTTCCACACATGCATCATAAATGTAAAGTGAGAGAAACCATACATAGTCACAAAATGCATTTAAACGGAACAACCGCACTCTTCAAACATCGGGCATTATTCGGATATCGGAAACCGATATTTAAGTTTTCCAATCTTGCATTCGTTGCTATATAATCATAATTAACTACAAACGTGACATGCCAGCTAGATTCGCGAATTGCGTATGTACTATTACTAGTATTAAATTCAGCACTCTACTTTGCTTCAAACATAAGCATGTATTTTTTCACAAGCCGAACAACGGGCGTATACTAGAACATATACGTCAAAATTATACAGTTTTCAACAAGTCGGGATTAAAACATAAAATATATCGTGTTGAGTACCGATGGTTATAACAAAAACATACAATCAACTCCTTGTCGATTATGAAGTTACCACTTTGCCGTGATCGCTAAAACACAAAACGATAACATACACTGGTAGATGCATGAGTAGTATCCCTCTCTTTCCCATTAAATATTCGAATACCGGAAGGTTAACGTTTACGTGCTGTGTAACCGCAGTTAAGGGTTATTAACTGCGGTAACCTAACCGCATGTAACTGCGATGCCACCGCAGTTACGGCAAATAACTGCGGTGCGGTTACGGTTTAACCGCAGTTATAAACGGATTGTAACTGCAGTTAATGGGTCATTTACTTAGGGCACAACAGTATAAACCCAAATGTAGGAAAGCATTCTTACAGCAATAGGATGTTAATGGGCAAATATCAAGGCAGAATATAATAATTCAATTACTTCACTGTCTTATTTGTATAAATAAAATTATAATGTAAATTTTTATTTCATTTTGAAATGGCTTTCACCTTATTAATCATGCAGATGCAGGCAGGAGGGACTACATGTATCAGACGATTATAATATTTTGAGTAGGTAGTCAAAAGAATTGTCATTTGGGAGAAAGGAAACAAACAATCTTTTAATTATGGCCTCAGTAATCACACTCAAGTGCCACTTCTATATACAGGTTCTATGTATAGGTTCTGCTATAATTTTAAGACTTCTGAAGAACCTTGGATAATTCATGTCTTGTTCAGATGAAGGATCAAGATTATAAAAGACAGAATCATTTTCTAAGAGGAATTTAATGCATTCAGCAACAGTAATGGTAAAAAACAACTGCATATGTCTGCATACTAATCATGGTATATCAAAGTTATTCTATCGAAAAAACATTAGCTCTTCCATGATTGGAGCTTCCTGAAATTTTGCGAAAACTCTGTGCCAATGCATTCTCCCATAGGGAGCCTCCCATATATAAGAGAATACATTGGCCTAGAAATAGTTATCTTGACCTTGTAAGCCAGTGCATACTCTTATATATGCGAGCCCCTCACATATATAAGAGAATGATCTGGCGCAGTATCTTCATTGCTGCACAGCTCTTCACAGCGCCGTCATGAAAGGGTTAAAGACAGAATCCTTTTCTAAGATAAATTTAATGCATTCAGTAACTCTCAAAAACAACTGCATACAATGTATGTGCATAATAATCATGGTACAGTAGTGCCCTAAATAATCGACTCCTTAACCACAGCAGAATTATGGGTAATTTTTCAGGATTTAGTCACTGAGAGCTTTCAGATGAATGGCAACAAGCCATATTTCCAACTAAATCCTGAAAAATTACCCATAATTCTGCTGTAGTTAAAGGGGTACTGTACGCCAATTTCAATAAATTCCTGGTAACAATTGCGATCTAATATCAATATTATATTTTAAAATAACGTATTTGAGTCGACGATGTCTACTGAAAACGTTCCGGTTAACAGGCTATCATAAAAGTCAAATTGAATTATTTAATATAAATGAATTTATGGCTGGAGTTATAAAATGGCGAATTATGCCATTACGAGTTACCGTTCTTGAAATCTCACATGTTGGGTGTCTTTTATCGACGGCCGTTTACGACGAACATTATTGAGTTGCGAACAAAACACGTTACATGCAAAAGGAAGTCCCGCTATAACCAATTTGGAAAAAAGAGAAGAAACAAGATTCATAAAGTGTCAAGTATTTTTATTGGGGGTGAGATTGTTCAATGGAAGAGAATGCAGGCATCAATTGAACTTCCGGTTCATCCTGCAACCTGCGTCTTCTCCTGTGAAGGTCAAAAACATGGCGCGTAGTTTGAAATCGTAATATTTTTATTTCCAAGATCAATATTTTCGTCGCTAAATTAGGTTTATACGAAACTCATATAACACGAACACAATCTAACTTGAAAGTTATGTCAATGGGAGTAAATAAACAAATTGCCTATCTCTGTGTACAGTACCCCTTTAAGGAGTCGATTATTGTATGTATTGCAATGGTAAGTTTTATATTCTGCTTAATCCACCAACATGCTCTAAGACACTCTGTACATATTTCGATTCATTTCACAGATCATAGCACACAATATTTGGCTTCAAAATATCAGAACAAACGTATTTTATCTGAGTAATTTTTGGCTGAGTTCCACTGATTCCCATTGCTTTCGTTGTGCCACGCGTGACGATTCCTGTCGACATAGAATTGATGAATCCAATATAATTTCACCCAGTGAACTTGCGGCCGAGGATTAATAGTCATACATCAAGAATATATTGGCGAAGAAGTCGTATAATTGATAAAAGTAGCAAGGAGGAAGAGACTTCATTAATATGGAAATATCATTGCTCGCTGGGTAATTACATCTATATAACTCCTTAGGGATGGTGTAAATCGGATGTGCTGATGTGGTCCATTTCGGGGGGAAGGCTAGTACGTTATGTGGCCCAGTAATTGCCAACGCGCTTGCGATGTCTCGCTATCCCAGGCTGCCTTTTTTGCACCTCACATGATCCAATTGGGACTTTTTTTTTTAATCTTGATGATGTTTGCTGTTCCCCCTCCGTTTTGTTTATATGGGACAAGGGACTTTTTTTTAACACTGTTCCACTTTGGTATGACATCCATATTGCCTCACTGTTGGTCAAGTGTTTAAAAAAAAAACTCGACCTGTAATTTGCCAGAGGTTAGTAAACAGGCAGGCAACAATATATAGCGGTAGCGCGATATTATAAACTTGAACAACTATCAACTGTTGATAT
Source organism: Siphonodentalium dalli (assembly GCA_032622095.1). Lineage (NCBI taxonomy): Eukaryota > Metazoa > Mollusca > Scaphopoda > Gadilida > Siphonodentaliidae > Siphonodentalium > Siphonodentalium dalli. The sequence continues at coordinate 239,675,489 of CP136065.1, read as the reverse complement.
TCTGTATATGAGACCTGCTTAAAAATGTTTTGATCAAGTTCAAAAACTGGCGGAGTTAACGTGACAGTGTTGTGTATGATAGCCAATTACAATTAATGCATTTTCAATCCCACATCTCGGACGCAATTCTTATTTTCTTTAATTTCAATCAAGAAAAACTACAAAAACCAAATAAGTACATGTACATGTGTTCGTAAAATTAGTCTGCGAAGAAAAACAAGTAAGTACATGTGTTCGTAAAATTAGCCTGCGAAGATCATCTAAAGAAAACAAATAAGTACATGTGTTACAAAAACCAAATAAGTACATATGTTACAAAAACCAAATAAGTACATATGTTACAAAAACCAAATAAGTACATGTGTTCGTAAAATAAGCCTCTGAAGATCTTCATCTACAAAAACCAAATGTGTTACAAAAACCAAATAAGTACATGTTGTACAAAAACCAAATAAGTACATGTGTTACAAAAACCAAATAAGTACATATCTTACAAAAACCAAATAAGTGCATGCGTTACAAAAACCAAATAAGTACATGTGTTACAAAAACCAAATAAGTACATGTGTTACAAAAACCAAATAAGTACATGTGTTACAAAAACCAATTAAGGAAATGTTTTACAAAAAACCAAATAAGTGCATGTGTTCGTAAAATTAGCCTGCGAAGATATTCATCTCCTGACACTGAAGGTAGACGGTAGGAAATCAGATTACTTCCCCCTTTCTCATTTAAATGCTTCTGTTGTGTTTCATCTTTGGTCCCTTCTCGACTCTGGCACCAGCGGCAGTCGCTTCCATTATCACATTAGAGCTCATACATCTTTTGAACTGTGGGACTTTGACACTAATAAACTGAATCCAGAAGGGCGTACTGTGACATGGAAATTAACTATATTCAATTATTCTTGCCATCCAATAGAAGCATTGTGATGCTCGAATCATTGGAGCCAGTGATCTGTGGAGGGCTCAAGAGTTCTCATTTATTTAGGGACTATCATTAGGAAGAATTGGTCAATTTCATGCCATTTGGAATAACCGATCACTTAGTGCCAAAACATGACACAAAGCAATTTGAGGTTCTTGAAATGTAATTTGCAAATTTTACTTCCCAGTGTTCCAAAGCTGGTGGGAAATCTTGGAAAAAAAGTTTGATGTATTAAATTAGTGTTTCCTGACATGGAAAATGGCATTTTTCTACATCACTACACTCATGTCTGTAAGGAAAAGTTTTGCACATAAAAAAAATGCTATTTTTTTAATCTGGGGTCTGCAAAAGTCTGGAATTTCAGAATTAACTTTGAAGTACTTTCTCTATGCCTCAGTATTTAAATCTCATCCCAAAATTGGTAAATTTTAGCATAGGGGTTGTTCTCTTTTATGAGTATAAACTAACAAAAATTAAGATATTTTTAAACACAGTATTTTTATGAGCAGCTGTTTGGAGTCATCATTAATCCTCAAGTTTATTTTTGATGAAGTATGGGATAGTTCTTTAATTTATTTGTCTGAAGTCATGAAAATTTGCTGATTGGAGGTGTGGAAATAAATGAGATAAACACATTAGTACCAAATACTACTGGCTATAGTACCACCTTTTGACATACGTTTTAGCATTATACAGTAATGCCATAAGTAATCGACTCCATAACCACAGCAGAAGTTTTGGTAACTTTTCAGGATTTAGTCGGAAATATGGCTTGTTGCCATTCATCGGAAAGCTCTCCCCAAGAGCTTTCCGATGAATGGCAACAAGCCATATTTGCGACTAAATCCTGAAAAGTTACCCATAATTCTGCTGTGGTTATGGTGTCGATTACTTAGGGCATTATTGTATATCATTTCAGTCCCACTGATAGATTTCAGGCTGTTGATCATCTTAATTCACAGCCAGTTGACATATTTGACCCTCTTCTCAGCCTTTCAAATTATTTCGCTATTGAAGAAATCTGAGTCTATAATTGGAAATCGGGACATGTCGTTCGTGCCCGGGTTGTCAGCATGACATTGCTATGGATTGTCATGTGATGCAAGAGGAATCTAAACTTCCCATCAATACACAGTAGATTGTCCTGTCAACAGGATAAACTCGCCATGGTATAGATCTACAGAGCCAATATATCCAAGAAACAGTCCCCCCCAATAGCCCGAGGCAAATAAAACTAATTAATCACACATGATGAATGTGTGCTTACAATAAATCTCATTAATCGTGAATACATCGCCATCTAATTAATATTTCCGCCGGATCTCTTTTGTTGAATCCCATCTTCCATTGTTGAATGAGAAGAAAGCGGTATTCGATGTGCAAACGTGTCGGGTCTCTTTGATGGACGGAACTTGGGGTGGACTACGGTTCACTGCCAGGTTGTGTAACCGTATTAGGCGACCAAGATTCCTTGAGTACAATTACACTGAGAACCGCAAACAGGAAATTGGCGTCAGCTTGAAAGATAGGTTGTGTCAATCGCTGATGTCATTTGAGGTCAAATGTCATTTTGGGATAGTTAAAACGATCATATTGCTGAAAATGTTAAAAGTATAAGTAACTGAAACACCATATATCCTGCTATATATTATTTCTTGTAATTGATTTATAATACATGATTGTTTTTTAAAAAGCCCCAATTTCTTCTCTTTTTCCAGAACTTGACCCAGAAACGATATTTCATTACGAGGGAAGTACGACGAATGAAGATGGTTTCCGCCTGCTTCTCACAGAGGAGGATACCATGCTACTCGGAGCGAGGTGAGATACTCAACGAGTAGTTGTTTTATTGGGTCACATATTATTATATAAGTGAAATTTTGTCATAATTGACATATATTTACAGTAATGCTCTAAATAATCGACTCCTTAACCACAGCAGGAGAGCTTTCCGATGAATGGCAACAAGCCATATTTCCGACTAAATCCTGAAAATTTACCCATAATTCTGCTGTGGTTAAGGAGTCGATTACTTAGAGCATGTATAAGCATAAAATGTTCTTGTAAGGTGAAGAGAGAGAATATGGAACAACAAAATATATAAAAATGCTATATAAGCTATGCATAACATTGGTTTACGTCGAAAATAGAATCTTCCTATTGTGTGCGTTAACAGATTGCCTTAGTGTTAATGTCTTTATTCCAATTTCAACTTAACGCACGTAATGGACACAACAGATTCATCTGAACACTCATTAACCATATAAGGAGGGTGCCAGTTTAAACCTCCACTCATTAACCATATAAAGAGGGTGCCAGTTTAAAACTCCACTCATTAACCATATAAAGAGGGTGCCAGTTTAAACCTCCACTCATTAACCATATAAAGAGGGTGCCAGTTTAAAACTCCACTCATTAACCATATAAAGAGGGTGCCAGTTTAAAACTTCAATTGAATTATGAGATTCTGCATTCATGTGATAACAGTTTCCAAGTTAGAGTTATGATAAGGCTGCTGTGGGAATCCCTGAAACGACTTCATTAACTGCAATCGTAGTTTCATAAATCAACCATGATTAGAAACCGATTGACATTGACTGCCAGTGCCATGACAACCAATGGTAACTTCTATCATTTCATGGAATTGAATGCATTTTATTCCATCACTGCCTGCAGATATCTGCACACAAAATTAGTGGGTTCCTCGTTGCTGTGATTGTCATATTTGCATCGCTCGTCAGGCAGCAGATGAGAAATCCCATTGAGCCTAATCAAGTCAATCCACTTTATGATAACTTCAGATCAAATTACATGAATAATGCAATTATGAGCCCTGCATCCTAATGACATCTGTTGACTGCACATATCAGTATAGGTGCAAAGGATTTTATTTATTATGCGAAATGAAAATATAATAAAAATTTAATAATGTAAATCATCGTTTTTCTGAGCTGAATCTTGATAGGCTGATTATCATGTACGGTATTTATAGTTTTCTTTCTGCTGATATAAAGTACAAGTTCTGACAACTTTCCGTCATTCAAACCAGATGTATTACTTTAAGATATCTAATGAATACATGCTCCTAATCATTTATAAAAGTATAGAATGGAAGCATCTATTCTTCATGTTTAGGGATGTTCAGATCATATTAGCTGACGGAATACAGAGAAATACCTTGAAATCATTTGTAGGGAGTTCAGATCATATTAGCAGATGGCAGGCAGAGAAATGCCTTGAAATCATACGTAGGGATGTTCAGATAATATTAGCAGTCAGCAGGCAGAGAAATACCTTGAAATCATTTGTAGGGAGTTCAGATAATATTAGCAGTCAGCAGGCAGAGAAATGCCTTGAAATCATACGTAGGGATGTTCAGATAATATTAGCAGTCAGCAGGCAGAGAAATGCCTTGAAATCATACGTAGGGATGTTCAGATAATATTAGCAGTCAGCAGGCAGAGAAATACCTTGAAATCATTTGTAGGGAGTTCAGATAATATTAGCAGTCAGCAGGCAGAGAAATGCCTTGAAATCATACGTAGGGATGTTCAGATAATATTAGCAGTCAGCAGGCAGAGAAATGCCTTGAAATCATACGTAGGGATGTTCAGATAATATTAGCAGTCAGCAGGCAGAGAAATACCTTGAAATCATTTGTAGGGAGTTCAGATAATATTAGCAGTCAGCAGGCAGAGAAATGCCTTGAAATCATACGTAGGGATGTTCAGATAATATTAGCAGTCAGCAGGCAGAGAAATGCCTTGAAATCATACGTAGGGATGTTCAGATAATATTAGCAGTCAGCAGGCAGAGAAATGCCTTGAAATCATACGTAGGGATGTTCAGATAATATTAGCAGTCAGCAGGCAGAGAAATGCCTTGAAAGTATTTTTGTCCATCTGAGCAGATATATCAACTACAGGTTGTCAGATCTTAATGAAATTTGATATGAATGTTTACCACTATTAGGACATTCAATAGAATGTTCAATTGTTTTGTTCAGGTTTTCCGTTCTTTGTTTATCTGAAAATGTTGATTTTTGGGTCCGTCTGCCTAAGTAGCTCATCGATAGATTATAGGCGGTATGCCACATGTGAAGTATGCACGGGTGACAGCCCAGCTCTTGTTGAATTTATAAATATGTACAATCCTACTAATGAATCAATGGGAACCTTGTAACTATTCGTTCAGCCAGTATTCAGTTATCGTAGGGTTAAGATGTTCAGACTGCTCTGTGATGTAGAACTAAATGTCATACCATATGCCTCTACATACATAATTGCAGGTTTGCATGCCATGCGACAAACATCTTTAAGCAGCATCCATGCAACTTCCTCCACTTATAGAGAACTATATAATTATAGTCTCCCGTATATATCTCCATGTATTCCATAAAGATCTGTATAATTAGCCTCCTGTATATATCTCCACGTACTCCGTTCTTTTGTCTTTATCTCTCTCAGCATGATAGAGATGGTTCGTTGATGACAATACACCATTAATTTCTAATGATGCCGGAACATTAGTGGGTGGCGAGTTGAGATAAATGATCAGACAGATAGATGAGAAAATTAACTACTGCGGATATCATCTATATTATCGTGCAGCGTGATAATCGACATCCTGTATCGGACATCGGCAGATAGTGACAGTGTGAATTGGCCTATGGACGGAACTCTTCCATACTAAAACCTGCGATATAATGATTATCGATGTGTTTCTCTGATACCGGTCATTGTTGTTGATTTAGTATACTAGATTAGTTTATTGATGAGCTGCCGTTATTATATACAATCGGCCAGGTCACCTGGTAACGAAGAAACCTGCAGCTCGATAAAATTACTTGGTCAGCAACTTCTTATGAGGGTGATAAAATACATGAGCAGCTTATAATTAGTAACCCTTTCTTTACTAAATGGATTCTCCCATCAGTTATAAAAGTATATATTGTTAATGATCTATTATTCATTTGGAGGGGTGTTTAGAAAAAAATGAACACACGGCTGGCATACAAAAAGACCATTCAAGTGTAGACGGAATCCAATCCATTAATTGATGGGGAAATGTTCAGATAATAAGTTAAACAAACCCATCACCATGCATTTGTTAAACTTATTATCTGAACATTTCCTAAGGTAACTACTCATCAATGAGTGTTTAGTAAGGGTTATAGGGTGGTATAATCTTAAAGATTAAATTTAGGCCTTGATGTTTTAAAGATTTTGCAGGGTTTTTTGAGCTATGAATCCATTTGGTATAGAAAGAGTCAAACTTCTTTCGTAACCAATTCTTACAAGATTGTGTGCAAATGTTGTAACCACTGGACAAAATTATATAACCACTGGACGACTGGCTCCCAAGCTTCAGAATGTACAGTAATGCCCTAAGTAATCGACTCCTTAGCCACAGCAGAATTATGGGTAATTTTCAGGATTTAGTCGGAAATATGGCACTGAGAGCTTTCCTATGAATGGCAACAAGCCATATTTCCGACTAAATCCTGAAAAGTTACCCATAATTCTGCTGTGGTTAAGGAGTCGATTACTTAGGGCATTACTGTAATAATTAGTAACCCTTTCTTTACTAAATGGATTCTGCCATCCGTTATAATAGTATACATTGGAATGGTCTATTATTCATTTGGAGGGATGTTTAGGAAAAATAAACAGAGGACATAGATACAAAAAGATGATACAAGTGCAGACAGAATCCCAGTCCATTAATTGATGGGGAAATGTTCAGATAATAAGTTAAACAAACCCATCACCATGCATTTGTTAACCTTATTATCTGAACATTTCCTAAGGGAACTACTCATCAAAGAGTGTTTAGTAAGGGTTAAAGGTTGGTATAATCTTAAAGATTAAATTTAAGCCTTGATATTTTAAAGATTTTTTAGTGTTTTTTGAGCTATGAATCCACTTCTTTCATAACCAATTTATACAAGATTGTGTGCCAAATGTTATAACCACTGGACGAATGCTCTAACCTTGGACCACCGAGCTCCAAAGCTTCAGAAAGTATCTTCAGTTGTTTGTTTGGTTTCGCCTGTATAATTCCATGTTACGGTGTTTCATTATTCATGTTTCAATTATACGGCTGCCTTTACTAAGGCTTCTTAATGTTAATCAATGTGGACTGCGGAACCTCATTTGCATTGATGGGGAAATTTAAATTTAGCTGACCTCCCTATATAAGGTCACTGGTAACAAATAATCCATGGCCAAATGGGAAGAAAATTACACAGAATTAAAGGGAAAATTGAATGGTTGTGTGCACAAACTGATACTTGTCACTTTAAGCCACAATAAATCTGTTTGATTATGGTTCTATTTGTTTCCTGAGATTTGCTCAATTTCCAAAGTTTCTATTCCCCTAATGGAACAAACAGATTGATCTGAATTAGAATGCATGAAATCCCTTGAAAACCCGTCATTCAATTGAATTCTTGCTAATGTACGCTGATTGCAGTTGATAATTTCGGTCTCATGGAAACTCTGTTTCCTGTTGACATTCTACTGGTGTTACTTTCTTCTGCGTTTACCTATACAGTAATGCCCTAAATAATCGACTCCTTAACCAGAGCAGAATTATGGGTAACTTTTCAGGATTTAGTCACTGAGAGCTTTCCGATGAATGGCAACAAGCCATATTTCCGATTAAAACCTGAAAAGTTACCCGTAATTCTGCTCTGGTTAAGGAGTCGATTATTTGGGGCATTACTGTATGTTCACATCCCTTGTGTTTCATCAATACATTAACCATTTCTTTACTAAATACTCATTAAGGAGTAGTTACCTTATTAACCATTTCTTTACTAAATACTCATTGACGAGTAGTTACCTTATTAACCATTTCTTTACTAAATACTCATTGATGAGTAGTTATCTTATTAACCATTTCTTTACTAAATACTCATTAAGGAGTAGTTACCTTATTAACCCTTTCTTTACTAAATACTCATTAAGGAGTAGTTCCCATATTAACCCTTTCTTTACTAAATATTCATTGATGAGTAGTTCCCATATTAACCCTTTCTTTACTAAATACTCATTAAGGAGTAGTTCCCATATTAACCCTTTCTTTATTAAATACTCATTAAGGAGTAGTTCCCATATTAACCCTTTCTTTACTAAATATTCATTGATGAGTAGTTCCCATATTAACCCTTTCTTTACTAAATACTCATTAAGGAGTAGTTCCCATATTAACCCTTTCTTTATTAAATACTCATTAAGGAGTAGTTCCCATATTAACCCTTTCTTTACTAAATACTCATTGACGAGCAGTTACCTTATTAACCCTTTCTTTACTAAATACTCATGAAGGAGTAGTTCCCTTTGGAAATGTTTGAATAATAAGTTCAACAAACAACACATTTTTATCTGAACATTTTCCACCAAAGAATATGAATCCTTCTGTATTATGTATTCTGTATTTTGTGTTATCTGTATTTAATATATAATAGCTGCTCATTATCAAAGGCCTTCTTCAGTGATGGTCCAAAATACACATTCGGCTGCATGTTACAAGATTACTTCTATAAATCCCTTTTAGAGAATGTTATGAGAAATTAATTCCAAAATATTTCAGTTGTATTATCTGTTCATCTGTCTGTCGTCTGCTTACATTTCCTGTATACCCACTCTCCCCCGATAAATAAAGGAGAATCCATTTAGTAAAGAATTGGTTGATGTTGCTAATATTTCCTCAATCAAATCTGATATGTTTTGCAAAAAAAACAAAACGAAAACAAAACAAAAGGGTACAAAAAAGAAAAGAAAAGAAAAAACATATATAAAATATTTTACTCTCTATTATAATGATCTTGCAAGCTACTTGTTAAATCACTAATATGTTTGTTCAACCTATTTCCATTTACCACCCGATATAAATTTGTGTTAGTGCAAACAGAGTATGAGAATATTTGATAATTTCCCATGCATTTTATGTAAAGAATCAATTTTAGTTTGTATGATTGGTGGGAAACCAGTAGGATACTGCCAGGGTAAAAACCACTAATTAGCCCTCATTAGCTCAGTGCTGAATACCGCTATTAAATAAGCGAAAGTTCCTCCATGGCCAGAAAATATGCCGACTCCATGGGAAACATATTTTCCTTTCATATGTCAGAAGTGATATGTACATGACTGCGATTCACAAAAGCCTTGGTCAACAAGTCAAGTTTTTTGGGAACAAAATTTCTATTTTCTGATCACATGGTTATTGTTGGAGAATACATTCCCGACTGTTTGTATGCCCTATATGCTTTGACGGGACATCAGATCGTAACATGATTTTATGTTTTACATTGTGATACACTAACAAAGCTTTCCTCTGATAAGAACAGATATTGGTCATGTACCTTTATCTGATGCGCGGCTATTGTTTTGGCATTGAAAATTACACGGATAAGCCCTCAATGGACGTATTTGCCATCAACGTTAAGCATAATCAGTCAATACAACCACAATTCTGTCTAAAATCTGTATATAGCTGTCACATTTATGTCGCATAACCACCCAAACATTGACTGCCGGCAAATATTTATTGAGAAAATAATAATCCCCTTAAATTCAGTCTATATTCCCTAATGGTTTCGGAGTTATGGGTGAGATTGTGTGAGAAAGAAGCTTTTTGTCGGATGAGCCACCGCTTTATGTTGGATGAGCCACAATGTCTGGCGTTAATAATTTTGAGCCAAAACTCTGCCGACATAATAAAGGGATTTATATTCCGTATCTCATCGTTATGTACTGTGCTCGTATCTCGAGGTATTATTCTCTCTGTACTTTCATCAAGGCATATCTAATTAGATGCCTGCTTTTTATACTTATCATCCCTGCTTGAAGTATGACTCTTCGCTACCTTCGTTAATCACTTTCTTAGTTTTTAGTACTGCCCTGTTCACCTGTGTGGAAAGTGAACTTTCATACCACTTAATAATACAGTCCATGACAAAACAAATTGTTTGGTGTTTACCTTCTTTGAAATTGGGAACAATGATTGTTAGTCTCCAAACTACTATGAAATAATACAGTTTGTAACAAAACATATTGTCTGGTGGTGTATCTTCCTTGGGAGCAATGGTTATAGAAATCTCCAAAGGCCTGTACAATCTAACACATTGATATTTGCAACTACAGCAACTGTCTCTTTCTCTTCATAATTTGTGCACAAAATCTAATATTTGTACACCAATTGTAGAGATATAGAGGGGATTTTGCATGCAAATCAGGTTTTTCTAATAATTATAAATAACTAAACAATTTTCTTAACCCGGCCTTCCATGACTGGAGCTTCCTAAAATTTTGCAAACAACCTTTGCCAATGCATTCTCTAAGAGAAAGCTCCCATCATGGAAGGGTTAAAGTTTGAAAACATGGAGTTGCATGTGCAGTTAGAAAGTGCAGTTAGGAAGTCAAAGCAAGTCAATGGTGGGTGCAAGTGGAATCATCCCAAAGTTAGAAATTTGGAAGAGATGTTTTTGGAGGTTGGCACAGTTGAATATTTGGGGGCGGACACACCCCTTCCTTTAATTGAGACTCTAACTACATCCCTGAATCATGAGCATGGTTTGCCAGGGAACAATTTAAGGTGACAAAGAAAAACCCCAGCCAATCAAAAATAACATTGGAAATAAACTCTTTTTATTTCTTAGCTCTTAATACTTTTCTTCCTGCAAAACTATATTGTTAAAGCATTGATGTGTTGATTTAAAATGTATTCACCTAGGTTTAATATTGTTAAAGCGATGGTGTGATGAAATGTATTCACCTAGGTTTAATATTGTTAAAGTGTTGATGTGATGAAATGTATTCACCTAGGTTTAATTTTGGCAAATGCTGAGATGAACAGATAATGGTTTACCTGGATTTATATACATGCCCGGTTTTCTTTCTGATTCTAATGTGTTGCCATCTGTTACCACACATGCTAAGTGCATTCTCCCACGCCCTGAGAACAATGCAATATACCAACATATAATCACCCCCTCGTGCATTGTATGCATCAACATGCCTAATTCATAAATCTTGTCTTTTTCTTTTCCAGGAATATGGTGTACAATCTGAGTATGTCATCACTACGCGAGCTCACGGTACGTTTATTTGTATACGCAAACATTTAATTACGGCCGCAGAATGCTTCCCATGATGCAAAAAACTGTGAGATACTGTACGCTGTGTATTTTTATGTGTGATCCGCTGCATCTTGTGCACATCACGTTGAATGCATTGCATGTTTTTCTCCGGTGAATGGATCTTACAAGACTGTGTAAAAATACTGTAATGCCCTAAGTAATCGACTCCTTAACCACAGCAGAATTATGGGTAACTTTTCAGGATTTAGTCGGAAATATGGCTTGTTGCCATTCATCGGAAAGCTCTCAGTGAGAGACTTGGTCTTATTCAGGCCTGAGAGCATGGTGCTGGGTATTTGCTGGATGAGGTCCCCAGAGGGTGAATATAGTGACGCTACCCCGCACACCTTATATAGGTTGACATTTTTCTTGATTGTTTGATTTTCGAACCAGTAATTACTGGGGAGCATGTGATCAACAGTAGCATATTTTCTACGTTTCGACAAAATTTTGGTCTGAAATTGGCCTCATTTGGAAATTTTCCAACATCAGGGGTGTGGGTGTCATGTTAGAAATTTCCAACAGTTGGAAAGCTTGAAATACCAGTTTGATAGTCCGATTGATAGTCCCAACCCAAAGGTGGGGGGAGAGGGGGGTGCAAATTGAATTTATGCGATAATGGGAGTTTGGATTGGTTCAAGGACGGGGGAGGAAATTTCAAGGTGGACCAACTGGAAACCCTTTAACCACATGCCTGGGTGCTACCCAGGATATTCCCAAACTGCATGATAAATTTGCAAGTGTCACTAAGTGAAAAGTTTGGATCCAAGGATATCCCCAGATATGTGTGGACAACTTGATACTCATCTATTTGTGTATATTTTACTGAATGATGCTGTCCGCCTCGAAAGAAAAAAGTCCTGAATAGTTGCCTTGTTAACATGCTCAACATACTTGTGGGTCAAATTGGGATATTTTCAATTTAATAGCTTCATGCACAAGTCTGAGTTTAATGTGCCTGTCATTTGCAGAATGAGGTCCCCAGAGGGTGAATTTAGTGACACTAGCAGGCTATCATCACCAAATTCACCCTCTTGGTACCTCATTCTGCATGGTCTCATCTGTTATGGGAGACATAGACTCCGATTGAAGTTCCCCAATGGTGAATATTGTGATGTGCACCCATTGGGAACCTCAATTATGCAATATGTGGTCTGCCAATTTGGGGGATATAGAGAAACTAAACTAAAATAGAAATAGAATCTATGTGAAGAAGTTTCTATAGAAATTTGAAATATGAGGCCTAAGCAGAATGAGGTCCCCATAGGGTGAATTTAGTGATGATAGCCCGCTATGCAGGATTGCATCACTAAATTCACCCTCTGGGAACCTCATTCTAGGAATGACAGGCACACTAAACTCAGACTTGTTCATGCACTATACATTGTGTTCTCTGTAATTGTGTCCTGCAGTTGTTGGCACTGTCGTGAGTGCAGTTGCACTAAATGCTGGGCGAATCTTAACGAGATTGCACTGTGCACATTGTTGGTGATATCAGGTGCACTCAATCTGTGGGACAACCCTATAAACTGACTAGAGATCTGATTTATTCATTAATATCGACTGATTTCATAGGAAGATTATAAGGTTCACAGCTGCAGCCAACTTTTAACCCTTTGATAAACTGGATACTCAGTGACGAGTAGTAACTTGATTTCTATTCATTTGTATAAATATCAGTTGATAAGTTCAACTCATGATCTACAGTAATGCTCTAATTAATCGACTCCTTAACCACAGCAGAATTATGGGTAACTTTTCAGGATTTAGTCGGAAATATGGCTTGTTGCCATTCATCGGAATGCTCTCATCGGAAATATGGCTTGTTGCCATTCATCGGAAAGCTCTTAGAGCATTACTGTACATGGTTGGTAGTATAACACTGAAATGCAATGGGGCCTAACCTTCAAATGGGAACATTTCTCAGTGTAAATACATGCATTTGTACACAAGTTGGTTGACAGCAAAGGGACTGGGGGCTCCTGCATGCCCCTAATACAGTGATTCTATATATTAGTCTTTGACAATCTTCTACCAACACAAAAAGTCACTGGAGTAGAAAAAAATTGAAACACTGAAATGCAATGGGGCCTAACCTTCAAATGGGCACTTTTCTCAATGTAAATACATGCATATGCACAGGAGTGGGTTGACAGTATGGGAATTGAGGGCCCCTGCATGCCCCTAATCCAGTGATCATATATATTAGCTTTTGACAAACCTCCAACTTGAATTAATCCTTTCTATACTAAATGGATTTTCCCAATCATTTATAAAAGTATACATTGGAATGGTCTATTATTTATTTGGAGGTATGATAAGGTGATAAAAAGCAGACGACAGATTAATAAAAGTGCAGAAGGTGCTCTATTAATGGAGGGACATTTTTTAGATCTTAAGTTCAACAAACAACCTGCATGTACAGTAATGCTCTAAGTAATCGACTCCTTAACCACAGCAGAATTATGGGTAACTTTTCAGGATTTAGTCGGAAATATGGCTTGTTGCCATTCACCGGAAAGCTCTCGGCAACAAGCCATATTTCCGACTAAATCCTGAAAAGTTACCCATAATTCTGCTGTGGTTAAGGAGTCGATTACTTCGGGCATTACTGTATGTGAACTTATTATCTGAACATTTCCTATGGGATAACTACTCAGCAATGATGCTTTATTATAGAGAGGGTTAAACTTATTATCTGAATATTAATAAGGTAAATACTCATCAATGATGCTTTAGTATAGAAAGGGTTAAACTTATTATCTGAATATTAATAAGGTAAATACTCATCAATTATGCTTTAGTATAGAAAGGGTTAAACTTATTATCTGAATATTAATAAGGTAACTACTCATCAATGATGCTTTAGTATAGAGAGGGCTAACTTAAGTATAAATCTGATCAATAGGTGACTGAGTTCATATAAATTCACTGAACCTGCTACTCAGTTAGCCTTGAGTCGATACCCTGATCTGTGTAAATTAATAATTAATAGCTCCACAAACAGTTATTCTGTAATGATATACCGTTATGTAAGCCATCCCATACTGATCAATACAAATAGAATAACCAGCCAACCTGCCAGGTCAGGCCAAATAGGTAAAAATACTGTGTTCTCAGGCATCTCCCTCATGTCACCCAACAACCAGCCAGGTCAGGCGGTATAGATAAAAATACTTTGTTCTCACCTCCCTCGTCACTCAGCAACCAGCCAGGTTAGGTAAAAATGCTGTGTTCTCAGGCACCTCCCTCATGTCACCCAACAACGAGCCAGATCAGGCCAAATAGGTAAAAATAATGTTTTGTCAGGGACCTCCCTCATCACCCAAAAGAGGTCCTCATAAATAAACAAAAATACTGCGTTCTCAGGGACCTTCGTCATCACCCAAAGAGGGTCATATCAAAAATGATTATTTGCCAATTTATCCATAAGAGTTCAAATGCTACCTCCAAATTATCTATAAATAGATAATTTGATAAGATTCCATTGAAGATGTATCGGTTATTAACTCCAGGGGTGCCGGAAGCATCCAAGGGCAGGGGTGGGGGGGTGGGCAGAGCCTACAAAAAGGGACTTTTCTGCAAAAAAGGGCATTTTCTCTGCAAACTCGGGAAAATAACCATAAATTCATTGTGGCAAAAATCCCTATTTTAATGGTATTTGTCGGTTTTTATGGCCGTTTTGTGATAAAATTGACAAAAAATTAATATTCCTTGTGAAATTGGTGGCATTTGGACAAAAAAAGTCACATTTTGCTATAAAAACACGAGATTAAACACACAAAAAGCATTTTCTGTCTCCAGAAAAAGGGCAAGTCCTGTCCCCGCTCGTCCCCCCTTGGTCAAGGGCAGGGGGGTCAGCTGCCCCCTCTGCCCCCCTCTTCTGGCGCCCCTGATTAACTCTTGCGATACTAAACACTCATTGACGAGTAGTTACCTTTAGGAAATGTTCAGATATTACTAAGTTGAACAAACAACCGCTTAAGATCTAAACATTTCCCACCAATGAATATGAATTATTCTTCACTTATTATTTCATTTGGCTGTCATCTGCTCATATCTTTATCATCCGTCCAAATGAATACTAGACCATTCCAATGTATACTTTTATAACTGAGAGGGAGAATCCATTTAATAAAAAAAGGGTTTAATCAACATTGGGGGATAAATTGGAAAATTGTAGGATTTCATTCAATAAACTTGTCCTGCATCCATTATTTTCTAGAATTCTTGGAAAAATAAGACTACATGTATAGAAACTTCTTTTACTCATCCAGCTTTTGGTATATATTGCCCGAGAACTCATATATGTACAGTAATGCTCTAAATAATCGACTCCTTAACCAAAGCAGAATTATGGGTAATTTTTCAGGGTTTAGTCGCAAATATGGCTTGTTGCCATTCATCAGAAAGCTCTCAACAAGCCATATTTCCAACTAAATCCAGAAAAATTACCCGTAATTCTGCTGTGGTTAAGGATTATTTAGGGCATTACTGTATTTTGAATGGCCTTATCGACATGCGGTTTCCAGGTATTTTGTAGAGCATGCATGATAGGTACTCCTAACCTGTTTATATCCATCCTGACATTAATTAGCGGTGCTTCCATTGTACTCTCGTAATCATTTTTTGCATGCATTCAGCTAATTTATACCTCGAGTGGCTCTCAGGTGCTGCTTACCACATTGATTACTGCCTCGCAACTTAGCAACTTTCCCATGACCGATTTCATGCCCGAGTACTACATGTATTTCTGTTCAACATATGGAATACAGGAGATGATCTGGAGCACTTTCCGAACTCCAGAATACTGTACCTAGTCTCACTTTAGGGGACTCGACGCCTTCGAAGTAACTACTCATCAATGATGCTTTAGTGTAGAGAGGGCTAATTTATGTATAAATCTGATCAATAGGTGACAGCACTTTCCGAACTCCAGAATACTGTACCTAGTTTCACTTAAAGGGACTAGACGCCTTCGAAGTGGGTTCATGCGAAATAACATAAAAGTCTATAAAACAACAATCGATATCAAATTAGCAATGTTTGTTGACAAATCACTGTAACAGTTTTGTTGACATAACAATGCTTTCATCACAGGTAATTTCGCTATTCGAGAATTATCAACAGAGAACAAAGTTTATCTATTTCTCCATGTTCTTCATCAAGTCTTGATACAGTGTTATTGACATTTGCAGAATGAGGTTCACAGAGGAATCATTTGGTGATGATAGCCCGCCGTGTGGGATAGTGTCACTAAATGCACCATCTGGGGATCTCATTCTACAAATGTCAGACACACTACAGTAATGCTCTATGTAATCGACTTCTTAACCACAGCAGAATTATGGGTAACTTTTCAGGATTTAGTAGGATATATGGCTTGTTGCCATTCATCGGAAAGCTCTCGGGGAGAGCTTTCCGATGAATGGCAACAAGCCATATTTCCGACTAAATCCTGAAAAGTTACCCATAATTCTGTTGTGGTTAAGAAGTCGATTACTTGGAGCATTACTGTATATCCAGCATTGTTTTTCTTAGTAGTGATGCTTTATCCAGAATTTTGTTATTCTTAGCACTTTTACCCACTATGAAGGCCTTGGGATATGAAGGCCTTGGGACCTTCAAGTAAACCATGTAGATATTGATAATGATATTCAGTGGATCTGAATGTGTTAGAAGCCAGTTATAAATTCATGTTGATGCTACATGAAATAGTGATTTCTTGACTAAATGTTAATACACGCTGATTATTTTATTTTATTTTATTTTTCAGACAATATCTTGGCCTGCTCAGGAGTATGACCTCCTGCACTGTGAAAGGTTACGTCAACCTGAGGTGAGTTCTATATTAAGATATTGTGTTGTTATTTGACAGGTTTTTTCTTTATTTCTGCTTTAATACTGTTGTGTCAGAAAATGTCTCAATCTTGTCGACACAGGGACACTAAAACTAATATAAAAAAAATCAGATATAGAACTTTAATACTTTTGAAGCCAACGTTATCCAAGTGGAAAGCTTTTAATTTTTAATATTTCAAATTTGCAAAGGATTTTACTACAAATACGATACCTGTCTCCCCATGATTACAAATAGAATTCAGATACTTGAAATTTTGTAATTATTACAAATATTAAATGCATTTTATAAAGAAGCTAAGTTTTGTCTGGTTTGCAAGATATATGGTATCATGGGATGAATTTGTTGCAACAGCATTACTCTAGTAGCCATATACATGCCTGATAGTATTATTACATGCATAAATATAGAGATCATTCACAAGTCACTCTTCTCCTCCGGACTCCAACAAATCGTAGTTATATTTGGCTCAGTCTTCATGGGAAATAGCCTGAAGCATTTTAATTCGGAGGGATTACCGTGGATGGAATACCAGTTTGAAAATCTAAGTTTAATCACTTGATCAAATTGCCCTCGAGAGGTGCTCACTAAACATGCGGCATGTCATTTGCAGTTGTGTTCACAAGTTTGGTACAGGAATAGAAATCATATTTACCTTTGTCAACTTAGTTAACTAGGAGTTCCCTCAAATTTACTCCCAAGTTCTTGGCATTTTATTTAAAGACAACGCAAATTACAAACTGACTTATTGAAACAGACCGAGAAGAAGACAAATAGAGGTGGTTCTGATGCTTAATCCCGCAGTCCCTGACTTACGATTAGGCCATTATATTTTATTTTGTTGGCTTACGGATCCACCTACGCAAAAAGTCACCGATTGGAAAAAAATTAAATTTGCAATCCGCTCTTAATTTATTTCCTTCGAGACCAATGGGCTGCATAAAAAAATAAAATTTGTAATAATTTTAATAATAATTATCAAGAAGGCGAGAATATCATATAAAACTATTTCTGACTGTCATTGGGATTAACTTCTCCGAATTTTTTTATATAATTACAATTTCTAGGCTGCATAAGGCCACTATTATATAATTTGTTGGTTTACGATTAACCCTTTACCCAACAGAACGGCCCTGTGCCAATGCATTCTCTTATATATGCGAGTCGACCATAGGTCGCCTCGCATATAAAAGAGAATGCATTGGCTTAACACATTAAAAATTATAAAATTGTTAAAGAATGTAAGAAAAAATGGTAAAAAGTGTTAAAAAAAGATTTTTTTTAGGCCAATGCATTCTCTTATATATGCGAGGCGACCTATGGTCGACTCACATATATAAGAGAATGCATTGGCACAGGGCATAACTGTAACTATCACAATGTGGTCAAGGAGCCGGTTCCAATGATATCCATATTTGTATGGTTCTATTGACACAGACCGAAGATATTTTAGGCTGTTGAAGCTTTATTTGGCCGGTTTTGGCCGGTTTGTTGGGTAAAGGGTTAACCTACCAGATTATTCCATTGTTCACCAATCAAAAGGACCATTTCTGAACAAATGCAGCACTAGCATACTTCGCTATTATTTAAACATATTTCATGAAGGCCTTCTTTCACATCTGTTATTACAGAGTCGATCATTTCACAACTATTTCTAAAATTGATATGTATTACATTCAATTTCAGATTTTTTTTTAACTTCCTACCTGATTTGTTGATAAATTGAAAAAAAATTCAAAACCTATTTTATTATTCCTCCCCTTCATCCAACCCTATCGTTTAAAATATTAACCCTTTACCCAACAAACCGGCCAAAACTGGCCAAATAAAGCTTCAACAGCCTAAAATATCTTCGGTCTGTCTCAATAGAACCATACAAATGTGGATATTATTGGAACCGGCTCCTTGACCACATTGTGATAGTTACAGTTATGCCCTGTGCCAATGCATTCTCTTATATATGCGAGTCGACCATAGGTCGCCTCGCATATATAAGAGAATGCATTGGCCTAAAAAACTTTTTACCATTTTTTCTTACATTCTTTAACAATTTTATAATTTTTAATGTGTTAAGCCAATGCATTCTCTTATATATGCAAGGCGACCTATGGTCGACTCGCATATATAAGAGAATGCATTGGCACAGGGCCGTTCTGTTGGGTAAAGGGTTAATCGTAAACCAACAAATTATATAATAGTGGCCTTATGCAGCCTAGAAATTGTAATTATATAAAAAAATTCGGAGAAGTTTGGCAAACAAAGTAGCAATAGTAACACTGTTTACTCGACCTTCCGTTCTATTGTACGATCAACTGATTGATGAAGCTCAGAAATTCTCAGACACTACAAAGAATATATGCAAACACACCGCCAGCTTGGGCATGTTATTCTTGAAGATTCTTATGCACGGAAGACACTGTACTATCGCTGCTCTGTATTTGTATTGGTGCAGCATGCAAACTTGATACATCGGCAAGTCAGAAATGTGAGACTTTTTTCTCTTTTGATGGATGTGTATACTAAAAATACTGCATCACTTTCGTCATTTTTTCTTTACGTTTCTTTTTTTTGTGGTTTCTGACAATAAAATTATATTTTCTTTTCTTCCGCGAGGTTATTTTGGGATGACTCCATGAACTTGGAGATATGTTTCTGATTTTAGCTGTGTTTGATATTGACTTAAATGTATTCTTGATGGCAGGCATATATAACTGTTTTCTTGGAATGATATTGACTCAAATGTTTTCTTGATGGCAGGCATATATAACTGTTTTCTTGGAATGCACAAAGGCTCCAATTTTAGTGTAAAGAAATTTAATGAAGTCATTGCATTCTTCATTCAAAAGATATTTCTTTTTAATAATAGTTATATTTTGTACTGAGTTTTTTGCAAGAAAAAACAATTTATTTGGTTTCAATTCATTTATAGGCAACATGAATAACTACTACATATTAATCTCCCTGGTACCTCTCACCTTACAGGACGGCAGCATGTTATACTACCATAACACAATGGCTATCCTTATTTGTCAAACCCCATGTCATGTTCTGATGGCAACATTAACTTGAATATGATTAATTAATTACCTTAAACATCGTTCATCCGCACATGACACTGGGTAGATTATGTTTTATGTATTCTGTTGTTTCCGTACCATGTACATTGGCTGGGATAATCAAGTATATACTACACTTTACAGTTGCATATTATGGGATATAGTGGATGTTGATAAGATAAATTTTATTTAAAAGTCGGGAGGTAAAAAACATACAAACACAAGCTCTGAAGAGCTTTTGACCGACTGAAAATAGAATAATGATCTAAGTACATTCGCACCTTTATGGCGTCATGAGTTCTATTTTAGTTTTCGATGAAAAGATATCAAATCCATGTGACAATATCATCTATTTTAAATTTTAAAAAAGGGCGGTCCACATTTTATTTTAAGTCTCATATTCATGCTTTTCACTCAAAAGGCACAGGGCGTGATCAGACTTAAAATAATGGTTGTAATATCTTTTCCCACACTCGATCGTACACAAGTTTACTTTGGGTTCAGTGTGCATAGAAACCTCACGACAGATGGTATAGCAAGGAGATAGAATCTCAACGGGCGAGCATGTGTAGTCATGATCTGTGAATTTTGTGCAAACATTATCCAATTGAATGATATCCAGAGCAAATAACACTATGAGACACAGCTGTTTGCAGAAGGTTCGAAAACCCCTGTTAGCAAGAGCTCATATGAATGGAGAAATATCAAAAACTGGGGCTTCTTGCCATTGTGATAGTTATAACACTGCCTGGGCCTGTCTGTTTATATTGTGTCGAGTGGGGGATAATACTATGGAGTGGCGTTAGCATGTGAAGTTACAGATCATAACCGCAGATCACAGCTGATGGTAGAAAGAGATATGAGAATATTTTAAGATTCAAATAAAGCAAATGAGGTCTGGAATCCTATTGAAATTATTTGATGAATACAAAGGCACAACAAACTAAGTGTTCCAATGCGGGGCAAGGTAACATGGAGGCATTAAGGGGCTCCATCCCCATCCTTGCCTTTCTGAAGGCTCTGCCTCCTTGCCTTCCAATGCGTCCACCACCCTAGGTGTAAATGTTTATTTTACTGATATGTAGCCTACAAATCTACTGTTTTGTTATGATCTCTGGTGTAAAATAGGACTAACCATGCATCCTCCAATACATGTATATCACATTTTAGGGCTTAAATTGTTTAAAGATGCTCTATCCATTCCCACCAGCACTTTCAATGACGACATAAAAATTTCTATGCAACTACTTTTCTTCGTTTTAATTATTATTACCAAAAAGACACAAGAGAACCATCTGTTGTTGCACGTATTTCATTTAAAACTATTTTAATAGATAAAGTTCTTATAAAAATGTTCTAATGATCCTCAAAATAGCTACATTTTCTGTCACAATTCAAGGAAAATAATTGAAGAAAAAAATAAATTCCTAATGACAGGCTCTTGTTGGCAGGTCTGTCTGATTCAAACTTATTATTTCGTACATGTACCTGCAATTCAACAGAGAACATTTACGGAAGAGATACACCATCATTCAAATCTAGCAAAGGACAAAATAATGAAAGCAACATTGAACCGTCTGAGTTTTTGGAGATCATGAGAATTTTTATTAAACTTTCGGGATTGATGGATGAACGATGACCCTGAGTGGGCAATTGTTGAAATAGGTCAGAATTTTTTCGGACATCTTATCAGATTTCTCAAATGTCAATGAGATTGATTTCCGTTTCACGTTTGTTTGTTAGCTCTGCAAGACACGATTGCACAATCTCGTGGAACAGAGCCTCCTCTATCTCATCTAGCGATATGTAAACAAACCTTACCTCAACATATGCAAAGCATTTCAGCATCAGGGACATAGCACTTGTAAAATGCCGCGGGCTCGGGCTAGCATCTTCTGGTGAATTCCGAGGCCATCGTTCAGGCTAGCCAGTTGTTGACTTATTGCTAACTGTGCAAACAGATTAGTCATCGGTCCAGTAACACTTAGATAATTCAGCAATTGTTGCAGAGTTGTGATCAGTCTTTGTGGATGTCAACACTCTGATGGCCATTCATTGTTTCTTTTATTGTTAGATATTTTTTTTCAAGGAAACCAGGGCTTATCTCTGGGATTATTGGATAATCTGGGAACAAAGAACCTTTTTGTGCCGGCTCTGCACCAAGATCCCTGATACAGGCTGACATTCCATGAATCATTTGATCAGAACTCACCTGTCTTCAGTTGCTATTTATTATGCTCCCGCCCCCCCTCGACTTCAGTTGCTATTTATTATGCTCCCGCCCCCCCCCCTCGACTTCAGTTGCTATTTATTATGCTCCCGCCCCCCCCTCGACTTCAGTTGCTATTTATTATACTCCCCTCCCCTGTCTTCAGTTGCTATTTATTATGCTCCCGCCCCCCCTCGACTTCAGTTGCTATTTATTATGCTCCTCTCCCCCTGTCTTCAGTTGCTATTTATTATGCTCCCCTCCCCCGACTTCAGTTGCTATTTATTATACTCCTGCCCCCCACGACTACAGTTCCTACTGTTTTATTTAATGGAACCATCCATGTTTAAACCTGTATAAATGGATTCTCCCATTCAGTTATAAAAGTATACATTGGAATGGTCTAATATTCATCTGGAGGGGTTTTTAGGAAAAATAAGCAGCAGACAGATAATACAAGTACAGAACGAGTGGAGTCCTATTTATTGGAGGGAAATGTTCTGATAATATTACATAAGTGGTAACTACTCATCAATGAGTATTTAGTATAGAATAGGGTTAATAAGATAAACTAACCAAACACGAAATTCCCATTTTCAACTCCTTGTTTAGTATCAGAAATATAAAAATTAAATGAAAGTTGGGGTTTTTTTTCTCTTTTTTTTGGTTAAATAAACAAAAACATAAGCAGTGATAAAAGTAAAACAATACATAGAAATAAAACTGAAAAATCACTACTATTGAAATTGTTTGCATTTAGTATCTAAAATTTAAAGCTACGCATTTTGTGAAGTGTTCACTGCCAATGGCAAATTGTTTTCGAAAATGGTCACTGAAAATTTCATTTGGCCAAATTTTTTCACAGCTATATAGTCAGCAATCATCAGATTTCCATAAAACCATACATTTGTTAACAGGTAATCAGCAGTGTCTTGTTCATCTAAGGATAACGATACTATCAAAAGTCCTATTTTAATGTAGATAGGACCATTTCTAATGAAGATTGGACAATTCTATGTAAACTATGCAACATACTGGGGAATTCCTTCAGGAACTAAACAGGACATGTCCCATTAAATCTGCATGCCTTAAATGTGACACCTGGTCATGCAACTCAAGTTCTCATTGAGTCAGTATGACAATCATTGTTTGTGGGTGGTATTTATTGACCCTGTGATAGAACTTTAAACAAAAACAAGGATACATATCCCATGACATAACAGGAACACTTCATAACCAGTTACATAACAGGAAAACTTCATAACCAGTTACATAACAGGAAAAGTTAATATCCTGGTGACATAACAGGTAAAGTTAATATCCTGGTGACAAGTAATGACTAATCAGGTGATGCCTCAC